>OU898279.1:36377283-36977283 GCA_918026665.1 Diabrotica balteata | reverse complement strand
AGTCAAATATTATGTTAGAATTGTAAATAATAAAAAGTTTTTTAGCTAAACTGCAATATTTTTACTACTTAAAATGTTAAATAATAAGTAGCGAAAAATACGTCTATACAGAATAGTTACAGGGATCGTTTAGTCATCGAAAAAAAAAACCATATACATATAACCAATCATATTTAAGGTTAGGATCAAGTACTGTTACTTGACGCATAGAAGACGCATACCTGTCACATACCTGATGCATAGCAGATGCGAGCTGATGCATACTTGTCACATATTTGACGCATAGCAGACACATACCTGACGCATAGCAGACGCATACCTGTCGCATACATCATTCTTTTGCATGTTTATGCTAGATTTTTTATTTGTTCATATTTACACCTTATTTACATATTTGTCGTTGTTTTGACTTTTTTTAAGAAAGTTTTGCCTTTACCCAGTTATTTCTTAAACCGTATGGGCGCGAGTCGTTAGCACATGCCACATATTCTTAAACTTTTTATATAGCACGCGCGAAATCATATTCTAAGACAGTTATTTTTTGTTAAACAATATAGAATGTTTTATTAATGAAAAAACTTTGTATTTTATTATATATTGTATTAATACCTTAAAAGATTACAATCATTTTATTTTTATATATGTACATAATTTTTGACTTTATACAATATTAATAATTTTTGTTATATTTTCTTTCTTGATGCTTGGGTTTTTAACCATTTTCTGTCTTAATGTTTAACGAATGATACCCTGTACATCATTATCATTGATACCACAGAAAGTTGTCATACCGAAGGAAGATCAGTAGTTTTTCGGTAAATTACGAGGTATTCATAAGATTTGAACATCAAATTTTGTATTTCTCAGGTGGACAGCTGCGTTAAATGTCGATAGATTGCTAATTTGTTCTAATACATTCAACATATTGGCACTTGAACTTGTTTCTGTCGATATCGGCTGTCTAAAGTCATCATTTAAGGCAACAATTCTAATTTTGTCATCCGTTGTGTATCCAGCTTGCTTTTTTATATTCTCAAGAGCGGTCTCTAAATGGTTTTAAGATAGTCTTTGTCATTTTCTAAACCTTCACCTATTTTAAAGTTGTCACAATTAACTTGAAAAGTGCATAGATAAGCGTTGAATTTTTTTATTTCTCGCTGATTTATAATATTTATTGACCATTGACCAGACATTGTTATTTTTTACAAAATCAAAATTTATCGAAAACCCGAGCGAGACAAAACACGTCTTTCGGCAACAGCATCTAATACAGAATGATGTACAATGTCTAATACGTAATATAATATTATAATTTTTGAAAGTCAAGAGGTGCTGTGTCAATTAATGAGTCATCACTTTGTATTATTTTTCGTTTCTTGTAGTCCATCTTAAAAGTTTTTGTGACCCTTTTTCTCGTAACAATATCTTTGGTCTCTGTATCCCTACCGATCTGGTCATATGTGAGCTTAATTTCTTTGTCCTAATGGCCTGACTATTTCTTTTTTGTTTGTGTCTGGCTGTTTTCGTGGTTTAATGTAAAACCTTTGATTTTAGTCACCTCATTGCCCTTGGCTGTTTTGTAGTAATAACTTTTAGGACCTCTACTGAGCCATTCAACTTTGTAATTATATCCAGACAACTCATCACTCCAATCGCCTAACATTTCACCTGTTTCGACAGTGTTTAGGTCATCATCAATGTAAACAATGGAGTCTGTGTCGAAATAAGCTACAGCCTCTCCTAGCCCATCAATCATATCGTACAGTCTTAGACGAGCGTTACTTGTCGTAAATAAAGCCACAAAAATATTTGTAGATGTGGGATCTTCAACAAACACGTCTTTGTAATCGTACGAGACTTGGGCAATATTATCATTAATAAATGTGACATTTGTTATGTTGATTTTTATCGTCCATCAAAAAATTTCGTAAAAGTTTTTAATGTCCACAACATACTCTTTCTGTTTCATATTCATCCTTTATCCAAATTTACCCCATAGACTATTCAGACATATTTTAGCGACTGCTCGTTTACTAGGATTTGTGGCTATTTTCGATAAATCGAGCTCTATGTCCATTTGCTCTTTTACAGCCCGAGCGTACTCTTCGTTAGAGGCATACATATGTGGACTAGTCTCCAATGTTATTTTAATAAAATCACTAACGTACCCTTTAAGCAAATCCGTAGAAGTTTGTTCAAAGTGCCAAACCTCGTATATATTTTGTATTTTATACCCTTTCTCTAAGGCCTTATTAATTTCCAAAGTGGTCCACGCACCGGTCAGCATTCTTTCAGATTCAGCATATCTGCTTCTTCTGGTCTCTCTATAATATACTGGTTACATAGAGGATCCAAAATTGGGCGCAGATAAATGCAACTTAATGTATATGGATACCGATAGCTTTATTTATGAACTGTACTGTCATGATGCATATGAGGAAGTAATAAAGCAAGATCTATCAAAATTTGATACATCTGATTACGCTGTAGATAATATATATAAAATATTCCTCGCGTAAATGAAAAAAGTCTTAGGAGTAATGAAGGATGAAAATAAAGAAGAAATTATGACAAAATTTGTGGGATTACGACCAAAAATGTATACTTTTAAAGTTCAATCTAGTCGAATCACTAAAAAAGCAAAAGGGACTAAATATAATATAGTAAAAAATGTTATAAAATTCGATGATTATGTAAACTATTTAAATGATTTTAGGGAACAAACTGCTACACACACAATCACGCTAAGCGATCAACCCTACCCCTAGGAACATGTGTATACCAAACTAAGTATGGGATCCACATGTCCGAAGATCAAACCGGTCACACTTCACTAGTTGAAGTGGTACCTATCTGACCCCCAGGCTTTTCCACCACCCCTCCTCATCGTGTGACTTACGTGAGGAGGCTTATGATCTGAAAGTTACTTGAGGTGCCCTGGGTAATGAGACACCTCCTGTTTTTAATTACTGTGGTTATGCCACCTGACTGTAGGGGTAGCCACATCTAGGCTTTTCTCCCTATTTACTTTACTGACTCTATAGATTTTACTCTAACTTCACTTCGGGACTGAAGTCCCTAAAAAAAAAAAGAAAAAGAGCGTGTGTTCCGTCCATGAAGCCGACAGCCTGGGCTGTCGACTTCATGTCCGAAAAAAAGTGTGTGCTCGGTCACTCAGCCGCCGATTTGGCAAAAGTAAATTTTGTTCTCCTCGCCGGCTGGGCGCCCGAAGTGTGTCCGGCCACCGAGCCCATGCTTGCCGCACATGACCTCAGTGCTCGGGTGTCGCGAAAAGGATCAGCATTCATTTGATCCGCCTTAAGGGCCTAATCCGCATCAGCGGTATATAGAAGGCCTGACGGGCCTTCTATATAGAAAAATAGGATGAATTTTACGTTAAAACGTTTAATGAATTGAAATTGATTTTTGAAGTTCTGAATTTAAAAGAAAAACAACCGATTTTTTTTTTTTTTTTTTTTTTTTTTTTTTTTTTTTTTTTTTGTTTTTTTTTTTTTTTTGTTTTATGGGGTCTTCCTTGGCGTTGGGACTATAAAATGCCGGCACAATTCTTACCCTTTTATTCTTACATGCTAATTTGTGTGGGTGTGTTGGGGTGTGCATTGCAGGGTGTATATGGCCTCCACACACCCCGGTGTATATTGTCCTTAACTAAGTGCCTTGGCACCTGTATCCTCTCGCCAGAGTCCTAAAAATAGATATTTTTTTGGTGGTTGTTTTTCTGATGACTGCATTCTTTTATTTGACGTCTTTGCGACCATCTCATTCTTCATTTATTCGTTGGGGACCCTATATCCGGCTATTTGCTGTTTAGGTCTTCTGTGTACCGTCCTGGTATTTGCGTTGTAGTTAGTCAGCTCTTTTAACATGCTACTTGGGTGGTTGTTTAGTCCGTTGAATAGTTCGTATGCCTTTTTGTCCATTGTGTGAAGGATCCTTGTTTGTCCTGAGTCTCTGTATAAATTTCTCAGAGGTACATATCTCGGTAAGTTCAGGGCATCTCTTATTAGTTGATTTTGTGCTGTTTGTATTTTTTTCCTGTTTGTTTTACAGGTGTGTCCCCACGCAGCAGAGGCATACGAAAGGACTGGCAGGATAATACTATTCGCAATCCTGATTTTGGTTTTAAACCTTAGCTTACTTCTTCTACCAATAAGCGTTGAGAGCTGATTTTTCAGCGCTTTGGCTCTATACGTTTGCTGATTTATGTGCTGCGTAAATGTGAGTTTTTTGTCTAGTAACACTCCTAGGTATTTGGCCTCGTTTGTCCATTCTACTGGGGTGTTCCCAATCATTAGTTCTCGGTTCGGTACACTTCTTCTGTGACTAAACATTACAGCCTGTGTTTTATCCGGGTTTAAGGCTATTTTCCATTTGATGCACCATCTTTCGAATCTACTAAGTGCTCTCTGCAGATGATTAGCTGCATGATCTGGATTTCTCCAGCTAACAGCTATTGCTGTGTCGTCGGCGTAAAGACTCAACAGGGAACCTGGTTCTTTTGGCGTGTCGGCCGTATAGATGGTATACAGGTAAGGCGACAGAACAGCTCCCTGAGGCACACCTGCTTCCAGGATCCCGACTTCGGACAGAGTTGCCCCCGTTCGAACCCTGAACCTTCTGTTGGCTAGGTATGATCCAAGGAGGCATGTCATCGCCTCGCTGTATCCCATAGAGTTCATTTTGTAAATGAGTCCGTCATGCCAGACCCTGTCAAATGCTTTACTGACGTCCAGAAATGCTGTTGCCGTATACATTTTTTCGTTATAGCCTTTTGTTGTAAATTCAGTAAAACGTAGAACTTGTAGTTCGCATGAATGTTCGCTTCTGAATCCAAATTGAGCTTCTGGTATGATGCCTAGTGCTTCCGATTCGTCGTTGAGTCTTTTTAATATAACTCTTTCCGCTATCTTGCTTATTGATGATAGTAGGCTGATAGGTCTGTAATTTTGCGGAAAAATGCCATCCTTCCCTGGTTTTTTAATCATGATAATTTGTGCCTCCTTCCATCTATCTGGAAAATATCTTAGTTTGAGCATGTTGTTTACAATGTTCGTTATGTAGACAGTAGCTTTGTTGGGTAGATTTTTTAGTGCCCTGTTTGTGATGTTGTCAGGTCCTGGGGCTTTTTTGGCGTTTGTTAGTTTTATTAGCTCTTTTATTTCTTCGGGAGATGTATGTGTTATTCCTACTCTGCCCTTTCTTCTCTTTAGTCTTCTGGCTGTTCTTTCTACCTCTTCTTCAAAGTCTATGTCTTCATTGGGATTTTCGTTATTTCTACATGCCCTTTCTAGTTCGTCCTTTAGGACTTCAGCTTTGTCTATTTCCGTGTGGACAATCCCGTTTACTCCATGTAAGGGAGGTATGGGTTTCTTGTCCTGTCGGAGGATTTTCGATAATTTCCAGAAGGCGGATTTGTTAGGGTCTAATTCTTGGATATAGTTGTCCCAGCTTTCATTTCTGTGATTTCGTAGTTGTCTTTTAACTTCCCTGTCTAGCTCATTTGCAATCCTTTTATCTTCTAATGTTCTAGTACGATAGGCTCTTCTTCTTTTTCTGTTTTTTTCTTTAATTAAGTCTTGTAGATCCTGACTTATATCTCCGAATCTTCCTTTTTGTCTTGTGATTGTTTCGGTTTTGGAGCTGGCATCGATAGCATTAATTATAGTTTCTTCTAGTTTGGTTACGCTGTCTTCTAGTTCTGTGATGTTGTTTATTGTTGGGATGTTACCGATGTTTTCGCTCACAATTCTTCTAAAGTTTGGCCAACTTGTTATCTTTCTTTTGTGGGGCTGCGAATAGTTTAGTTCTATTGCGCCCAGGGTCAAAACGATTACAATGTCTAGAGGATTGCAATGGAAAGAACTTGAGGTTCTTTCGGTACCTCCAAGTTTTTCTGGGCTTTTTTTTGCTCACTTCTTTTTTGTATTTCTTTAGCAGCTTTTGTGAGCGCTTCATCTTTTCTTTCGTTGATTTTCTGAGTTTGTTTCTCAACAACACTCAGTGCTTTTTTCGGTTTCTCGCTACTGTTGACTGATTTCTCAGTAGCGGCGCCTTTTGTTTTTTCCTTTTTTTGGACTTTTGTCCATCCTGCTTCGCTTTTTTCTTTTTCTTGTATTACCTTCTGTTCTTTTGGCTTTCCTCCGCAACCAGACGTAGAAGGGGCGGCGATTCCCATCCAGGGTGGGCTTCCTGGTCTGGTTATTTCCCAGATGACTTCGTCTCTTCTCTTTTCTTCTAGCTCTTTCCTTTCATTTCTTTCGGTCAGAGCCATTATATGGCCGACCAGCTTCTTGATTTCTTCGTCCTTTGCCTTGTTTTCTTTCCGTAACTCAGTCATCTGAGTTAGGAGGTCTTGTATTTGAGCATTTGCTTGTTTTTCCCTTTGACGGCTCTCTTCTTTGAGCAGTCTGATCTGTTCGGTCAGTAGATCTACCGACTTATAGAGCTCATTTTCGTCTTTTTCCTTTGTTCTTTTTCTTTCTTCCTCGTCTTCTGAGGAGTCTGCGGTTGGCCTTTGCCGTTTTTTCTTTCTACCTACCTCAGGCTCGGCATTAGTTGCGGTGGAGATGATGTCCACTATGGGGGCTATTTCATCGTTTGTTGGGGGCGGGGCTACAATCGACTCGGTGGCCGGGCTCAGCTCTTCGTCGAGGGTAACTTCCATGGTGATCGAGACGCTGTCGTCTGTTTCCACCTCGCTTTCGTCTTCTTCGGCATCTTCTTCGTCCGGGATGAACGATTCGTCGTCTGAAGTCTCTACGATTAACGCGGATTCGGGTTTTAAATTTGAAGTAAATTCATTATATAATTTAATTGCAGATGTAACTGACGGGGTGGGTGACTTGGAATTGTCATCATCTTCTTTTTCTTGTGATGTCACCTGCGTGACATCACTTTTTTGGGGAGAGGGATCACTCATAATGCCGTAAGGCAGTGAACATAAGTGTTCAAAAGACTATATTGAGTTTGCTACTCTGAAGACTCTGTTTTTGTCTTTCCGCCTGGCCGCTGCCTGACGGTTTTCCTGGGTGTCGTCCCAGCAACCTCTCGGTAGTTCTCTCCCTGATTTCTCAGGGAGGGATCCTCTTCAAGTTTCTCTCACCTCAGAGGCAGGGGCCGTTTCTGTCCGACCTAGATTTCAAAACTAGGCCTTACAGTGTCATACCTGTCGACCCACTGAGGTGAACCCGTATTTTTCGCTGACACGAAGCTATTAAAAGCCTCCGCGAGGAGCCTATAAAGGCAACCCCTCGGCGGTTTAACTTAAAAATAGCCCCGCATCCGCTTTTCACTTTGTTGAAGGACAAAGGCCTGTGCAAACTGGGTGTCTTACTCACCCGGAGCTAATAAGCTCCGTTGCGTTCAGGTCGATTGCCCCCACCAAAGCACGCTTCGCTACTCGTCGCTACGCTCTTCGCTGCACGTCTGTACTGTTGAACCGCTGAGGTCCAACTATAAAACAACTGCTACTCAACACTCCATTCGGTCATATAGCCATAACGTCTATAGTTTAGAACAAACAAAAATTGCGCTAAGTCCTTATGGGGATAAAAGATATTTAATTTCTAATAGTTTTAGAACGATACCATGGGAGCATTACAGGATTTTAGAATAGATTTTTTTATTGCAGAAGAACGTTGATGAAACAATGCCATACAGGTGTGTTACACCCACAGTAGAAGACCTATGGACTCCCCCCAAACTACAACAAATAGCAGCCAATAAAGTTTATTGGGCTGTAGTTGATGCTTATACAAAGACATTTACGCTTGCAAGTGGAGAGCAACGTCCTCTCCAGTAAGCAAGGATGTACCGTGTATTTTAAGATACCCCATCAAATACAATCCAGTTTAAACGTAAATTGTATAAGAGAATTAAAACTACAAATTGTGAAGAACTGTCAAAAAGAGAGGCCATGTGGGTGTCTAAACTGTGGGGTTTATCGATACAAATAATTGTAAACACAGATATAAAAAATAATTTATATTTTATCATTAGTTTTGTTGGACTTAGATCTAGTTGAGGAAAAAAAATAATACTTGAAATAAAAGATACCAATTCTTGATGAAAACCGGGTTTGATTCTGAAGTAGACAGTGATATTGATTCTTTTGAGATGAATGACAATGTCTAATATCCATAAGCTATCTCTCTCTTTCTTGTATATTGTAATAAAAATATATAAATAGGCTACAATTTTTCTCTTTCTTGTATATTGTCAATATATGTCATAGTCATATTTTATGTGAAAATAAAAACTCTAAATTTGCAATTTTATTATTTATTCAAATCAATAATTACCTTATTTTTATAAAAATAAACGAATTCCCTAAGAGCATTATTTGTTAAGTCATTTGGCATTATAGAACAAAACGCATACAATATTTGCAAGGGACTTAAACTATCTATTACAGTATTTTTACAAAAATCTAAAACTTCATAATAATATTCACAAAAGTTCAAATTTTCTAACAACTGCATACGAGACGATATCACACTAGTGTTAAGTTCAACAATTTGTCTCACTTCTTCTTCGTCCATATAGTACTCCACACCATGCTTCTTAACAATGATGAATTTACAATTATCGTAAACTACTGTGGTAACAGTGCAGTATTCTCCGCATAGAAAAGTTTGAAGCTCGTTCTCATCAGTTGATTGAAAAAAATCAATTAGTTGTTGTGTGATTATTGAAATAAAGGAAGCCCATTCGTATACGCTAAGTGATATTCTGCTAGGTTTATATTGTTGAGATAAAATCACTGCAGGAGTAAATGATCTTGCAGGGCTTATACCACATTGTACTTCATAGCCCGATACTGTGCATGTTGTTGCAAGTAGGTAGCAGAATTCTAATTTGGCGGCAGCCTCATAATTTTCCAAAGTTCTATATAATTCTTGATTATAGTCTTTGTCTGAAGAATAACCACTATCTTGAGAACCCATGTCACTACTGTTTTTTCGAACACCGTTGACAAAGTGTATATAAACTGATCATCGTAGTTTCTCTTAAATTTATACTTTTGTCATCCCCCACTCCTTGTGGTTAATTGCCAGCATTTTTGGAAAAGTGTATGTCTACGCGGCGTATCAAAATATAGATCCTCAAACTATATTTGATTTATTTATCCAGCTGTTGTGTTTGCTATCCATTCCTAACCATTTGACATACATCTTATTGCCTTTTCGTCTAAGTACTTTTTCAACCAGGTATATGTCAGAGTTTGATGTTTTCTGCAACTCTTCTTCATAAAAACCGCCGCTAATCGGTGCACCTTGCATGTCTTCGAGCAAATACGTTGTAGGATTTGTTATCTTAACTTGTACAATTTTAAATAATTCTGTAGTCCAATTGGGTGTGTAGGCCTTTTCAAAGAAATGTTTTGCCTTTGAGACACGTACAATATCGCCAACTTTAAATTTTCTCGGGCCAGCAATCTTTAAATGGCTATAACTTTTGTTTAAAATGGCTTTTTCGTTGGATTTGTTAACCTGAGACGGTTTGTATCCTGTTTTACTGTGTTTTGTATTGTTGTATTCCTCAGTAATTTGAGGTAAGATATCGATCCATTTGTATGATCCATGTAAACTGAAATACTTGTACAACTTTGCTTTTAACGTTCTAATAACTCTTTCACAAATGGCAGCTTTTTTAATCGTGTATGTGCTATAATGATTAATTTCGTGTTTTTTCATTAAATTTTGAAATTTTCTGTTGTAAAATTCAGTTCCCTGATCAGATTGTAGGTTTTTGGGAAGTCGCCGAGTATGAGCGAGAATATCCGAAAATGCCCGAGTAATTTCCTCACCAGTCTTCGTTTTTAGAGGACGTGTCCACACAAATTTTGAAAAACAATCAATTACAACTAGTATTAGTTTGTAATTTTTATTTTGGTGGGCATAAGGACGCATTTCAGCTAAATCCATTTGCCACAAGTCATCGATTCCTTTGATTATTGTTCGTCGACGAGGATAGTTTTTTCGTGCTGGTTTATGCAACTCATACACCACTTCTTTCTTTTCTTTAGACATTATTTTAACGCACCTTCTACTACCTTAAGACGTTTGTCTATATCCCATGAATGAACGCTATCTACTATGCTTTTTAATGATTGTTCCACTTGTTTTATCCGCTGTTCCATCTTTATATCGTACATCGTATGCTTTGCAACTGTTTCTGCAGCAGATTTTAGATTGTTCTCCGTATCCTTTTTCAGTGTATTAAAATCATCTTGGATTATTTTTTTCAACATATTTATACTGTTCTCCGTATCATTTTTTAGTGTATTCTGACCATCTTTGATTATTTTTTGGAACTTTTGCTCGAGAGCATCCTCCATATCCTTTTTCAGTATTTTCAAATCATCTTTAATTAGTTTTAATACCATATTTGTATTGTTTTCCAAATCATTGTTTAGTGTATTCTGGACATCTTTGATTATTTTTCGTATCTTTTGCTCTAGAAGTGGAAGTATAGTTTTACGAAGTTCTTCTTTTACTGTAGCTTTAATTTTATCAAGATCTTCTTGTGCATGCTTTAGTCCTGTAGACATTTGGAATTTTAGTGTTTCCAGACCATCTTTGATTATTTTTTGTAACTTTTGCTCGAGAAGTGGGACCGTAGTTTCATGAAGCTCCTGTCTTGCATCGTTTAGACCGATGGTTAAATTTTGTATGTCATTAGTTTTTTGCTGCAACAGCACACCATGTGTTTGGTGCAGATTATGTAACTCATTGATTTGTCCATCAACGTATTTTTTCGTTGCAGCATCGTCATTGTTTGTTGGGTCCTTGACATTGCAAATTTTCACATTTTCGGCATTAATATTTCCGTCAGACGTATGTGGAAATGTGATTCGCGCCACCTTTTGGGCGTTACTACTACGAGAGTGATGACCGAACTTGTCGACACTCATAATGGAAATGATGTCGTCATTTCCCCAGTTACTCTATTATATTAGCTTCTTTTAGTTCATTGATGATGGCTACGATTTCGTTGTCGAGAGATGTGTTGCCAGCGTCTTTCGAAGCCACCAATAGTTTAAGACGTTCAACTAACTCATTTGGATCATCCCAATAAATATACTCCATGGGTGCAGTGTTGTATGTTAAACGAGAGTCATCCAATCCCGTTCCTTTGGCCGTAGATGGCGATGATCGTGTTGTTTTCGTTTTGTATTCGAGTTCTTTTTTCGATCGAGTTGCAGGTGGTGCGTGTTTTTTCATTGCTGTATCAGATGGTTTGAATAGAGGTTTAATAATAGAATGGTATTTTTCTCCACTGGAACCTTTAAGACGTCCTAAGGTATCCAGATGAATCTCTGTGTTTTTTAACAGTGTTTTATACTTTTGTAAATCCTCATCATTATACTGTTCTGGGTTGGCATAAAATAAAAGTTGATATAGACCTGGCGTACCACCTAACCTACGTTCTTCTAAATTACGTTCTCGAATTATTATTATGTCTCCATTGCGTTTGTCAAAGTTTATTCGACGTTTTCCCATTATCCAGCCACTAATAGAATCGTAAAATGGACCATAGTTTTTATCAATTTTATCGTCTTTTATTAAATATTCTTTTATGTACTTGTGACTTATTGGAGGATATTGATCGATATATTCGTCTGTGGCATCCATCGGAATCTCGTTAGAGATTGGTTCTTGAATAACGTTTTCATCAGGTATCGCTAGATCAGGTGCATCAAGAAATACATCATCATCATCACCATTCTCCTCCTCCTCCTTTTTCACTTCTTCTTTTTTAACTTGCTCAAACGTATTAGTGATTGTATGATGTAAGGTTTTTGATGATTGCGCAATATCTTTGAGAGGTTTCGAGAGTGGTTTAAACAGTTTATTTAGGGACTCATCTTGTTCTGTTCGGCCTAATTTTAATGCCAAGTATTTTTTGCGAATCGATCTAGCCAATTCGGCGACTTTCTTCTTGCGAAGGGCAATGGCAACCGCATCATCTGACATTGTGTCAACGACTAAACAATTATCTTACAATTTTATATATTTATCAAATCCTTTGCGATATCGGCCATTATTGAGAGCAAAATCTTTTATAATTACCAAAGTACCATACTTATCACACCAACATTCAGAACAAATTTTTTTAAATTCATCAAACGACATGTCTGGTGATACGTGCTCATCAAATACATGCTTTAAATTTATCTCGTCTTGCTTGAATAGTACAATCATGTTACAGTTATCTCTAATTAACTGCTTCGGTATTTTTGAATATGTTTGACATAAATAAGCGGCATCGATATCTTTATGCCTACCCATGGAATAATACTCGCGAATCTTTTGCTGACCATCACATGCAACATCATCAAATAAAAACACCGAGTGGGGTTTAGCTTCGCTGGGACTAATAATTTCTTCGTTGTCTTTAAATGGGTAATATCCTACACCTTTAACTTGCGCTATTACATCTTGCAGTAGTTGGTATTTCGGTTGAAAGAGGGATTTCGAATAAACATAGACATTTTTAAATCTGGCGCCATTAGGATTAAACAGAAGAGATAGCATGACATTCGTTTTCCCGCATCCACTTGGACCGCAAATAATGGCTCTAAACGAGTTTGGTAGTAATTTACCATGTTTACTGACTGTCACTTTCTGTACAATGTCTAGATTATCAATTGGTAGCGTCTGCTCTTGCTGAACGATCTTCATCGTGTGGCAAGTGTAGTACATAAGTACGACAATATATTATAGATGTCGCCACTTGCATGGTATCAGTCCAATGTTGGTCGTCGAAGGAGGAGGTCTCGTTAACTCTGTAATTAATAAACTTCCAGTTGAACTACATATTCCTGGTTATCAGTATTGTGGTCCCGGAACAAAACTACAAAAACGTCTTGCACGTGGAGATCCAGGAATTAACCCATTAGACGCAGCTTGCAAACGACACGATATCGCTTATTCACAGCATTCATCTCTCGAAGAACGTCACAAGGCCGATAAAGAATTGGAAGATAGAGCCTGGGAGCGCTTCAAGTCGAAAGACGCTAGCATTGGTGAAAAAAGTGCTGCTTTAATTGTAACTGGCGGAATGAAAACGAAGAGAAAGTTGGGAATGGGATGCTCTCGTCGTGGAAGACGGGGACGTTACTCATTCAATCGAGATGTTGTCTCAAAAATTGCAAAGTCCATGAAAAGAGGGGCATCGTTAACAGATACTGCTTTGACTGCTGTACGAATAGCAAAATCCATAATCAAAAGACTTGGTGGTCGTAAAGAAGTTGATGTTCCTCGAGTACTTCCACTTAAATCCGGAGGTTTTCTACCTCTTATACCTCTATTTGCAGGCCTTTCCGCTTTGGGGGCCTTAGCGGGGGGTGCTGCCGGAGTGGCCAAGACAGTAGTCGACGCAAAGAATGCCCAAAAGAAATTGGAAGAAGATATACGTCATAATAAAGCGATGGAACACATCGGTTCGGGTCTGTACCTACGTAAGAAACCCAGAGGTGGATTCGGCTTGTATTTGAAAAAAAACTTCCAATGAAGCTACCCAATCGTCCGCTATATGATGTGGAGATTGCACATTATGCGAAAATACTTAAAATACCAAATTTTCGAGGCGTTTTCATGAATGACGCTCTGCCTAGAGACGGTCCTCGACAACGAGAATGTGCAATAGTAAACTTGGATGTGTCCACACATAGCGGAACACATTGGGTAGCATACAGAAAGATAAACAACAACGTAGAGTATTTCGATTCATTTGGTAATTTGAAGCCGACCAAAGAACTTGTTAA
Source organism: Diabrotica balteata (assembly GCA_918026665.1). Taxonomy (NCBI): domain Eukaryota; kingdom Metazoa; phylum Arthropoda; class Insecta; order Coleoptera; family Chrysomelidae; genus Diabrotica; species Diabrotica balteata. The sequence goes on along the minus strand of OU898279.1, from coordinate 36,963,491 downwards.
GTATCTGGGTGGTGCCAACATTTCCTATAATAATCATCAGTATCAAACCTACAATCAAATTATTTGTGGACATTTATGCTTAAAGTTTTTATATAATGGAGCCTACTAAAAGTACGGAACTTCTTATGGACCATATGTTTCGCAGAAAATATTTTACAGAATTCAGTGAAGAAGAACTAAAATACATACCGCTAGATTATCTTATACGAACTGTACGACCTTCAGAATTGTTAAGTATATGGCATAAATTGCCTGAAGACTATCGAGGAGAATTTAACCTGCAGATACTACTTCCCTGCTTCGTACATTACAACAGACCGGATTGGAGGACTCACTGGGATGGTCCACCTGATTCTCAAGCTTCATGTCATTTATGTAAACTTGCTTTGGAACAAATAAAACTATTAAAGTAAATATTGTTTTTCTAATATAACCTATTACTAGATTGATGTGAGTCAGTCATCATGTCGCAGTTGTTGAGAGTAGACAGCACCAATTACATATTCTCATTTCAACCTTCCACACCGATCGTGTTGGACTCGAAAAAAGATTATGAAATAGCTCTTCGTGCTTTCCATTCCTACAACAGTATTCCAAACATTGAAAATACAAAGTTTTATTACTACAATGACAAAAACCAATTACAAAAATTTGATTTCCCCGATGGATGTTATGAAATTGCCGATATTGAAGAATACATACAAAAGAAATTGGGTGCTGATAATGTGCTTAAACCAGAAACGATATTTAGTCTAAAACCTAACCACAACACGTTGCAGTGTCAAATTTTCTGCAAATATAAGATTTCGTTTAAGCAACCTGACAGTCTTGGCATAGTATTGGGATTTTCTCCAACATTACTCAATCCTGGACAGATACATTCTTCAGATCGACCTGTTAGAATTATTAAAGTATCTAGCATACGCTTTGAATGCAACATTAGTACCGGGGCCTTCGATGGTAACAGACCTGCTCACACGATCTACGAATTTGTCATACAATCAAATCCTGGGTACGCAATTGACGAAACTCCACACAATTTGTTGTATTTACCTGTTGTACCGCAACGAGAAATTACCAATATCACTGTGTTGGCTGTCGATCAAGACGGACGCCCTGTAAACTTTCGAGGAGAACAGAGCACATTGGTGTTGGAACTTAGATCACGTGGGAAATGGGATTAGTAATAAGACAATCTACTGCCCATAGTACACCATTAGTTGTGCAGCCGTCTGAGCGACAACATCGTACGTCCTCATCTAAGCGGCAACATCTTACGTTTGCAAACAAATTGTTTTTACAATCACTTGGTTTTAAGCTGAAAAAATGACAACCATGTATGGAAAACGATCCCGTTCAAACAGCATAATGCCTCCAATATTTGATATTTATCGTAAGCCGATGTTTGACGAATCAATTCGAAAGGCCGAATACCGAACATATGCACCATTCATCAAATCATTCAACTGTAATGACATTGTAGAATTTAGCATCAATCAAGTTGACTCGTTTTTTGCAATGAGTGAAACCTTGTTATGCATTAAAGGATCGCTCGCAATAAACGGCAATGGTGAAGTCAAACTAGCCAATAATGTGGGTGCTTTTCTTTTCGATTCGTGTACGTACAGCGAAAGCGCAAGGGAGATGGAAACAGTGCGGGATCCTGGTATCGTAAGCGCTGTACGTGCTATGACCTGTTATACTCAAGAAGATTCCAGTCATATGGCAATGGCGGGGTGGAATTACCCTAAGGATCCAATTCTACACGCTGCCGATCATTCATTCAACATACAGATGCCTCTTAAGCATGTTTTCAACATTTTCAATGATTATCCTATGATTACGTGTGGTCGTCAAACAATAAGACTAGTTCGAGCTCGAAATGACAACGATTGCATAATTGTCAAAGAAAAAACTCCAGGTCATGTTACAACTGTTAAGATTAACATTACCAATATTGAGCTCAGAGTCAAGCACATATTTCCCAATGATGATATTAAATTGGAACTTATGAAATCCATTCAACAAGATCAACCTATAGTTATTCCTTTTAGAAAGTGGGAATTGCATGAATTACCAGCACTTACCAAAGGCGCTAGACGTGAAGTTTGGGCTGTAAAAACTAGCAATGCAGTGGAAAGACCTCGTTATGTCATTGTTTTCTTTCAAACCAATAAACGTGACAAAAGCGACGCCGATCCCACCTTATTTGACAATATCCACATACAAAGTATCAGATTATCTTTAAATGGAGAATATTGGCCAAACGAGAGAATGCAGTTGGATTTTAGCAAAACTGACTACAATGAGGCATATTTCAATTATACCGAATTCTATCCTAGCTACATACATTCTCAACAAAAGCGTCCTCTGCTCGATTTCTCAGGTTTCGCACAACACACATTGTTCGTCATCGATTGTTCGAAGCAAGAAGAAAGCATGAAAGCATCCACTGTTGACGTAAAACTCGATATTGAAGCGAATAATGGTTTTCCCGAAAATACCAAGGCTTATTGCATTATAATTCACGACTGTGTAATGGAGTACTTCCCTCTCTCCGAAATTGTAAAAAGTCTAAATTAGATGCATAAATTGCCAGTAGTACGCGAGCAGTCATCATGAGAGTAGCATTCGTAGACATTCAGGGATTCGATGTGGACGGATGGTTCGTTCCCAAAGAACTTACCATTGAAATAGGATTTAAACGAAGTCATTACATCTTCTTGCCTCAGAAACCTTTTAATGCGCTAAGTAATGGGGATAAGAAGACTGCATCATACGTGGAGAAAAAACTGCTTGGAATTCGATACTCTGATGGACACGTAGAATTGTCCAAAATCAATGAAATACTAGAATCCAAGTTGTTGTATGCAGCAGATTACATCTACGTTCGAGGAGAACAAAAAGCAGAATATTTGGATAAAAAACGTCACGTTTTTGGAGTTTTTTCCCATTATTATTGATGTTTGCAAGTTTGATGGTACGCCTCATGCTACTGGAAACGTTGGCCCTACTGCAAACCCATGTCATGCCGCTGGATTATTTTCATGCACCGAAAGAAATGTGGATCGTCTACGTCACTGGTTTACCAATAACATAATACCTTTGTAATTATATGTATAAATAAATATTTTAGAGATTAAACGCTTTTTATTTAAAACACCTTTATTGATCGAGTCTTATATTACATGAAGATTCAAATTTTCTCCTTACAATTTCATAAATAATTTTTAAAATTAAAATAAATACAGATGCTAATATTACACAAGACATTGCAAAAACATTGTCTATTTCACTTTTCATATGGTCGCTGGTGTTGTTGCTGACACCCGTGATGTTGTTGACAAACATGGTGTTGGTTGAATACGTCTTAATGGATATGTAGCTGGCGGCAGTTTTCTACAGGCGTAAATCCAGGTGTCTTGCTGCTGTAGATTCAACTCTTCCGGTTTCCACGTTTTGTTGTCAAGATGCAGGCTATCTAATTGTCTTGTAATTTGTTTAAAATCCTCATATGATTTAATGTCTTTCTTTAACTGATTAAGTTTTCTTTGAAATTCTTTTACTCTATGTATGTACTCGATGGGATTCATATTACTACTAAATATGCCCTATGTAGAATATTACGTTTTATATCAAGCAACGCCTTGCGTTGCCATGTCTTGCATGTAATGTGACATTTCACGTCGAATGTCACGCCATTCACGTTATTTCACGTCGAATGTTACGTCATTCACGTCATTTCACGTGACATTTCACGCTGAATGTCACATTCTGCGTTGACTGTCACGTTCAGGGCCAATGCTGAATATGTTGTATGAGAATATTACGTTTTATATCAAGCAACGCCTTGCGTTGCCATGTCTTGCGTCTAATGTGACATTTCGCGTGGAATGGCATCTAATGTGACATTTCACGTCGAATGTCACGCCATTCACGTTATTTCACGTCGAATGTTACGTCATTCACGTCATTTCACGTGACATTTCACGCGAAATGTCACATTCTGCGTTGACTGTCACGTTCTGGGCCAATGCTGAATATGTTCTATGTAGAATATTACGTTTTATATCAAGCAACGCCTTGCGTTGCTATGTCTTGCGTCTATGTGACATTTCGCGTGGAATGTCACGTCATTCACGTCATTTCACGTGACATCTCACGCTGAATGTCACATTCTGCGTTGACTGTCACATCCTGCGTCAATGTCACGTGACCATGACTGGGGTGACGTCATTGGACCACAGCTCGATTAATTATGTTTCATTTTAAAATTATTAAATAAAAAATTCTTCCTTGAGTGGGATTCGAACCTGGGACCAGCCGCACCGAAGCTAAGCATGCACATCGCTAAGCCACGGAGGTTATGAACAGCCACGCCCTTATCTCCGAGATCCCGATCGCATGAGAAATTAAGGTACCGACCGCACATCTGGTTCGCGCACCGTACGACCCACCTCGCGTCCGATGCATCGCGTGAAAAATTTAGGTACCGAACGCACATCTGGTTCGCGCACCGTACGACTCGCCTAACGCGATGTCACGTCTCTCTCTCTAACACATTGTTTTCCCTATGTCTATAGCCATGGCCTGACTTCTCTCTCTAACACATTGATTTCCCTATTCTGATAGTCACACCCGCCTTGTTCATCTACTTTAAATATATTAATCTAACCAATAAATTATTATTTTGGTTTGATAGCACCTGTAGAGTATAAAATACGGAGTAATATTTTCAGCGACTCGCGAATAAGAAATTTTAAAACAAAACGTGACAACAGTTGAAGGTGCTGAGAAGGTGACCTATTCAAATAATTTTGACTTCACAATTTTATGTAAATAACTGAGTCCATATGTGTTTATACGTCCATGAGTCAAACTAATAAAGATGGTTAAATTGAACTTGCCAATAATTCAGAGTTAGAATTTGAACTACAAAATGATAACTCAAATGTTTTAATAATAAATTAAAAGTTATTGAAAATAAATAAAAATAAATTAATTAATCTTACCAATACTAATTTAAAAACTATTAATGGCATTCAAACACCAGTGGTATGGTACAATTACATGTAAAAATTTTCGATATAGAAAAAAAAAACAGAGAAAATATTTTATTAAATTTTCATGTTTGGTACATAGAATTGTAATAATAACCAAAAAATATTTGTAAAACTTACCAGTACAAATTTTGGTCTCGTATCCCCCTGCGCATATATTTTTTTCAGTTACTGTTGTTATATTATAATCTTCTACTTTGTAATATTCCTGGCATAGTTTAGTGTCAACTATTGTAAGTTTGGTATTCAGTTTTATTGGACTCTTTTTTAACCATCCAACTTCAGTTACTTCATCACCAACTTCAGCTTCTTCAAGTTGTTGGGGTAAACAGATCGGGAAAATGTTATCTGTAAATTAAATCGTAACGGATTATTGAAAATTGGTATCGTGTAGGTTAAATTTTATCAAAATGCAGTGCGACTCATTTAAGGTAGGACACTTACACATTATGTGTAATATTTTTAAATTAAAGATGGTGCCATTAGAAGACATTATAAAACAAATAACAAAAATTTAATGGAGGTGGGCAGGACACGTCGCTAGAATGAAGGATAATAGGTGGACCAAAAAAATCTTGGAGTGGAGACCGAGAGCGGATAGAGACGAAACCCAAGAAGACACTGACGAGATAAAGTGGATTTGTACCAACTGGATTACAGCAGCGCAAGATAGATCTGAAAGTCGGTGTATCATTCAAATGTTGCAGAATGGTTTATCATAATATTACGGGAAAATATATAAAATTTTGCAATATAAGTATTTATTGAATTTATTAAGAAATAGCCATTATAATAGTTTTTAAGTTCGGTGTTTAAATCCGTGTAGGGAGTCGTCCCTTATTTGCTCTGCACAAGAGTCTAATTTTACAAAAGAAGTGCAAACTATTTTTCTCGATGCTTGGACGGTTTGATTAACTATCTTCCTCCATTCACCTCGATCAACTGTTATACGCCATTTACATATACTGTTGGTTAAGGAACTTTTTTGGAATATTTGCCATTGCTATGGAGGTCTATTGCAATGACCTTGGGGCTTTCCTTGGACCTATTACTGCTTCATTTTATAATGACTTCTATGGATATTAACACAGAACTTTAAAATTCTAGAGTAAACTAACTATAAAGATGTTGATTGGCCTTAATTTTATCTACAACCGAGATATTTTTGTGGTAATGGTGTAGCATTTACAAATCGTTTGATATATAGATTCTTTGAAATATATTGAAATCCCCTCGTATATGTATTAAATTGAAATCCCGTTATAAATGTATTAAAATAACGAAGATTCTTTTCCCATGTTTCTTAGTTCGTATCTTTCAATTTAAAACCCAAATAATATTTCGTTCTTTTCAGCGTCGCCAAGTAATAAAAACCATTTTAGAGTTGTTTATTTATTTCGTGGCTGCGTATTTTCCAGTCGATAATTCTTTGATTTAAGCCGCCCGATGTACTACGTTTTCAAATTAATAATCTACGTCTTAATTTTCGTTGTGTTTTGTTTATTTCAAGTGCTTTGTTTATTCTAACTTATATGAATTAATTTTGAGGATAATTAGATTACTTTCGTTGGAGCTGCGATCAAGAGCGGTTCAGCGTTATGTCCAAATTCATGTCGAATTTGTAAAAGTTTCTGTTTTTGGCCTTTTCATAGAAAATAGAAAACTCTAAAGAGAGAACTTACAACTTTAAAACATGTAGCCACAGAAACGGAGCATTCCCCCCCCCCTTCACCAGCGAAGACATATCAGAGGCTTCAAAAGATGTTAAGCCAGCAAAAGCACCAGGATTTGATAATATTCACCCTGAATTCCTTCTAAATTGTGGCAAGTATACAAAAGTTTGGTTGGCTCGATTTTTCACAGACATCATGGAAACTGGAAATATCCCACAAGAACTAAAGCGCTCTAAGATAATAGCCATACCAAAGCCAGGCAAACCCGCTGACAACCCAAAAAACTACAGACCAATTGCGCTTCTCTCTGCCATCTACAAACTATTAGAGAGGCTTATATATAATAGAATCAGTACAGAACTGTTCCAGGTGATCCCAGTCGAACAAGCGGGTTTTCGACCAGAACGAAGCTGCGCGGACCAGGTCATGTCACTCACCACCTACATCGAAGCGGGTTTCCAAAGAAGACTTAAAACTTCAGCGGCATTTATTGATCTCTCGGCAGCTTACGATACAGTATGGATAGATAGCCTTATATACAAAATTCTCCGTGCAATTGCCTGTAAACAAATAGCATGTTTAATAGATAGCATTTCACCTGAACAATAAACTTGCTGGAAAGGAACTCAACATACGGTTTGAAAATACCACACTTTCCCACAACAAAACACCGAAGTACCTGGGCGTAACACTAGACAGAACGCTATCATTTAAAGAGCATTTAACAAAAACTGCCCAAAAGTTGAGTACAAGAAATAACATTATACAGAAGCTCTGCGGTACCACCTGGGGAGCATCGGCTTCCACTCTCCGCTCTACTGCTTTAGCCCTTGTTTTCTCGACCGCTGAATATTGTGCCCCAGTTTGGCTACACAGTCCACACGTAAAAAAGGTCGACACTCACTGCACAGCACTATGAGGATGATAGCTGGTACAATTAAATCAACTCCCACCCAATGGCTTCCAGTATTAAGTCACATTCCACCTCCACATTTACGACGAGTTGACGCACTTACACGTGAATACAAAAAGATCATGAACAATATAAACCTGCCGATCCACCAAGATACCGAGGATGCACGAAATACCCGTCTACGTTCTAGAAAACCACCAATGAAAACAGCAAGAATGATACATGAGGAGTTCAACATCACGAATGCATGGTCCCAAGAATGGAATGCATGGCAAAATAACATGCCCTGTATTACCCACAAGCCACCAGGTTTTGATCTTCCACGTAAAACATGGTCCACTCTAAACAGGATCCGAACCAGACATGGCAGATGTGCATACATGCTACATAAATGGGGAAAGAATCCGTCTCCTCAATGTGACTGTGGGAAGGACCAAACGATCGACCACATTATTGAAGAGTGTCCCTCAAGATCCTATAACGGTAGCCCTGAAGACTTCCTGTTTGCAACTTCAGAGTCAATTGATTATGTTAATACACTTGATGTTTGTTTGTAATTATTTAAAGTTTGTCATATACCTATATTACTAGTGTTTGTAATTTTGTTCTAAATGTGCTGTAATTGCCATACGATAAATAAATAAATAAATAAATAGAAAATAAGTAGCAGTGTGAAGTTAATGGTTCAGTTAATGTTTTAAGTGGATGGAGGAGTCGTCGTTTCCATGCTCGTTTTGTTTCTCCCTGGTTATCATCCAAGGCTTTTGGCAGTATGGAGATAGATTTGTTCGTGTGTTCGTTGCACAGAGAGTGAAGCCCAGTTATGATTCTAGAAATTCCAGTGACGTCCAGTTACAGAAAATCCAAAGTGTTTTAGTGAAAAATCCAGGTAACATTTTGTTCAAATTTTAAAGTAAAGACAGACAATTTTTTTATAAAATAATAATTGCTTTCGTTAAAATTTAGAAATTGTAACATTTAAAAATTGTAAATTTTAGGTTTTGAGTTTAGCTGTCATTTTAAATTTTTCTCTTTTAAATTTAATGTTTACATAAGACAGCTCGCTTTATTATTTTTGATTTTCATTTTTTTTTGTTAAAAAAAAAGGTTACCTCTGTGCGGTAACATTTGTAAGTTTTTTGTAGTATCTCCAACTCCTAGAGTTTGTAAATGGATGACATGTAAGTTTTTTGTATTTTTGTATTTTGCGACTATTGAGGTAATATTTTTGTATTGTCTTTTTTGAGTATTCTTGTATTCTCTATGTTTTGTAACTGTTTGTGGTAAGACACAATAAATGTTAAATTTTGTTTCTTAACATTTTGTTTATTTTTTTAACTAACCCTTTTTTGAGTTTTATTTGAAAAGATATATGTTTTTTATGTTTAATAATTATTTCCCTAGTTACAACTAGTAGTTGTAATAGGTATAATTAGGCACCTCAAAGTGGCGCCCTATATTAAATTACTAGAGGTGTTTCCTGTTTTTTTTGCTTTGTTTATCCCAAGAAATTCATGACTTTTTATTTCATTTTTTTGTAGTTGCCCCAATCCAACATCCCTTATCTTTTACTTATCCACGACCTCAGCTCTCCTAACAAACCCTGAGTGCCGTTTGCACAAGTAGCGTTTATTTTGCTTACCCTATCTTCACCCCATAATCTTACACTGAGGTAGGCAAAATATATTTGTTACAATGGTACGTGCGGTCCATGTAATTTAAAGTAGTCATCTTCTATAGATGTATAGTCAATATAGTCATCTTTGACTGGCCAAGGCTCACATGACTAGTAAAATACGGAACAGATCCTAGTTAAAACGAGTCTCTTCTTGTCTGCCATAGTAATCTGACGATCACGCCAGACCCTGTTTAGTTGCGTCATTGCTGCTTTTGCAAACTGTATGCGTCTGTGAATTTCGCGTTCGCAACAATATATATATATATATATATATAATATATATATTATATATATTATATAATATATATATATATATATATTATATATATATATATATATATATATATAATATATATATATATATATATATATATATATATATATATATATATAATATATATCGTCGGTATACTGCGAAAACCAGGTAAATGACAAATTTTACAAAATTGAGTTAAGTATACCAAAATTCTCAGCTTTTTGCGCTCTACATACAGGTAAAATCCAATAAATGATACGACTTACCGTTGAGCAGATAATTTGTGTAATAAACAAATAAGTTACACCTGACCAACTTTTCATTTTCCAGTAAAACAATATATTGCTACTTACTTCCATAAAATTGATGTTCAGTTGCATGTAAAACTAAGTAAGCCCACATATATGATTGTCCCGGACAACAACATGTTTCTACTACTGCATACCATATTCAGTAAAAAGGTGATAAATGTCTTTAATACATTTTACATGTATAATTTAATAAAATTTCTCATTCATATCGACTAGTAAAAACTCTTAAATACATTTACTTGATTCTACCTGAAAACGGGTTGAGTGAAAATTTAGAAATGATGACTGCTAAAACCATAAATGATCTTAATGGTGTTTATGATATAATTTTTATCTGCTGATATCTGCTGTGCAGAGTTATTTGAGGATTCAGCAGATACGTGTTTGTATGTATAATATTAACAGACGGTTTTGAACTTGAACTTAGTAGAAAATAGTTTATACAAAGTTTAGTCTGTATTACCTATCTGTTTTGATTTTGTGTTACTAAAAATTATAAAACAAAGAAACAATGAATTCAAGAGCTAAAAGAATTTTATCCATGGTGAACAAACAATCCGAAAATGCCGTTAATGGTAAGTATTTTACAAATATATTATATACAATATATTATATACAATTTTATTATAAAAGTAATAAATAATACAGTGCTTCACAAAGTCAAATTGAATTGGTTGACATTTTGCTTCTAGGTAGTAAATAACACATTGTGACAAATTTACAGAGAATTTCGAATTAAAAATTTTTGTTTCTTACCTATTTATAGGGAGTTTGGAAATAAGTTTGACCGTTATATTCTTGTTGCTTTCATGTTTAATGTTTGTATTGTACTTAATAATAATTACTTATTTTTATGAATGTTTGGGCGTATGTTGTTTGCACAACTGAAGTTGTTATTATACGATGACAATTTGGTTGGGCTATCGAAAATAAGCAATATCAGCAATAATATTCATCAGTTTCGTGTGTCCACATTATGTGAACAAATCTTAAATTTCTCTTGAGAGATCGTTTTGTACATATAAATACATATTATAATCTGAACAATACATAATCATGTTCTCGATACATAAAAATCAATACAGAAAAATAGTTATATGGGTGTTCACAAATGCACATGTTTATATTAGGGAAAAAGTTAAAAGATTATTCTAAAGTTAAACAGACTATTAAATAATATTGAATATCTTCTATTTGTGACCAGGAAGACAGTTTTGAAATATTTTATTTTTATTAATAAGTATCAATTAGTTACTTGTTGTGCAATATCGTTTTTTTTTAGATTCCGTTGAAACTGAAGATATCAGTTCAATTCTTGATGATTCTCAGAACAATATAGCCTCAATGATGGAATCAATTTTGGATAGTGACTTCTCAGATGCGGACCCCACATATCAGCCAAGTGAAGAGGGATCACTTTCTCTAGTAAGTCTATTTGAATTACAAACAGCTGACCTTGATAGCCTAAATGATGAGACGAAAGAAATTATTGAAATAGGAGCACTCACGAACAATGTAGTGTCAACTGAAATAGCTAGTTGGATATTAGATCTACTTCTCGACAAAGTATGGAAAGATGTACGTCCACTAAAACGTTGGCGAAAAGCTAACCCAAAAGATTGGATGATAAATGTCGCAAAAAGGAGGCGTGCTGAGGGTTTACCTTATGAGATAAAAAAAAAGAATAGACCAGCAAAATTGCCAAAACCTGTTAATTGTTCAGAGTGTTTTTACAAATGTGCCAGTTATTTCAGCGAAGATTACAGACAAAGACTATGTCGTGATTATTGGAGCTTAGAATATATAGGCCAGAAAAATTTTCTTATTGCACGTATTAAAACGGAGCCACCAAAGAGAGTCGTTGCAGTTCGTCAAAGTTTAAAAAAACCACGTGCATTTTCCAAAAAGTGTTACTTTTCTTTGAATGGCCAAGAGATACAGGTATGTGAGAAGTTTTTTTCTAAGACACTTTGTATATCAGCGTCGTTAATACAAGATGTTGTAAGAAAAACTGATACTCTAGGTTTTTATGCAGATACGGATAAAAGAGGCCAGCATATACCGCCAAATAAAACAAGCCATGAATCCCGAAAAATCGTGAAGGCTCATATTGAGTCTTTCCCAACCATGGCCCCACATTATATTCGCCAAAGTTCAAAGCGTAGATATTTGGACAAAGATTTGAGTATAAGAAAAATGTACCAACTTTATATAAATGACTGTGAGGAGAAGAAACTGAAAGGTGTTAGCGAAATTACATACCGAAGAATATTTTCTAACGACTATAATTTAAGCTTTTTCGTCCCTAAAAAAGATCAATGTTTAGTTTGTAATAAATATGATACGGCTAATCCAACTGACAAATCGGATTTAGAAAACAGTTACAGAGAACATCAGAAAAGAAAAGAAGTATGCAATCTTGAAAAACAAAATGATAAGAAAAGATCTAATGAACAACGGAATTTTGTTTCAATTACATTCGATCTACAGGCCGTACTACAGATTCCAAGTGGATTGACCGGACAACTATATTATTCCCGGAAATTATGCGTCTACAATTTGTGTGTATATGAAGCCTCATTGCCAAATGCAGCATACTGTTTTGCCTGGTCAGAAATTAACGGTAGACGAGGAAGTTCAGAAATAGGAAGCATTATACTCCACTACTTATCAAAATGTGTGCCAGAATATGTAAGTGAAATAAGTTTATTTTCTGATACTTGCGGAGGACAGAATCGTAATCAGCATGTTGCAGCCTTACTATTATGGGCTGTTCAAAACATAGAGCATTTAAATATTATTGAACACAAATTTTTAGAGTCTGGACATTCCTATATGGAAGTTGACTCTATGCACAGTAGTATCGAAACCGCTAAAAAACACAGATCTATCTATGGAATGCCAGATTACTTGTCTGTTTTTCAAAATGCAAGAGGAACTAAAAATATCAAGGTTGATGATAAAAAAGTATGTGTCGAACCATACAAATGTAAAGAATTTAAATACCACGACTTTTATGATTTAAAAAATTTGTCACATAATTTAATTAAAAATCGGACAAAAGACCAAAACGGCGAAAAAATAATGTGGTTAAAAATAAAAAGAATGAGATTCGTGAAAGGAGAGACAAACAGAATTTATTTTAATTATGATATGTCAACAAGCTTCAATTATTTCCTTACTGATACTGGACGGCAGTCAACAAGAAAAAAGCACGCCAAGTTAACTAATACAAGCAAGCTTAAAGAACTTAAGCGACTTTATGATGCACCTTTGCCAATTAGCATAGCAAAAAAGAGAGATTTGGTACAGCTATGTGATAAGGGAGTGATACCGGAGGAATATCATGGGTGGTATCGCAATTTGAGAACAGGAAATGATGTAACAGACGTCTTGCCAGAGCCTGCTTTCAGTGACGAATCGGACGAGGAATCCGCATAATAATAATATTGTTACGATTATAAAAATGTTATTATTATATTCGAAATAAATTTGTTTTTTCTATAAAACTGCCTTTCATTCATATAAATAATAAGTATAACTACAAATAGCTGTTAATAAAATTTTCAGGGAAAACCAGTTAAATGTCATAAATATCGACTAATACCTTAAAACATTGCTGATACCAAGTAAAACCCTGCTATTTTGATGATAGAACTGTAAAATAATATATTTGGTATAATTATATTTGTTCTAAGTGTGTTATTTGAAGAGTAACTGATTTATTTAGATTTACAGGTAAAACCAGGTAAGTGATAGCATTTCCAGCTTAAATTTAGGTTTAATCAGCCAGGTGTCTCAACTTGTTCAAACTAATGATAGAATATCATTAAAGATATATGAATCTTTAACTAGAATATCTAAAATTAAAAAGAAGCAGGCTACTTAATTCACAATAAAAATCTAAACTTTAAAAACGTTTTTTCTCGGTTTCGGTATTCTGACATTTACCTGGTTTTCGCAGTATACCGACGATATATATATATATATATATATATATATATATATATATATATATATATATATATATATATATATAAATCTTTTCAGCGTCAATACTACAATCTTTTACAACTTACCGTTAAAAGTTATATCCTTATCCAGTCGAATTAATGCAATATCATCGTGAGGTACACCTCGCACTGTACCGAAGTCCTTATGTATTGTAACTCCTTCAATGCCAACATCAAGTGCAGTTTTTGTACAAGATTTTTCATTCCAACAATTTGAAAGACCTAGTGTAACTTTAGCTCTAAAACAAAAATGCACAAGAGGTTACCAAATTACATACATTTGTTATTAATTAAGTTTTATATCAAAGAAGTGTAGTCATTCGTGGCAGATATAATATTTTTGGGATTTATAGACATTGATAAATAGTTGTTTTTATTTGGTGCTTTGTCTGTTGGCAGACATTATTATGATCATTGTACATCAGAAACTTACTACCTTTTCCTACATCATAGCTATTTGGACTTTTGAGACGGCTGCTCTGAAGAGTTCATTTGATGTATATCTTTACCATTCTCTGAGGTTGCGCAGCTATGATATTCTACGCCTTCCTATGCTTTTCTTTCCGTGGATCTTTTCCTGCATAATCACTTCGAGCAAGGTGTATTTCTCTCCACGTGTAATATATCCAAGATATTCCTTTTTTCTTGTTTTAATTGTTTAAATTTCTATTTCTTTATTCATCCTTCTCAGAACCTCTTTGTTTGTGACGTGTTCTGTCCACGATATTTTCAGAATTCTTCTATACATTCACAGCTCGAATGATTCCAGTTTTTTATTGATGTCATATTTAAGGTCCAAGATTCCATTCCATAAAATAATGTCGAAAAAACATAGCACCTCGCTAACGTAACTCTTAGTTCAATTTTAAATCACTCGTACATAGCACTTTTCTCATTTTGTTGAAATTTGCTCTTGCGTTTTCTATTCTGATTTTGATCTTCTGAATATATTTGTGGAGTATTGATTGTTCCCAGATTTGCATATTTGTTCACTTGTTCGACGTTGGTTCCGTTTATTAGAAGATTCTCGTTATTTCTTTGAGTTATCGATATTCTCATAAATTTCGTCATCTTGACATTCATTGTTAGACCATACTCTTTTCCATACTCTGCTATTCTGGTCACCAGTCTCTGAAGATCTTCAATATTTTCGGCTAAGATCACAGTGTCGTCCGCATATCTAATGTTGTTAATGGGAACTCCATTTACCTTCATTGCAGCTGTTTTACCATCAAGAGCGTTTTTCAGGATCTCTTCGGAGTAGGTATTAAAAAGAATTGGCGACAATACGCATTCCTGTCTCACTCTACATCTAATTTCAATTTCTTCTGACAGCTGTTCGTTAACACGTACTTTTGCTCGCTGTTTATAGTATAAATTTGATATGATCCTGAGGTCGTTGTAGTCAATATTCTTTGATTTCAGGACAAGCAATAATTGTTTATGTTGTATTTTATCGAATGCTTTATTATAGTCAATAAAACATGCGTATATATCTTGGTTGACGTCCAGGCATCTTTGTATCAGTATATTAAGTAAAAAAGAGCTTTACGCGTTCCTACGCCTTTGCGAAAACAAAATTATGTATCATTAACGTCTATGGCCAGTTTGTAATATGTTTGGTTATGGATGACTTTTAATAATAACTTTAGCACATGCGAGCTAATGGTGCGGTAATCACTGCATTATCTTGCGTTTTTCCTTTTAGAGAGGCAAATAAAAATCGACGTTAACCACTATTTGGGTAATACGCCTTAACTATAAATTTGGTTCTATTTCTTAACTCTCTTTTGGATCTAGAATTTTTATGACATCCATAGGAAACATGTCAGGTCCAATGCTTTTGCCACTCTTCATTGTTTTTAATACATGCAATATTTAGTTCAGTTACCAGCTGAAGTCCGTTTGAAGAGGTCTACTCTACGGACGCTGGTACTCACGTAAGGCATGGGTGTATGTTACCTGTAGTAAAATATAATAAAATATTAAACATCAATAATTTTTAACAACAATATGTACAATCTTTGTTAACCTTATTTACTTTAAAGGGTTTTTACCCTAATATTTTGGTGGCTCAGGCATGTTAACCTGATTTTAACCTGATGATGGAATTATTATTCCGAAAACGTTTGTTAATTTGATGTAGCCCTTTCAAGGGTTTTTTAAATATACCCACTTACAAAGATTTAACCCTTTTTTTATGTAATATTTGTTCTTTTGTAATATATGGACGTATTTCTTCTGACGTAAGTTCTATGTGCTTCAGATCTTCTCTTTCATCATTGAACAATTCGTCGATATATTCTGCCCATCTTTGTACTTTCTCTTTCTCATCTATCGAGAATTGCACGAGTGGGATTTTGTTTTCTTAATCCTGCCAGTTCTTTAACTTTTTTGTGTAGGTTAAACTACATTCTTTGCATTTCTCTTCAAAGAATTTTTCTTTTGCCTGTTTTATCATCTACCTGATCTCGTGTTTTATCTCTCTGTATTTATTGTTGTCTTGTTTTTAAATTGTCTGCGTTGTTCCATCATATTGAGTATCTCGTCATTCATCCATTTTTTTTCTCCTTGCGGAAGTGTTTAGTATTTCTTTACAGGTTTCCAGTAGACAATGTTTTAGTCGATCCCAGTACTCGTCAATATCATTGGTGTTTGTCGTCAATTTGCTGTAGTTTATGTTGGAGGCATTCTTTTTCTTTAGGTTCTTTAAGTTTTCTTATGTCTATTTTAGGGATTCTTTGATGTCTTTTAATATTTGTAAGGGTCAGTGTAATCATGGCGATAAGTGGATTATCATCTAAGGCCCCGTCTTATCCAGGATACGCTTTCACGGCTTTAACTCGTTCGCTGCCGATCACGCGCCAGTGCGTGATGGTCGTACTTGGAAAAAGGCCGATCACGCGCCAGTGCGTGATATAGCTGTAAGCTCTATAATGTAGGTTTTTAAATACGGCTTATGGAATGAGTTTAAAAATAAGTGTCGGCCTGCTAGGATCGATCATAGGTTATGATTTACATTGCGCGGTTTTTGATTTGACAGTACCAGTGTATGTTGACAGTCTAGTGAAAATGGCGGAAAGTAATAACATTGTGGCAGGACCTTCTCAACCAAAAAAGGTAAAAATTGATTTAAAACAGCCTTTAAGTGAAAAAGAACTACTATATTTACTGGAACATGACAGCTCCGACGAGGACGAGATGGTATTTGGTGATTTGGATGAATCGGACGAAGTATATTCTGAGGATTCTGAAAATGATATTGGTGTACAACAGTACGTGTTACAAAATAATGATAATGAACGTCCACAAAACCTTTCTCATAATCAAGACCAGTCTATACAATTTTCTTTGAATCCAACCACAATGAAAGATGTTTTTGAATTTACTGAACACGAAAGATTATTAGTAGACGTAACTGGAATGACACCGATTGAATATTTTAGATTGTTTGTGACAGACGATTTTATTACAAAAATTTGTGATTTGAGTAACAGTTACGCCATTAATCTATTTTTATCTGAAAGAACATGCTTTAAATCCAGGATAACTAACTGGAAACAGTTAACTTCTGAAGATTTGTTACTGTTCATAGGCTTACTGTTACACATGGGCAATATTCGAATAAACCGTGTCCAAGACTATTGGCGACAAGATGAGTTATATAGCATTGGGATATTTCACAAAGTTATGAGCCGAAATCGGTTTTTATTGATAATGCGTTGCCTGAATTTCACGGAAAATAGAGAAAATGGTATTTTACCTGAAGACAAATTATTGAAGATTAGATACCTAATTAATTTTTTTAACGAAAAAGTATGTGCACTGTATTATCCAGGACGGGAGCTAAGTTTAGATGAGTCTATGGTGTTATGGCGAGGCAGACTTCAATTTCGCCAATATATAAAAAATAAGAGGCATAAATATGGCATTAAATTATACATGCTGACAACCCCAACTGGTATGGTTTTAAAATTTGCCGTTTATGCAGGAAAACTGGACGATCTGGGTGGTAAAGATCATGCATCAAAAGTGGTAATGCATTTATTGGACGGTTTTTTGGAAGTAGGACATAGTGTGTATATGGACAATTATTATAACAGTTTTTTATTAGCTAGAACACTATTGAATCATAAAACACACTGTACGGGAACTTTAAGATTGGACAGAAAGCATGTACCGAAGGAAATAAAAGACAGTAAGTTAAAAAAAGGTGAAGTAATGGGAAGGTATGCAGATGGAGTACTCATAGGAAAATGGAGAGATAAGAGGAATGTGTCCTATATTTCTAATGAATATCGAAACATAATGGTGGATGTACCAAATAAAAGACAACAAATTGTATCGAAGCCCTTACCGATCGTTCAATACAATAAGTATATGTCCGGTATTGACAGACATGACCAAATGCTCTCTTATTACCCGGCAGAGAGAAAGACATTAAGATGGCCTACGAAGATGTTTATCCACGTGCTGCAATTGATGCTTATCAATTCACACCATTTATATAACAAATACTCTACCCAAAAAATAAGTCTTTATGACTTTCGTATTCGAGTCATACAAAGTTTATTAGCCCCGGCCCAGAAGAGGGCAGAAGAAGACCAAGCACACCGACGACCCCCAGAAGTTGGTCACATTATGTCACAAAGAGTGGCACCACCAGGTATTAAGAAAACACCTAGAAAACATTGCAAGTTATGTTACGAAAATGGAAAAAGAAAGGATACTATCTACACATGTAGGTCGTGCCCCAGTGAACCAGGATATTGTCTAGATTGCTGTACCATTATTCATAAATAAGTTACAAATGTTTAATCCACAGGGACATTTGTGGTTTGATCACTTATTTTAGTTTTTTTATTTATTTTATTTTGATCTGAGTAATATTTTTGTTTTATAAATTTTTTATGTATTGTTCGTTTTATTCGAATTAGTATATATAATATAATATAAATATAGTTTCTGTTTTCGTATTATAATAACGTCGTTTTATTGTCTCACTCTATGGCGTGATACGGCTAATTGAGATGAAATTCCTGGGACCACACCGATCACGCGCTGGCGCGTGATATCACAAAGTATATCTAATGACAAAAAAATTAGTTGACATAGCTTTAGTGCAACTATTCAAGCAACTTTTCTAAATAACATTTAAACGAAAAATTCAAAAAACGTTGTCGGCCCCTACTATATATTGCATTTTAAAGATCGGCAGCGAACGTGTTAACAGCATTACGGCAGCTTTTATTGATCATGATGTAGTCTAACTGGTTCCTGACTACTTTGTCCGAAGTATCTACGGGCGACTGCCATGTATACAGCCGTCTGTTTATTAACTTAAAAACTGTGTTTGGAATAAGCAATTTCTGCTCTTGACAGAATTGTAACAGACGGTCTCCTCTCTCGTTTCGATTTCCCAGACCATAGTTTCCTATACACTTTCCGTTTTTTCCTTTTCAATATTTGCATTGAGATTACCTAGAACTATCGTGATTTCTCTTGTTTTCGTTATTCTAAGTGCCTCTTCGATATCTCGGTAGAATATTTCCACTTTTTCTTCGTCGGCACTCGCCGTAGGAGCATAAATGCATCGTCTTGATAATGCATGCTAAAGTGAGAGATAAAATATTTGATATAATTCCAGAACACCTTCTATAAAAACCGTCAAGGGTCTGCCAATTTAAAATACTTTGTTATTTCCATTAGATAGTTGACAGCGTTAGTAGAAAGTTAGTTTATCTTTGCTTGGACTATTTGTCAGCAAGCAATTACTATTTACTAAATTACTATTTAAATGGGAATAAGCCACAATTAAATGTTGAAGTAAGTTTATTAACGTTTCAATTTCCACTTCGGAAATCTTTCTCAAAACACAAAGATTAGTTCTCAAAATACAAACAAACTAATGTTTGTATTTTGAGAACGATTTCCAAAATGAAAACTGAAACGTCAATAAACGTACTTTAACCTTTAATTGTGGCTTATTCCCATTTAAATAGTAACTAATTTATAGAAAATATCACATTCGTTCTGTACAATTGTTAACCTAACCAAAAAAGAAATGAACAATAAATGTATAAACAAAAACAAAAAGGAAAAGAAGAATCTTCTGTGGCCTATGACTAGTATATTTTTTAAATATACTAGTCATAGGCCACAGAAGATGGGTAAGATAATATATAATTTCCCAAAAGAGAACCAGTAGTTGAATCATCTAATATTCTCAATCAATTTAAAACAAATAGTCGATTAGGCAGTATTACAGGTGTTAATTTTTACAGGTTTACAGGTAGATAGGAGGGTAAAGTTGTTGATGGATCGATCTATAGCCCAAAATCTATTCATGTATTGAATATAGGCCTCTCCCATTTGTCTCCATTTGTCGCTGTTTTCTGTTTGTATTTTCCACATTGGATCTGCGCTTTGCTCAATGTCATCTTTCCATCTCATTTGCGTTCGACCTCTTGACCTTATTGCAGTATATGGTCTCCAGAGTCCAATTTCTTTATTCCATCTTCCATCCTGACATCTTTTGTTATGCCCAGCCCATTTCCATTTTAATTTCAATGCATGTTCGACAGCGTCTGTTGTTTCGGTTTTGCATCTTATTCACTCGTTCCTCTTTTCATCTTTCAATGATATTCCCAACATTTGTCTTTCCATAGCTCTTTGAGTTTTCTTTATTCTATTAAGTTGCTCTTGGTACACGTCCACCTCTGGGCACCATATGTCAGAACAAGTAGGAAACATGCATTAAATACCTCCGTTCTTAATTTTAAAGGTATTTTTTGATTTTTAATAGTATATGAGAGTTTTCCGAATGCAGCCCACCCTATTCTTATTCTTCTGGTTATTTCTTTAGTCTGGTTACTTTTGTCTGCTCTGATAGCTTGTCCTAAGTAAATATATTCTTAGACGTATTCTATGTTTGTTCCACCTATGGTAATTACTGATCTGTCTTCTGTATTAGTCATTATTTTAGTTTTCTTTAGATTCATTTTTAGTCCTTTCTCAATAGACGTTTTTTCTAGGTCTGAAATAATTATTCGTAGTGGTTCCATAGTTGTTGTTATCAGGAGTACAACATCGGCGAATCTTAGATGATTTAAATATTTCCCGTTTATAAAAATCCCTTTATTGTCCCAGTCTATAGATTTAAAAACGTCTTCCAACGCCAGAGTAAATAGTTTGAGTGAGATTGTATCCCCTTGTCTGACACCTCTACAAATTCTAATTAATGGAGTTTGCAAATATCTATTTAGCTGAATTCTCATAGTAGCGTTTTAATATTGTGGATTAACATTCTGTACCGTCAAACTCCTTTTCATAGTCAACAAACGCTAGGTATATAGTAAGGTTGTATTCATTGGTCTTTTCTATCAATATTTTAAGAGTGTGAAGGTGGTCGGTTGTGCTGTACCCCTTTCTAAATCCTGCCTGCTCAACTGGTTGGTATGCATCAAATTTGTTGTTTAGTCTAGTTGTGATTACCTTAGTAAAAGTTTTATAGATTTGTGACAATAGAGATATTGGTCTATAGTTAGCTAATTTTGATCTCTTTCCCTTCTTATATATCAGAATTGTATTTGCTTTGTTTACTCTTGCGGTATTTGTCCTTCAAACAAAAATTTATTGAAAAGAATCTTTAGGTATTCTTTTATCTTTTCCCCTCCTTCTTTTAACATTTCAATTAGAATTTCATCGTCTCCCAGAGCCTTATTTATTTTCATATCTTTAATTGCCTTTTTTATTTCTTCTCCGGTTATGGGGAGTAATATTTCAGAGTTTACATTCATTATTTTCTTTTTCGGGTTTTGATGAGTTCTTCCTCTAATTCATACGAGTTTCTCGTCTTTAGACAAAGATCTTACATTGAAAGTTAAGATATACATTTTTGTTGTCTGTATTGACGAACTATTGTCTCCCCCAGATTCGATGAGACTGACCTTATTAGATAAGGTGTAGGATTTGCCAGAATGTGAACCACCTACCTGGGGACCAGTTCCGTTTGGATTTTTATTCGCCATTTAAGAAGGGAGGTGTTGACCATAAAACACCACGCTGGTCAGACGGGTTAGTGAGTGTATATTCAGCCGCCCACTCTGGGTCAGACGCTGTTCGTAGCCGTCCACTCTGGACCAGACGCTACTGATTTTATATTAACCCTAAAATTAGGGGGTGCCACTTCCGCCATCCTCGCCGTACCGAAGGTATCCTTCTCCGCGTTGAATGCCGTTGTGGTCTTTATTCGTGACCCTGAACAAGGGACCCTGAGCAGGTACTAGTTTTCCGGATCAAGAAACACCTGGAATCTGTGGAGGACAGAGAATGATTCATTTTTCCTGATAGGACTGTCTAAGGAGTTCCAACCCACTACCCTTGATGGATGCCACGAATGATTTCCAGGTCTGTTTTTTTGGTTTCCGTAATCTTATAGCGATATTTGTTTAATTTTATGTGGTAGGGCACCGTCTGAATTGGTTGAAAGCCAGCTTGTATTTTTTTATGGCTATGTCGACATTTGTCATTTAACCACAGTACTGGGATGTGAGTTTTTAGAGTTTTGGTTTTTCTGACTGCTTTATGCTCTACTTCCAATAGTATCTTAGATAATTGTTTATAAGTTAAAGCTATATTTGAGGTAGTAGGATCAGGAAGGTATTGGAGTTTTTGGTCTACTTGGTCTGAGAAGAGTGTCCAATTTGCATGGTCTAATTTTTTTGTATAGTTTTAAGAGAGGTGATTTTGATTCAAATTTGAACCGACGGATTATAAGAAGGGGAATGTGATTACTATCCTACAAGCAGGGGTGAACTTCCAATTTAAAGATGTTTGTAGGATCGGATCGCACATGCTAGGTCGATAATTATATATTAAATCTTCTCGGTTTACCTATATTTAAGATGTTCATATTGTTACTGTCAAGTAATTGTACTAGTACTGTTTCATTTATTGATCGAAATTTGGATCCGAAGTATGGGATATGGGCATTAAAATCTCCTACAATTACACTGGGAGATAAGATATAATAAAGTAGTTCCTCAATTACGGCGGTTCACAATTTTTCACTCACGGTTTTCATGGTGTTCGTACTGATCGTCTGATCATACTTATTGGGGAACCGTCTTAACTTTGTCATTTGGCTTATAAGATCGTTCCATTTTACTCTTCTATTTGTTACCCAGTTCTTGATGTTCTGCACCTTGTATCTAAGTCGTATATTTGTCCCATAGAGTCTTACCATCAATTCTTCTAACACTGACTAGGATGATTGCGGGGTGAATTGAGTAGCTCTTACCACACCGGTTCCAAGCCAGAATAAAATGTGGAGGGTGATTGGCAAGGTTAGCCACCTACCAACCGTAAAAACAAATATTGCTAAAACAGACAATGTAGCAATAAAACAAGCAAAGAAATTAAAAGACGAGTAAACCTTGTTTGGAAGAAGGTTGTATGTTATGTCTAAGAAATCGACAAAATTTAAAGAAAAAACTCATTTTTGAAATTTTTTCCTAATTATTGCCATTGTACATTAAATTTTTAATTTTAAGCTAGACGAGCGTTAAAAATTTTACATTGTTTTGTTAAATAAAAATTAAGCACAAGTATGTTACTAGCGCGTATAGTGATTATGAATGCAAGTAACATCCTGAAATGATTTCAGCAAATAAACTATGCTCTTATTAAAAATGTTAAATTTAAAACAGATTTCGCCTGGACTAATAGAGTTTGACGTTTTGGTGCACAAATTTAAAAAGCAAACGTTTGTATTAGCTACTTACAACTTTCCATGATAGTTGACAATAAATTTGTTTACACACTGACCGGATGTTAGGACGTATCTTTTATGTATTAAGGTCCCCTCACAACGGTGTAAAGTTTGGTTATAGATAAGTTTTACTGCCCATGGAAAGTCTTGTGGTTGCCCACTTGTAAGATGGTCACTCACCTAAAAGTAAACAAATTTCTTTATAATAATTATAAATTATAATACCCAAACTAATATTATCCCAAGGTAAGAAAGAATCATTTATAATGATCATTATAATTGAACCAAAAAAATATTGAAAATTAAACATCACGTCTTCAGGACAGTAAATAAATTTAAATAATTTACCGTAACAGAGGCTGAGATAAATTTTTAAATTATTTCTACAGATCAAGTACCAATTTTGACAATAATAATCGTTAAATGTTTAACGGTACTGGTATTATTGTAAATTTTTACAAAACCAATCATCCAGCCCCATTTTCACATCCATTGTTAAATATAGGCCTCCTCCAAACGTCTCCAGTTCTCTCTATCTCTAGCTGCTGCAATTCAGTTTGTTTCTATTCTCCTTAGGTCGTCGGTCCATCGGGTGGGTGGTCTGCCTCGAATTCGCTTGTCGGCTCTTGGTCTCCACTCCAATAATCTCTTCGTCCATCTTCCTTTTTCCATTCTAGCAACATGTCCAGCCCACCTCTACTTTTGTTTATTGATTTGCAGTATAATATCGTCTACGCCATTTCGTCGGCGTATCTCCTTATTTCTCACGCTATCTTTCAAGGTCAGGCCCAGCATTAATCTCTCCTGTCTCTTTGTGTTACCTTCAGTTTTTCGGCAGTACCTTTCGTTAAAGTTAGGGTCTCTGCTCCATAGGTCAAGACTGGTAAGATGCATTGGTTAAATGCCTTCCTTTTCAGGTGAATTGGGATATTTGTTTTAAAAATGTCTCTCATCCTTCCATATGCCGCTCATCAAAACGTGATTCGTCTATTTATGCTTCTGTTATTGCTTCTACTATTATGTCATTTAGGATGTTTACAAAACCAATGTTTTGCAAAAAAAGGTCAATACTTGATTGTCAATAGTACGGATACTATCAGACCGAGGCCTTATTAAATATTGCAGTACCGGCTCCAGGATTCCGGCACGGCAGTCAAATTATTAATATCATCGATGACTGAACACAAACCTACAAAGGAAACAGTTAAGGATAGACTCGTGTAACTCAGACGGAAAAAGAACCATCGCAAATATGCTGGACGAACTAATAAACAGGTACGAAATGGATGTCGTAGCGTTACAAGAAACCAAACTAAATTATATCATCACCATCAAGTTTCCAAGATACGGCATCTACAGTAACGACCACAGAGCAAATTAAGGAGGAACTGCGATCCTAGTGAGAAAATTAATAAATCATATATTATAACATATACTTTACTTTACTCCGTGGCGTTAAAACCCTTCATGGATTTAAGCCGACTCGACAACATGCCTCCACTGTTTTCTGTCTTGAGCAACCTTCATCCAATTCTCTACGCCCATAATGCATACGTCTCCTGCTATATTATCTCGCACCGAAGGCGAGGGCGTCCGCGTGGTCTCCTTCCAGTTGGGACTTCTTCCCACACCAGTCTTAATGTTCGTTCGTCAGAATGTCTTCTGAGGTTTCCTGCCCATTGGAGTCTTTTGGTCTTTATTTCTTTTATGATGTTGGCGTCTGGGTAAAGTTTTTCGAGCTCTTTGTTAGTTAGTATCCTATATTGTCCTGATGCTTCATCCAGCACAGGGTCATCATCACACATCGTTAGTTGTTTCGATTTTATACGGTTTTGGAGGGCAAAAAGACATCTGTTGCCGGCCTGAATACTGTTGTTTATTTCTTGTGATCCATTATTGTCCTTAGTTATTGTTGTTCCAAGATACTTGAATTCTCTAACGCGCTCAAAGTTAAAGTCATCGATGGTAATGTTTTGACCGATTCTGTCTCTGCTTTTGTTATTGCGGCTCATATACATATATTTCGTCTTGTTTTCGTTGATTTGGAGCCTCATCTTCTCTGCCTCCTTCTTGAACCTCACGAAAGTCTCCTTCATCCTCAATCGTGTGTTTCCTATTAGATCGATATCGTCTGCAAATGCCAGTAGTAAATTTGGTCCCTATGTGCTCCAGATCTAATCTGAAGAGTTTTGGTGACCGTTCCATTCACATCCGTATCAACTTGACTAGTTTTTTTGGAAAGCCAAGTTCCTGCATCGCTCTCCACAGTCTGGCCCTGCATACTTTATTAAATGCTTTTTTAAAATCTATGAACATCTGATGAAGCTCACGATCAAACTCCCAGCATTTTTCCATTATCTGTTTTATTGAATGAATATCTGGTGAATATCTGGTCAATAGTAGAGCGGCCCGGTCTAAATCCGCATTGATAATCTCCAACGATTTCTTCTGTGTATGTTTTGGTTCTTTCTAGCAGGATGTTTGCAAGGATTTTGTAGGTGGTGTTTAGGAGTGTTATTCCCTGGTAGTTATTATATATATTACAACATATGCCACTACTAAATACTTTGAAAGAAACACCAGTAAAGGTCTAGTTGCGACAAGGTGAAATAAGGATCACTTTAGCATATATAGGGCAACAGATATTTTAAACGACGAAGACTTGGATATATTTCTGAACATCGCTGTATTCTTGACCTAAACACCGGACCCCTAATAAAATAATAGCATAATGACAAGGGCATAACAGAAACAAAGCGATCAAATTTAAAATATTATTGAGAATAGAAATTGGAAACGTCCCTACAATCAAAAATCTACAAAAAAAATAAAGAAAAAAGTTCTACAGCTTAAAAACATCATAAAAGAAGCCACGAGCAATAGCACTACCAAAGGAGAATATAAAATTTACATGAAAATATCCATAGAAATATATATATATATATATATATATAGATATATATATATATATATACATATATATATATATATATATATATATATATATATATATATATATATATATATATATATATATAACAAGCGAGTCTTCTACAGCTGGCGCCGCTTCTCGCATCCTAATTTCCAGCGTTTTCTGTCGAAGCAATCTTCAGTTGTTAGATCTCTGGCGGTCATTGCATCGTCGACATCGTCTCTCCAGGATCGTCTTGGTCTACCTCGTTTTCTTCTAGTTGGCGGAGTCCATCCTTTATATATTTGGCCATCTATTTTCCGGCATTCTCTGAAGGTGTCCATACCAGTTAAGTCTTTTGGCTTCGATTTTGTCTATTATGTCTAGATTGTTTCCAATTTCTCTCCGAATATCTTCGTTTATCACCCTATCAAGTCTAGTGAGCTGGCAACATCGTCTCCAGTAGTTCATTTCCATGGCCTTAATTTTTGATTTGTTTCTTTGGTTTATTTCCCAGAGTTCGGCGCCGTACAGTCCAATACTTTCTATTATTGTTTTATAAATTCTTCTTTTATTTTCTTTTATTATTTTTTTATTCCATAATAGTCCGTGTAGCTGTCTGGTGGCTGATCTTGCTTGGTCAATCCTGGAATGTATTTCTTCGCTACTTCCTGCTTTTGATGTTATTTGGACTCCCAAGTACTTAAAATTGTCTGTTGGTTTTATAGTTCCCATTTCGATTTGTAGGCTTTCTGGTTTTTCTCCTACAACTAAGTACTCAGTTTTTTGTATATTAATTGCGAGGCCCCATTTGGTGTACTCATCTTCCAGTTTTCTAAGCATGTAGCTTATATCACTCTCGTCTTCAGCTAGAATGGCTTGGTCGTCAGCGAAATGTATCGTGTACAATCTATCATCACCGATTGGGATGCCCATATTGCGGCACTTTCTTCTCCACATTGAGAGTGCCTCATTTAGATATATTTTGAAGAGTGTAGGTGCTATGCAGTAGCCTTGATTTAGGCCTTTACTAATAGGAATTTCTCTAGTTAATCTATTTCCAGTTTTAATGTTGGCCGTCATATTTTTGTAGAGCTGTTGTACTGCTTGTATATTTTTTTTGCTTATTCCTTGTTTTTCCATTGCTACCCAAAGCATTGAAAGTGGTACACTATCGTATATCTTTGTCAGATCTATAAAGACTATATGAGTTGAAAGGTTGTGGGCTAATCTTTTCTCGATAACTTGCTTTAAAGAGAATATACTGTCCATGCAGGATCTGCCTGCACGAAAGCTATTCTGTTCTACATATGTCATCTCTTTTTCAATTTTATTTTTTATTATTTTTCCATACAGTCTTGATAGTGAATTTATGACACTTAGCCCCCTATAGTTTAAACAATTCTTTCTATCTCCTTTTTTGTATATGTTGTTAATATGTAGTTTTGTCCACTCCGGTGGTAAGTCGTGTCCATTATAGAATAAGGTGAAGACATACGCCAGTAATTCCCGTAATACTTGTAGGCTATGTTTTAATAATTCACTTGGTATACCTTGTGGTCCCCATAGAAATTAATCAGAAAATAACAGAAATGATAAGGAAAAATAGCAGAGCCAAAAAGTATCAAAAGAACAAGAAGTTAGAAACACAAAAACAGGGCAATCCGAGTGAACATAAAAGCCAGCAGTGGGATAATCAGGTAAAAGAAATAAAGGAACAGTGCCCAAACAAGCAAGAAATAGGGAGGCTTTAACGATAATTAAAAAACGATAGACAACCCACTATACAAAGAAAGTGGAATCATTAACTCTGTGGAGAGAAAGCCGAGGTGATGAGGAAGACTCTTAAGAGGAAGTGTACACTGATTTATCATCAAGATGAATAAATAGACTACATCTAATAAGTCGAAGAAACAAAACTAAAAACGGCCGAGGAATAAGAAGAAATAATAAATCCCGCATCATCCAGAGAAATACTAATCAAAAACTGATCAGAAAAAGTTCATCAAGGAAAGCACCTGGTCCAGATCAAATGACTACTGAAATATCTTTTTGCGTAAGAAATTGTATATTTAACAAACATAACCCAACGTTAAGATACAAACTCTTTCCAACCTTTCCAATCTTTACATCGAAAGCCCATGTAATTATGATACCGAAGCCATAAAAATAAAAACATATTTTGCAAAGTTATGAGCCAAAAAGCTTACTTTCAGCAGTTAGCCAGATAGTACGTCGAGTCATTCAATCCAGACTTTAATCAGAAACAGACACACTAGAATTAATATTCGAAGCATCATTCAGATTCAAAGCTTAATATTCCAGTGAACTACCAGTACTCAGACTTGCAAAGAACACATAAACTAGATTAAACGACAAGCAAGATACAGGAGCAGCTTTCCTGTGTAAACAAAGTCTTCAAAAGAGTTTAGCATGAAGGAATGACATACAAAATAAGAGATTATGGCTACAGCGGGGCAATGACGAGACTCATCTCATCTCGGAGGTTAAGAATCCAGATAGGACTAGTTCATCCTAAACACGGAGCCCTGGAAGCTGAAGGACCTCATGAGGTGTCCTTATCACTCCTTCTATATAGCATGTATACAGCAAACGTTTCAAGAACACCCAGAACTCAGCCTTTGTTCAGACGACATTACAATCACGCCGAAACACAGAAACAAGAGAAGACTCAAGCGGTTATTTTCAAAAATAAAAAAATAGCCCAGAAGGATATCTAACATAGCAAAATAGACTCCAAAAGCCAAAGGCAGACAGAGCCACGATAAGAAGACTCACAGAAAAAAGAAGCAAATTAGAAATGAAAACTATTATAAAGAAGATAGAAGTAGTACACAACAGATACTGAAGAAAAGCAAGTGTTTCCAGATACGTAGATGAACGCTTACTGTTTAGAAGTTTGAAGCAAGTAAGGGTAATAGAGATGATAGAAAAAAAGACAGAATAAAATTCGCTGAGTTTATAGACCAGCAGAACCGGATTCTGCAAGAGATAATAAATACAATAAACGAAAACGAAAACAATAAACTTTTACAAATATCTTATAAACTCTAAATAATATTGTAGCTCTATTAAAAGAAGATATCAAGCTCGCCTTCAGACATTTGACGAAAGAAGTTATAACAGGCATAATAACATACGGCAAAATTTTTTTGTTAACCGAGTTTATGATATACTTGTATATACTGTATACTTTGTAATATTTGTATTTTTGCTACTATTGGATTTTGAGATGTGGCTTTATAGAAGAATGCTGAGAATATCATGGACAGCAAGGATCACGAACAAGGAAGTTCTAGGAAAAATGAAGAAGGAACCAGAGATTGTGTTTACGATCAAACGCATAAAATTGCAATATCTGGGACACGTTATGAGAAATCAGCACCGTTACTCCCTGCTACAGTCTATATTGCAAGGTAAAGTCAAAGGTAAGCTAGGAGCCGGTAGAAGGAGAATATCATGGCTGCGGAATTTAAGAACATGGTTTAAGAAAACCTCAATGGAGCTGTTTCGAGCCGCAGCGAGCAAGGTTATGATTGCCAATATGATTTCCAACATCCAAAACGAATAGGAACCAGAAGAAGAAGAAGAACTATTGGAAGAACTTTTTCCAAGTACGAATTCTTTTGGATATTATTTTATTTTTGCTTTGTTAGAAAATTTGATTTTTTTTATTTGATGTTTGATATTTAGTTTAGTGCCCATAAATATTTTATTATTAGGGCCCCATAAGCTCTACTTTGGCTCGATATCATTGTATAATAATATTAAGAATTGTAATGAGAGTTTCCTCTACATCCCCTTAACGTACTATAGGGTTGGAGAACAACCTGGTGAGCATTGGAGGAGCTGTCAATGAGCATGCAAGTCTTTACAGTTTGGGGTAACTAGGTACTATTGCTTGCTTGCTTGCATAGCTAATTAGAAGCAACTGATAAATGAATAATATATACGAGAAAATTCATACATACCAGCAATCCACATTGAGTTTCCGGAATTAGAGAATTCGTCTTAAACTCTGTGTTTCTTCTAGTTCGTTTTGGAGGTCGGTTGGAATCTGTGTAGTCAGAATGAGAGCCACAACACACTACAGGTAGATTAGCGTAATATCCACATAGGGATTCTTTCATGAAATCTTTTTGGGATTGCGTTACAGTACCTTTAATAGCATCTGTAAATGTTTTGCACTTATATATTGACTCACATTTTGTGTTTTCTTTATTTGGAGATATACAGTCAATTCTGTAATCTGAAAAAGAAGTTTAGTTTTTTAAGAATGTATGTATTAAATCTAGAAAAGTAGTTTGTATTTAACAATGCAAAATAAATACTATATATAACTAGTTAAATGTTTAGAGCTACAACTAGGTTTATATTATATAGTTTATTTCCATATTACCGATAGCAAATTTTAGAAATTATACAGGAAGCCCTAAAAAACACTAAATGATAGATGCTATATATTTGTTATGGATTCAACATTACGATTTATGGATATAGGTAGTCTATAACCCTTTCTATGTTTTTTGGTCTTGAGCAGCTTTCATACAGTTTTGGAATATCTCGTTGTAAGACAACCTCTGTATTCCGAAGAACATTCTATCTTGGTATTTACTTGATGATGCGTTTTGTCCATAAATTGTGTGACAATCGGGCAATTAGTGTGACCTAGTTCACTTTGGATTTTTAATTTTTCTTATGGGACTCTAATTATTTAAGATATTTTTTTATTAGGGGTTTTACCTTCTGGAAAAATACTTAGCTATACCTTCTCACCAGAAAAGAGGTAAAAGAAACAATCATAAAAACCTGTCGTTGTAATATCAAAAAAGAACAGGCAAAAGAACGATAGCGGACTGGGTCGAACTGATGAAACGAAACCATTGGCATGAAGAATTGGTTAGAATTGAAAGAAGGCTTTTATAATTTGAAAAGAGATCCAACAATATACTAGGTATGAATACGAATACCTTAATTAAGCAGATGTAGGTGGCGATCATAGCCTAGTATTATGTAAAATAAGAATCATCATGAAATACTTCAACCTAAGAAAGCGGCGCCAAAAAAAAAACAAAAATCAGAGTCGGACGACTAAATAAAAAAGTGAATAGAGCTAACAGAGCCTTAGGTTGCCTGAATGAAACAATATGGAGAAATTAAACAACAGGAGAGAAATGAAAGACAGAATTTACAAATCACTCATCAAACCAATAATGACATGCGCGGCAGAAACACGACGTGACACAGAAAGGGCAAAAACGATGTTAGAAACAACAGATGAAAACACTTGAGGCTGAATCCACTGACAAGTAGAACAGAACGATCATATAAGCCGAATAACAACAAATAGAATAGTAAAGACTGCAAGAGACGATTTTGTAATAGGAAGACGATTAGTAGAATGACAACCAAACCGGTAAAATGACAACTTACTGAAGGCACATTAAAAACAAACAGAGTCATGTCTACATAAAAAGAAGAATAGAAGAAGAAAAAAATTGGAATGATCTGCGATTTATTGTAGGCCTCCTAAGAGGACAAGTCAATAGACACATGAATAAAGTCGAACTGGCAGATAGTGTAAATTGCAGGCTTTATCAGACTAAAGACGAGACGGCGAAACACTTCTGTGCAACTGCCCATGGTCGGATCTAATAACGCTCAATAGATTTGTGTATTATTAACTCGGGCCCTACGACTTCGTAGAAGTGTCACCAAAAGCTGGACTAAGTGAAAAACTTTAACCTAGAGATGAACCATAAGTGTCCTCTTAGGTCGAGTGATATTATGCGACGCGTATGCCCACGCGTATTTTGTTTAAAACTGTTTGCATCAGCGTTAAAGTTTCTCCGCTAGACATATGTAGACTTTAGTAATATGCACTTACCAACATGTTTTTGTTTAGACAAATAGGTAAATCCGTTTAAAAATGCACACTAGATATCCAAACGGAACCC
This sequence comes from Diabrotica balteata, assembly GCA_918026665.1. Lineage (NCBI taxonomy): Eukaryota > Metazoa > Arthropoda > Insecta > Coleoptera > Chrysomelidae > Diabrotica > Diabrotica balteata. The sequence continues at coordinate 36,930,926 of OU898279.1, read as the reverse complement.
GAACTAAACCCAAACAAAAGAAACAACAACAATACACCATGGTTCAGAAAAGAAATAACAGAGAAATGTAAAGAGAAACGAAAGGCTTAAACGAAGTACAAAACATCAAGTACTCCAGAATCTCGAGACACCTATAGAAGAATACGAAATGAAACAAACAGTTGGTAAAAAGAACAAAAAACGAACACTGGGAACAGTTTACAAAAAAGATTGAAAGCAACTTCTGCGGTACACAAAAACAAATATGGAAAATCATAAGAAACCAACAGAAAGAAACAGCAGAATTGAAGGAATACAATAATCAACAAGAATAGTCAACACATTAACGTACCTAAATTAAGACACGAAATATAAATCAGTTTTCAGAAAGAATTTTTCATGGAGAAACAGCATTATGATACTAATGTTCAAGAAAAGATATAAAGAAGACCCCAACAATTATATAGCTATAAATCTACTGAACACCGCACTTAAGCCTACCACAAAAGTCCTAACCACAGAATAATAAACAATCAGAATGCCCACTCTCCATGGAAAATTAAGTACGCGCATCTCCTTCGCGCAGAGGTTCCGCCATGTTTTAGAGGGAACCAGTGTTGTTTAATGAAAAGTTATGTGGTGTGCATAGAAAAATTAACCCGATTTAATTGACTCATGGCAATCGTAGACATACTATGCAAATATTTTAACATTGTTAAAATATAATAACATAAATATAATATAATTAAACATAAATATAAACAATTACATAACCTCACAAATCATATGCATGTGGTGCCTGTGTTATGTGTTTCCTTCAAAAACATGGCGCGCGTGCTGAAAAACTTCAAAGGCGGCATCTGAGAGTGGGCATTCTGATTGTTTATTATTCTGTGTCCTAACCAAGAAAATCAATAAACTAACAACTTTATCAGATGAACAACGGGGATTCAGATTCGGAAATCCTGCGTAGAAGTCGTATTTATACTAACACAAATCACAGAAGGGCATCGAGTGCAATAAACCAATGTATCTATGTTTTATAGGCTTAACAAAGGCTTTCAATCGCATCCAAGGCGAAGACGTATGACCTTACTCTATAAAAGAAACATACCAATCAATATTATACAAACCATCGAAAACATCTACTTCCATAATCAAATATAGGCAAAGATAAATGAAAAACTAATACAGTGTATACTAGTACAAAGCGGTGTCAGACAGGGTGACTCGTTAAGCCCACTTTTCTTTAATATATTAATGGAAGAAATAATACAAGCAGTACGTAAAGGTCATGATTACAGAAGGGGTAACAAATAAATCCAAATATTATGTTATACAGACGACGCCGCATTAATTGTCGAGACAGAAAGACTAACACACGAGCTCCAAAGATTAACACACATCTTCAATACAACAGCCAAGAAATACAATATGATATTATCAGCAGAAAAAACCAAATGTATGACAACATCTAAATACCCACTACGATGTAAAATCGAAATTGATGGGAAAATAATAAAGCAGGAAGCAAGGTTTAGACATCTGGAGTAGATATAACTAGTTACGGAGATGTTGAAGAACAAGTACCATAACAAAGATTAAAAGCAAGTAAAGCGGCGGGATCTCTTAATGACACAATCTGAAAGATCAAATACCTTGGACAAAACACAAAAACAAGAATCTATAAACCAGCAATTAGAACTATATTAACATATAAGGCAGAGACAAGACCGGACACATCTAAAACGACACGACTACTAGAAACAAGAGAGATGAAAATACTTCGACGAATATCAGGGAAAAGTTTGTTGGATAGGAAGAAGAGCGAAAAGATAAGAAGAGCATGCAATAAAGAAGACATAAATGTATGGGTGACTAAACTATGAGTGGAACGAATACATTAACAGAATGGAAGAGGGTAGGATAGTAGGAATAGCACGAGATAAGTCTCCAAATGGACAAAGAAGTATTGGCAGACTGAGACAAAGATGGTGCGATAATTTAAACAATTTAGGAGGCTAATGTTGAAAAAGAAACAGTCTTTAAACCCTACATACAATAAGGAAGAAGAAGAAGAAGTGATATTGGAAATATATAGTGGGTGCACTGAAGTAACTGACTAGCAAATAGCAGAAAAATAATCCTTGAATATCTGCAATGACAAATACATCGGTTTTTAAGAAGACTAACAATCGACAACGTCAACAGTACGAACAATCCAAAATGAGGGCATGTGGAAACCCGACGTAAAAAGTACAAAGCTCAATACGCCTTTAACAGGATTCATAAACTTGGACAACGAATAAGATGCAGTTTAAATTTATTCCTTTAATAGTTCTAACACTTCATCATCTTTTATTTATATTTTAATTGGTGCGATTCTATTAATACCTTTATAAAATTTGACGTATTTCGTTTATATCAAAATTTCACAGCTCACAGAGCTTTGACCCTTAAATAAAAACGATAACGTTAACGGTTTGCAGCAGTTGTTATTCTTAGTTGTTATCTCTTTTCTATTGGTATTTTTTTGTTAATTTTATACTGCAATACTTAAAACTAACATTTATTATCCCTAGTAACAACAAATCTCGTCAACTAAGGACTTCTTATCGACTGTACCTTGTCTATTTACATATAATTATCTATTCAGTTTGTATATAAAATTGCCTACCTGCATGAACATAACAAACAAACACAAAAAACAACGCACAAACCGCAATATATTGCTGCACCATTTTAACTAGCACTAACTTCAATCTCCTTGTCGACCTTGGTTATACTAATCAGAATTATTTTTTTAACTTTGTATTTATGAAGACCAGCTTCTCTCGTGCTGTTGTGAGCGAGGGTATTGGTAAAACCAGACGGATTATCACATTTGTACAGTATGATGCAAAAAAAAACGGTATTGACAGAAGTCAAAAATAGCATGTCAATAATCTGGGTATTTTCGATTCATTTTTACGTCTTTGTAAATAGCACTAAACGAATGTAACGAAACATCTAAATAAATTCTATGAATTAAGTAATAGTATCCATAAATATGTATTGTTTGATTTATATTTTTTTAATTATTTCGTAATTTTTGTTTAGAAATTAAATTCTTTATACAGTCCTCTCTCTATGTATCGATATGCAAGGGTCCGGGAATTTTCATCGTTATAAGGAGAGATCGTTATACATAGAGACAAAATTCTGTACTGTAATATTAATAATACTGTACTAAATAACCTATTTTAATTAAAAAAAATTATCAAAACGAATATAAATGAATTAACACTGTATTATACACCACATAGATTTATTAAAGAATAATAAGAAATACAGTATGAAAAAATGACTGTACTATTAAAAAATGTGTACTCTACAATAACAAAATATTATATGATACTGTAAAATATATTTACACTACATTACCAAAAAATATGTAACCTTAGTCTGTTTTCTTTTCCCTTTCCACAGAACTGACTTGACCTTGTCCTGAAGACGCACAAAATCTTTCACAGCATTCATATCGTCTTCCTGGTAGATGAAGAATGGATGCAGTACTTTTACTGCATCCAATGCCTGCTGAGGGGTCAGAGTTGGTTCTAGCTCTGCTTCCACTTCCGGGTCACTGTTTTCTTCTTTTTCTACAGGAACTGCTTGTACGATGTCCTCGTCAAAAAGTCCAGATTTTGTAACTAAATTTTCATTAACTTCTTCAAAATCTGTTAGCTCTTCCGGTCCGTAGGTGATATAATTTCAAACTCTCTGGTCAACATCTAATGGCAAGTCATCTTCATCATCAGTCAATCTTTGATCTTCAGTAATCCTGTGTGTTTAAAGGAATGTTTTATTGTATTGCTCGTCACCTCGTCCCAGGATGTACTAATCATTAAGATGGCGTCAAGAATGTTTAGCTTAAGATCGCTATTGTTCTCAACCAATTCCATCAAAAGTCTTCTCCTCTAATGGCTTTTCAAACTCTTGATAACACTTTGGTACATGGGCTGAAGGACACTCGTTGTGTTTGCTGGCAGAAAACAAAGTTATCGCTTCTTCAAAAATTTCCGAGGTCATCCACGCTCTTTTGTTTGCTTTATAGGTCACAGGTAGATTTTTTATGTTTTTAAAGCAACGTGAGTTTTTCGATTTTAAAGTTCTGTTTGTTGTCAGTTTAAAAAACAATTCAGTCTCATCAGCATTGAAAATGTCGTCTAACGCATATCGTGCCTTCAGTCCAGGCCACACGTTTTCTAGCCAATCATCCGTTACGTTTTTGTTTGTTTTGCTTGTTGTGTTTGTTAACACCGCGAGCCTCTCCGCTGATTTGTCCGTAATTAATCTTATGCCGCAGCTTCTACTTGCTCAGTCAACCCTCAGATGCCTTGAAATCCTCAATTCCAAGCTCAGTTGCACCAAGCTCCAAGCTACTGGAACCACAGAAGCATAGCGCGATCTAAATCTTCGTGCTCAGGTTTCCGAAACTTCTTCCTGCTATTGCCCTCCATCTCAGCTTCATGCCACTTTTTTCTGCCCTTCCATATCGTAGCCACAGTTGACTGAGATAGCCCCGTATGGCGAACGACATCCGATTGCTTTTCAGTTTTCTCTATTTCTCGAGTTATCGATAACTTTTTCTCTACCGAGAGCACTTTAGGCTTTTTCGACAACATGTTGATTTTTGACACACTGAGACACAACTAAAACTGGAAATGAAAAGTCGTAGATAGATGACAACATCTGTGTGATGAGGATGATGATGAGGATGATGATGATGAAGAGTTAGGCTTGTTGCCTTGTTGCTAGTTGCCCGAACAATAAAAGCGAGTCACTTAACCCTCTGATAAGAATGAGTAGAATGGGTGGCTGTATTCCTTAAGCGAAAAACAAAACAACAGCTGGGGCTGGATAATGACCTTGCCACTCGTGACTTAGATAGTCTGAACTTTAAACACAATAACATATTTGTCATCAACTATTAAACATTGAAAAGTCATCGCTATAAAAAAGAACGATATCGGTATAGAGAAAGAATTAATGCATTGTCCTTATGACGAACCAACCAACGTTATAGAGGAGTTATCGTTATATAGGGAATCGTTATAAAGAGAGACTACTGTATTTAAAATATTTTTAAAATAAGTATTTTACAATTATAGAAATGATTAAGTATTCATAAAAAGAACATTTTAAATGATTCAAAAACTTAAATTATTGTTACTTAATAATATGTTTTTGTATTTCGTGTCAAAAGAGTTTTAACATCAATCAGAAATTAATTTACATACATAAATGAAGGAAACACAAACATAGAACATACAGAGTAATCAACAGCAGTTATGTTGTATTGAATGTGGCAAATTTAATATAGGTACCAAATAAATATATGTCCAGATGAAAGTATGAAAGAAATAATGAAAAGTACTCGCTTTGGCGCTACATATACTAAAACTGGAACGATACAAAGAAGATTAGCATGGCCCCTGCGCAAGGATGACACGCAAAACCATGAAGCGTTCCACATTTTTTTTTAGAAACATGGAAAACTAAAGATGCAAATTGGATAGCTTACCAACAACATATTGAAGACTACCTACCTAATTTTGAACAATAGGAGATAACATTAATGTTGTTACGAACAAATTTACCTCAATGGTAACAGAGGTAGCCACAAATATTATAGGCAAAACAGCTAAATCAAAACGTAAACATTCAGTACCGTGGTGGATCAAACAATGTGAAGAGGCACTTAAACAAAGAAGGCATGCATTCTTCTTCTTAACATGCCCTATCAAGTCCCCTTGACGTTGGCGATTAACATGGCGAAAATGTCTCTGTCTCGAGCTATTCTAAATAGTTGCTCAGCTTTCTTTATTCCTGTCCACTCCCTGATATTCTTCAACCAAGAGGCCTGCTTTCTACCAATTTCTCTGCGTCCTTCGATTTTACCCATTACAATAAGTTGAAGAATATTATATCGGTCTCCCCTTACTACGTGTCCAAAATAGGCCATCTTTCTACATTTGATGTTATCAAGCAGCTCGCGAACAGCATTTGTTCTCTCAAGGACTGCCACATTTGTCAGCATAGCCGTCCATGGAATTTTTAGTATACGTCTATGCAGCCACATTTCAAAGGCCTCTAGACGATTAATGGTGGATATTTTTAATGTCCATGCTTCGACACCGTATAAGAGGACTGACCAAATGTAGCATTTAACCATGCGCTTTCGAAGTTGAAGTTGCAAGTTATCATTACAGAAGAATGACCTCATTTTTAAAAATGTCGTGCGGGCTATCTCGATTCTACATTTTATCTCTTGATCTGGATCTGGTTGTTCAGTAAGGCATGCATTAAATGTATTAAAAGCACATTATACATCTGAAAACATAACAGCTTTTAAAAAATATAGAGCCTACGCAAGGTACGTAATTAGGAAAAGTAAACGTGAATCATGGCAAAATATGTTTCCCCAATAACCGAAAATATTCCTGCATCAGAGATCTGGAATAAAATCCGGATGATTAAAGGCATTCCATACAGCAACAAAATTAACTCCATTGACATTGAGAGAAACTTAATTACAAACAATAGTCAAATAGCCAACGCTTTAGCGAACTCATTTCAGATATATTCAAGTGTTTCTGTACATAACCCATTATTTGTCGAAAACAAAAAGAAAAAGAGGTCAAAATTACAGATTCCATCAGTCCGCTAAATGTTGCAATAAGTATGCAAGAACTAAACGAAGCACTGCAAGGACTTAAAAACTATATCCCTGGACCAGATGAAATTTCAAATTGTTTTTTAATTAATCTTTCTTTAGCTGCTAAGTATCTACTCTTAGATATATTAAATTTTTTATTTTCGACTAAACAATTTTCTAATTTTCTAATTTTCTGCGCCTCGCTTTACTCTCACGTCTTTTATTTTTATCGAGCTTTCGTGGTTTACTGTAACATAATCAATAATAGACCTCAATTTTCTTGTTTATTGTGTCCAAGTGTATTTAATGGTAACCTGGTACCTGGTAATCCATATTTCTCATAAGATTCTTAATATGGCATAAAACATTATTCAACTTTCTATTAATTGCCTACAAGAATGGTTTAACACAACAGGACTGAAATTTTCTACGGTTAACACCAAAGTAATGTTGTTTTGTATAAAACTTAAGAGGTCGCTGGTTAAATGATATTAGATAAATAATTTCAAAAAAAAAAATGCAATATTTTGTTTGTAAATAAAATAGTGGAAAATAGCAACTATAAATTGTGAATAAATTACGAAATTAACTGGTATTACTAATTATTGTTGTCTGTATAAAGAATATAGACTTACCCTTTAGTTCTATTGATGTATTCGTAACAGGCTGAAGAGTTGGTCGCGCTGTATCACGACCGTTCAAACTAGGTCCGTGTAGTTCGCTGTCTTGTCTTGAAGTGTCAGGACGTTGAGATGGTCAGAGCTAAAAAACCCTTTAACCGTTCCGTCGTGGTCCGTACCAAAAGGGTACACCAATAAATCACTCTAGTGTATTGCGATTTTAAATGACGATAATTTAAGTTAATTGTCACGGTAATACGAAACCTTATACTTGTGTATATTGGCGACACAAAATAACAAAGGAAGTCGAATTGTCCGTACTAAAAACATAATAAATGAAATAGCCAGCAAGTTTTACGAAATAACATTTAGCGATATATTTTAATAAAGTCGTTAGAACACAGCATTGAATTAGATCACATTACAGTACCGTAACAAAAAAATATTAAATGTAAAAATATGAAAAGTACATAATTTTCCAAACAAATGTGCTTTTGTCGAAAACATCTAATTGTTGCAAATGTTCCAAAATTAACACTGTATTATCCAGTTTTAGAAAACGTTGAAGAACTTAGATTTCTAGATATGATTTTTGATTCAAAACTTACTTGGAACAAACACATCCAATTACTTATAAAATCATGTTTACAGAACATAAATATTCCTAAAGTACTAGCAAATCATAACTGGGGCGCAGACACAACACAGCTACTAAATATTTACAAATCCTTAATTCGCAATAAATTAGATTATGGATCAATTGTATATAATTCAGATTACTCAACATTAAAAAAATTAGATAGGTATTATACAAAATACCCCACTAAGACTAGCTCTAGGAGCCTACAGAACCAGTCCAGTTGAAAGTCTTTATGTCGAAGCAAATGAATCTCCACTTTCTATTAAAAGATTACGTCTCAGTTTACAATACGCAAGCAAGCTATCAACTAATCTAAACAATCCTCAAAATGCATCAAGATGCATCAAAACCACCCGAATTGGAAACAGTAGGATCCGCCATTATCACAAAGGATTCCGTGCTTAAGTTTTCACTACCTAAGGACTATTTCAGGACGACTATATAACACCTCAGGAACGGCTATGATGATACAAATTTTTCGACCGTTTTATGACTTTGAGGTAAATTTCGTGCTCTCAACAATTTGTGAACGGATAATAGATTGTTATATGTTTGTAAACTGAACAATACTGTATACAATTTACTAGGGCATAGTTTATTTGCGTAACTAATTATTTTGTAATGTACTATTTCATTTTTCTTTTAAATGGGCTTATGGGTCTTCATGACCTCAGCCCTTATTAGGTACTATGTAATAATAATAATAATAAACACTTTTTGATTTCAACACAAGTTGCCTACAGCTTCTGTAACATATAATTTTGAATTTCCGTTTAAGACTTATTTTTCGTAACACATTTTTAAAGCTTCTGTTTTTCTGATTAATAAATAATAATGTTAGTAGTAACTTTAAATTTTTATGAATATATCTTTGGTAAATTTTTAGGAGTACATGTAAATTAAGCGTAATTTCAACATTAACAGGTATATATGGACACTATGCTTATTATTATGGATCTATTTGAACGGAAATATTTACAAGTAAAACAAACCAATCCAATAAAAAGATTTTTTCGAAAATACATATACACAATAATATCATTGTTTATTATAAAATTATTGCTTACTAAAATTATCTGTAAATATGTGATTTATGATTTCTTAAAGGTTATCCTAAATGAAACAAAACCTCGAATTCAACTGGCAGATACCAAGAATATTTTACGTTAAATAATAAATAAGTAATTTACAGTACTGAACAGGATTACCACATGGGAAAACCACATGATGTATTTTTGTTGTAGTTTCTAAATTATGCAAATTATGAAGAAAAGTAAATGTTTAACTTGCGGGTTGTCATAAAAATTGTTCGTTTGATGTCTTTGTAAAGCGACACTTACGTTTCAAGGTAAACAGACTTGGTTACTTTTTATAAATTCGTAATAATCTAACATAACAATTCTGAGATTTATTACTTTAAAATTAGCTTTATTCACACATATACACACACAAATATATATAGAAAACATATTTTCTATATATATATATATATATATATATATATATATAATATATATATATATATATATATATATATATATATATATAATATATATATATATATATATATAATATATATATATATAATATATATATATATATATATATATATATATATATATATATATATATATATCAAGTGGTGAATTCTTGAGGATGCGGAGAAGATCTATTTGGCCCACAAGACAAAGAAATTTCTTTGACTTACTGTCAAGCTTTCGAATTTTATTTAATTCTTTTTCAAGACATCTGTTAACAAACAAATTTATAATAATTGTTAATTTTCTTACTTACTAGTCGTGAGATTACAGTTAATGTTGTACTTTATAAAACAAACCATTACGCATATATTAAATTAAAATAAAAATAACCATATTGTCACTTTATATGTCATTGTCATGTTGGTTTTATTAATGGACATATATGAATGAATATACAGTTATTTGACGCGGAAAGCAAAACAAGGAACAATAGTTTTTATTATTATTAATTTAATTGTCGATAAAAAATAAATTAATCCTGTCAGTTTGGCTTAAGCACATATGAATTTTTTAATGTTGGGATGTCGATAGAAAATGAAATTCTGATGGTATTTATTGATATGTAAATATATCACAATAAATTATACTTAATTTGTTAATATCTGATTTTCGATTTATACTTTTTTTAATGTGTAATTTCTAAAAATAACCTATAAAATAAAGCTTGACAGTAAGTCAAAAAGTTTTCTTTGTCAATAACAGTCAAGAATACAACCATCTTATATATATATATATATATATATATATATATATATATATATATATATATATATATATATATAAGATATGCTCTAGGCGTGTGCCTAAAATAAACTACTACGGAATTTTTAATATTCGTCGCTCTCTGATACACTGATGCGTAATTCAATTGTGCGAGTCACGTTCGTCGTGGTAAAGTGCGATGGGAAGGGAATGAAGAGACCACTCACGTCTCCCAGTATTGCAGCAATAACACCGATGCGTTTGGCCGATACGGTGTCGGTGATAAGTTCGGCCTCTTTACGAATACAGATAGCTAGCAGTGACGTGTTTTTTTAACATGTTACCCTGATCTGTGCAGGTTTGAAGTAGCTGATGAGAGAGTTTTTATAAGTTAACAATTTTTAATTATTTAATAGTTTGAGCTCTTACTGTGTGGAATTCCATTACATAAAATAATACTCTCGACACCTTAAAAATTCCAGTTTATTATAAATTAACTCTCTCTCTTCCTATACCCATTGAAATAATGACTTGTGGCATTGTTCTTGAATGAGCTGGCTAATAGGTTTTTAATTGATTACCATTGATATTTTATGTTGTTTTAGTCAATTTTACTCAGTCATTGTTGGAATTTATTCCGAACAGCTTAACTTATTATTTTTTGTTGTGAATAACTAATTGTTCAATTTATTAAAAAAAATGCCAGGAAAAACGATAACAGGAGAAATGCGACAATGTGTAGTTTATTTATTGGAGTATTTTAAAAAAGAAAAAGAAAACAACGGACCTTTGCTTTCGTTATCATCGGAACATGAACGAGTAGCGGACGCTTTAAAAATCAGTCTTCGTACAGTGACAAGAATAAAGAGTGAATACAAGATAGGGGCAGCTCTTACTACACCAGGAGAGTCACGTAATGTACAAAAAAAAAGACTAATGATGTCAGCGCTACTATAAAAGGAGATATTAGAAATGTACTGTATGGCATGAAAGCAAAAGAAGAGCACGTTACAATTAAAGTTCTAAATACACAATTAAGAAACAATCATCTCTATGACGATAGAGAGGAAGGCCACAAATGAGATGTTCAGATGACATGAACAAATACGCAGGCCCAAAGCGGATACAAACTGCTTTCAATAGAGAGATGTGAAAAAAGGAAGAGAAGGTCTATGTCCAAAATTGGACAGCAAGGGCTGTATAGATTGTTTTTACTCCATGTTCTGTGACAAGATGGCCCAAATATGCTACTTCTTTTCTTAAAAAATCACATTTATCTGGCTGTATTTTTAAATTTGCTATTCGAAACCTTTTAAATACACCTGTTAGTCGTGACATAAGGTCATGAATAGTGGGTGAATAGATTATTATGTCATCGATATATACTAAGCATCTTTCGTTTTGGATTCCTAAGAGGATGTTGTCCATTACTCGTTGAAAAGTATATGGAGCACTCAATAGTTCGAGTGGCATGCGAATAAATTCGTAATGTCCATTTTTAACGAAAAATGCTTTTTTCTGGATGTCTTTTGGGTCAATTTCAATCTGGTGAAATCCATACGCTAAATCTAGAGTTGTAAAATATTGGCATTATCCTGGTTGGTCCAATAGTTCTGAAATTTGTGGTAGTGGATAACGGTCTTGTACTATAAGCTCCTTGAGCTTGCGATAGTCAATAACAATTCGCCAGTTTTGTCAAATTTTTGTTTTTTTTTTTTGAAGCGTCTATTTTTTCGGTACAACCCAAACTGGGGATGACCAGGGGAGGTAGATGGCTAAAATTATTTCTTGTTTTAACATTTTATTAATTTGTGTCTTAAGCTTTTCCTTGTGTATTTAACCCTAGAACACTAACCTTAATTTCCACTCCCGTAGACACTAACCATTCGTGATATTTACGATTTTTTTTTCAACTCCAAAAAAGTATAACAAAAAATTAAGATGATATTTTAATTAATTTTTTAAAGGAACAAAGAAACATTTTTATATCTAAATTATACAAAAACATTTCAAAATCTATGCATCTACGTCAGAGGTAACGCAACAACGAGCATGTTGTTCTGCGCAAAATGCTCGTTTGCAGTGATTGCAATGAAGTGACGTCATTCTTCTTTTTTTGGAGGGACCGATGTGACATGTAGTACGTTTGTTAGAAGGTTGATTGTCCTCAGTAACTTCCAGAGGAATTTTAATTAAATCACTAATCAGAAGCTTCACCGAGCGTTGCAAAGTCGGCATCGCAAAACGCTTTTCAAGCCATAATCTTGTGAGTCCTTGATGGAGATTTAACATAAAAGCCTTTCTTGTTATTGGCTCCTGATTATTTCTTGATAAATTATGATTATATATAATCCAAGAGTTTATACACGCTATGTTGATCATACCATAGAACACCCTTTGTTTGGTTATAGTGCAATATTATTTCAGGAGGTATCTCTCGTTTATTTTGCCGCAAAGTACCAATAATTGTAAGGTTATAAGGAGGCTTCAAAAGAGTATCAGCAAGGTTCACTGAAGTGAACCAATTTTCCATTGTGACGTTTCGGTAACTTCCGTAAATAGTTTCAGTCAACTTTTTAACATAGTATTCTCCTAGAGATTCCCCATTTGTGTGCGTATGTTTGCCGATATAAGGGTCTGCGTTCAACATGTACTTGGTACCCGCGTCGCAAGTCATCACAATTTTAATTCCGTACTTGGCCGGCTTATTCGGGATATACATCCTGAAAGGGCACCGGCCTCTAAAAGCTAATAACTGCTCGTCAATAGTTATATAGCTACCTGGTCGATAAGACTTTTTACAATTAAAAATAAATTCATCCCATATTTCTCGAATAGGGGCAAACCTATCTAAATTTCTTTTTTCAGTTCTTGTGGCTTTATTATCGAACCTGATTATGTAGAAGAAAATCAAATCTTTCGCAGCTCATTGTTGCTCTATAAACGTAGCCAGACATTTTGGAATCAAACATCTCTCTACTGTGAAGATGATTATCTTTTTGTGCTCCAAAAAATATAAGTAGTCCAACAAGAGCATTTAATTCATCCCTTGTTACGAGAGAATTAGTATGTTTAGCAACTTTAAAATTTTTCAGATTTTAGGCTGACTTGAGTATTGGTGTGCAACAGAATTTTTTCGTACATAGGATCATTCATCAAACACTGATATACATCTAATGGTATATTAGCATCTTTTGCCTGTCCAGATAGCCCTTGAACAACATAAAAAATATTCCTTTTGGTGGTACGTTTCCGAAGATTAGATACAGCACACCAGCGATGACCATTTTTGCCCTTGAGACTTGTAGTCAAATTGGAAGTATGAGGATCAGATTCGTCCACAATGTCTTCGGTTTCTCGCTCTTCCACTTGTTGAAAACACACTTCTTGATTACCTTTTTCGTTTTGATGAGGCTGAGTTATAATTTGTTGAAATGAATGTTCTTGTTGAATGTCGGTTTCCACACAAGAAATCTCATATTGAACTCTACATGAACTACTAGGCATAGAAACAGAGGTAGAGCAGTTATTAGACTTTCTTTTTTTCGTTTTAGGACTGCTATGCTCAAAATCGCTGCTTTCGTCACCAGAAAATTCTGGCTCGTACTCAGATTCAGACGGGCAGAAATTTTGTACTATGTCTTCACTTTTATGAATAACTAGAAGTTTCTTCATTTGATTGTAGACTCTCATCGTCAAATTCACCCATCAATATTTTTTCGGCTTCCAATTCCAATTCTAATTGGGATAAGGGCCTTTTATCTTCAAATTTTCTAGCCATTTTTTAATTAAATTGTCTGTAAATAATAAAAGATAAAAAAAACTTACGTTAACACTAACCTTTCGTAAAATTTACGAAGCAACTGAGATCTTGCGGGTAACGACTGCAGAAAAAAAGACAACTACACCGTGAATGTACTAGGCAGACTGAATAACAAAGCTACTCATATACCTTATGCTTCCAAAATTCATGCAAGGTTGCCAATTCTTAAGAAAACAATCGGTGTTCGTATATTTTACGAATGGTTAGTGTTCTAGGGTTAAGGATATCTGTTAAATTTAGTAAATATAGGTTTAGCTTTGTTTGTTTCTATTTTGTGTTTAATTTCGTTTGTAAACGTCAATGTGTCACCTTCTACATAAAATATATCTGCATATTCAGTACAAATCTCTAGAATTAGTTCTTGTTTTTCGTAATTTAGATGGTCAATTTTTAGTTGTTGTTCAATTATCCTTGATCTGTTTACTATTAGTTCTTTTAAGTATTTTTCGTTGTAGGATAGAATTGTCTCTGAATTTTCGAAAGGTTCGATTGAGATGTCCGAAAATTTAATTATATTCGGTATAAATTATATTATATATTTATTTATATTATATTGTAATATAATTTTAATTATATTATTTTTTATAATTTCTATTTTTAATAACAATAAATGTAAAAAAAAGTCAATTAAAAAAATAGTACGCTCTTAATGGTTAATATTATTAAAAACCCAATCATTGGTAAAAATACATTTATTTAAATTAGATGGTACACTTAATAATTATTATTCTTTAACTTTGCTCTGAAGCCATGATAAAAAGCTTGAAACCTTCGTGTAGACTCCAGGTACTCCTGGTGTACCACAATAAGCAGATCCAAATGAAACGATTCCCTCTTGGTACCACTGAAGAGGATTAGCAAGTGACCTTTTCATTAAGGGACCTCCACTGTCACCTGTAAAAATAAGATGATGGATTAACAATGCATTTTGTTTACTATCCATATATATAGATGTATTTATGTAATATATATATATATATATATATATATATATATATATATATATATATATATATAGTAGTTTTGAGTTTCTTGAACCGTATTATATTTAATATAAAATTAATGTTTCTTGGGTTTAGGTTCAATAAAGATATGTTACATGTGGAACTAGATTTTATTTTCCATTGCAATCAATCAACGTTTCGGCAGGAAACCCTTGCCTTTGTCAAGATTCTAAAATGTGTTTATATATAAGGACAAACAGATATTTTAAAATATGTATATATATATATATATATATATATATATATATATAATATATATATATATATATATATATATAAATATATATATGACTTACCAAAACGTAAAACGTGACACAGACATTAACGAACTGACATATAAAAGTTGATATCTGATATCTCAGTGTTTACTGTCATTAGTATATAATTATTTTTATATGAGCGTATCGTTGATGTTTTCGAAAAAGGTAAGGTGGAGATATGTTATGACTTTAAGAGTTTTTTATGATGTTATATTATTATTGTTTAAATCAGATTGAAATATATTTTATTTAGGTTTTGTGTATCTTTTTTGTCATTTATTGCGTTGGTGTTTCTTTTTATTTCTATTGATTCGTATATCTCCCTCTTCTTTTTGTTTTTTTCTGTTTTTAAAATTCTGATGTTTTCAAAATCAAATTTATGCTTCTTCCCGCTTTATGTTTTGTGAGCGCAGTGACGTTGTTCTTGTCGTATTTGTGAGAACGAATTCTGGATTGAAGCAGTTGACTGGTTTGACCGATATAGACACCTTCACAGTTTGTACATGGTATCTCGTAAACAACATGTGATTTGTTAAGTTTTGGAGTTTGTGTTTTTAGTTTTGTGAAATATTTATTTAAGAGATTGTTGCCTTTGTGGGCCACTATTATGTTATGTTTGGCTAAAAGATTGAAGCATTGGAAATGTGGGTTCATAGGCGAATGCAGAAGATACCTTGGGCAGCAAGGAAAACTAATGAAGAAGTACTAAAGAGCCTCAACATAGATAGAGAACTGCTAAAGACTGTTAAACATCGAAAAATGTCTTATCTGAGACTTATAGTAAGGGGAAGTCCATATAAAATATTACTACTGATCCTTAAAGGCAAAATAGAGGGCCGTAGAGGTGTAGGAAAAAAACAAGTTTCTTTTCCATTCCTGAGTCCATTCACGACTGTTTTTAACAAGGTTAAAAACATTCATAAATGGACTCAGATACCAAATGCAGGACAATTATTCCATATTCCAGAAGATCGAAAAGCCTTTGCAATGTTGATCGCCAACGTCGGATAATTCTGATATGGCACGCGAAGAAGAAGAATCGGTCTTAGATTTACCTTTTACGTATTTACTGATGTGTTTAAATAAATAATTAAAATGTTATTTTAATTTAATTGAAAATTGTTTTATTATAGATTCGTGTAAAAATGTCAACATTTCTAGTAAAACAAATTAACTTCGTATGTGCTGATGCGTCTTAATTCTTTTAAGTGTTTATAAACTTAAAATCACAGTACTTTTGCAAACCTGTATTACAGTATTACAATATTAAACATAAATTTTATAATATAAAATATTTAGAAGTTGTCTATAAAACATTAATTTTATTTATATATATATATATATATATATATAAATATATATATATAATATATATATATATATATATATATATATATAATTTACCTTTACAAGAATCCTTTCCGCCTATTCCCCCGACGCATATTTGGGACTCACTTAGCTCTGGTAATACAATATTTGCTCTTTTATAACCAGCTACACATTCATCTCTCGTGACGAAAGGAATTTCAACCATGAGTTTGACAGCTGCTTCACCATGTTCCGTTGTACCCCAACCAGCAACTGTAAGTTCTTCGCTTTCAATAGAGCCTTCATTTGGTTCAGGAAGGCAAATTGGTCTGATAAAGGCTAGAAATAAAAATGGAACTATAGCATGAACTTAGTTAATTCTTAGGAATTTTCTGGTTTTACAAAAAAATCGTCATTACAAACGATGGACAAATAGATGTGTAATTATTGATGCTAAAACGACAGCTACTTAAGACTAACTAATTGATACTGATTGTGTACCTTGCTCTGTATACATAAAAAAAATGTATATACACACTTCCCTTTCTGCAAGGTAGAGGTTTGACTATTATAGTATATTTAAAAAATAAGCTCGAGTAAATTCTCAGAAAAAAACTAAATTGTTAAGCATATTGTAGTACTTGTGCTTTTCGTACAACGTCAATATTTTATCTTATTTTACGTTGTTTTTGACTATTTAGATAGAAATTTTTCCACGTCATATGGACTATCGTAAAATTTAGTTACCTCCTATTAGAACAGTAGGCTGGGGATTATTCAGCTGGTCATAGATGTACTTTAAGGGAATTACATTATTTGTTTCAATCTAGTAGATATGTAAACCATTTTCAAAGCATATTATATTTATATAAATCTGTTTATTTTAGTAACCTTATTTATGGTTATTTTTGTCGTTATGGTAACGACCCATTAAATAACAAGAAACAAAGAAATTCTTAAAATAAATAGGTTTTTAGATAATGGTCTTTTGATAGTTTATATAGAAAAAGTCGCTTAGCGAAAGATGGTTTCTGATAAATGTGAAAGCTATGTTAAATAGTATAAATTTCGATTTTGTTTGGAAAACCAATGATTAATAAAATGGTTAATTGTTTTTAAATAGTCATTCTGGGAAAAGGTACTAAAATTTTTTATTCTATTTCCTTAGATTCAAAAGGTAGACAGGTAGGTACATACTTAAAAACATAATCATTTTCTACTTTCCATTAGGGGAAGGTATCTGGATTAGGGATAATTTTTGACCGTAAATTATCATACCAGGGTTCGATTCTATTTAGATCGATATGGAAAGAAGCTATTTCGGGACATACAGGAGTTTCGCCCAGTTCGGGACTTGTTCGTGCATTCTACTAAGTGCATTCGGTACTTTATGGCAGGATCCCTTTCGGTGAACGAGAGTAAAGTTATGTTGTTTTAGACGCATGGCCTAGCGACAAAGACGATCAGAGGGATTTTTAGGGTAGTCAACCAAAAAAGGGAATAGTGGTGAGTTATGAATGTGAACTTGGTTCCTTCGACGTACGGTCGAAATTTTTCAATGGCGAAAAGGACGGCAAGACACTCACGTTCTGTGACAGAGAAATTTCGCTCGGCTTTAGTCAGAGATCGACTAGGGTAAGATATGATTTGTTCGCTATTATCTAATTGTTGCGTCAAAACAGCTCCAACTCCAGTATCACTGGTGTTGGCTTGAACGACGAAAAATCGAAATCAAAAAATTGAAAAATCAGCAATGTTTTGTGTAATAATTTTAGTTCTTCTTTGAATTTTTCTTGAGTGGAAATGCTTTTGGAGTCCATAGTATGCCCTATTTGTAAGATTTATTCGTCTTTTGATTTCTTCGCTTGTCTTGTATATTTTACCTTTGTTAAAATTCTTCTTTTTCTTCGATGTAGAATTTTTTAAACTGGCATGGTTTTGCTTTTACACTGGCGCTGTATTACGTTTGCTATATAGTAAAATGCTGAGACGAACCTAAAAGAAGGGGTCGCGGGACGTCCCGAGTAGCGTCACGAGTAGTCACCAAACAGCGGTTCTTCACATCGATTCACTAGTCTTGATCAATTATTTTCTAGTTATCGTATATTTACTCTAAGTGTGTTTAATTTAAAAACTCAATGAAAACTAATTAACTAAATACAGAAATTAAATAAGAAGTAAAACTTTAAAACAATATCTATCAATCTATTAAAAGATTTTATTTTTTATTTAAATTAAGGCGACAAGACACGTCGCCCTTTCTTGACGACGAGGTCATTGATAGTTATGATAGTATAATACAATATAAGGATATTACCAATACAGTTTTACATTTGACAATACACAATACATTTAGTTTATAGAGATTATAAAGCCCCTGATTTGAATTTGAATTTTGAAATTTGAATGCCCCTTACATATTTAAACAGATTTGAATATTTCTTAGTTTCATTCAACATTTCTTGTATGTTATCTCCCAAGTGGTATTGTCTTATTTTAGTAGAAAGATGTAAATAACCTTTAAGGGAATGCTTGACAGTTAAGGGACTGCTGCAATGGCCACATGCAGGTGGATCGGTAGATACTATGAGAAAGCCATGTGTAATCCGCGTGTGTCCAATTCTTAATCTTCTTAGAATCAATCAATCAATCAATTAATATTGTTTATTTTATCTGACTTTTACAAGTATTGAAATGCGTCAAAATATAATATATGATCAATAACAACTATAAGTACATAAAAACAGTTAACATTGAAGCATGTTTAAAATTTCTTTAAATAATTCCCCTTAGAAAATTACTTTCACGCCGACTATGTCTATACATTTTGTTAAAATCCTTAAAAATTACCCAACAGCAACGAGCGATTTGTTACGCTTTTTTTTAAGAATGAAATAATTTCGCCAAATGTTCCCCCTGTTCTCTTTATTATCTAGCCTTTGGTAAATAGAAATCTTTCCTAGTAACGAAGAAATCAGTGCCTATTATGAAGTACCCGGTTTACCTTCTCCGAAAAGCAGAAGAGTTGGTTTTCGGTCAAGGTATCACTCCTGTCGGGAGAGGGTAGTTATGTTACAAAAATGACCACAGTAGCCTTGCTATTTAAATATCAATTTTGAGTGGCACTCTTCAGCCAATACTCCCACTCATTTTTATCTTTGGCTTGCCCAAGTTAAGAATTCGTTTTCATGTTCGAGTTGGTTTTTGTAGCAAGCGGTTTGTCTCCATCAGACGGCGGTAAGTGTATTTTCCATTCACATAAGGATGTTCAGAGAAACCCTCCGAGACATTTCCAGTCTAGAAACAATTCTTCTAGCAATAACTTTCCCAAGAACCGTTTTTCAGACAAGAATTACATACCTCCCTTAACTTCTAAGCCAAATTCTTCCACTGCGTGTTGGAATTGCCAAGGCAAAGGACACAGTCACCGCGAATGTCGTCGTCCGAGAAAAATATTTTGTTACCCATGTGGAAAACCTCAAGTTACATTCCCACAATGTACAAATTGTAATCCTCCAAAAAACTAACGTAGGGAACAAATACTATCGGCTATTCTAGTCCCAGTTAACCCAAAAAGTCCGATATTTCCTGATCCTCTAGTTATTCTTCAAATAGAATTCAGAATAATTTACCTCGAGATTATCGTTTCCCTACATCTTACCGAAATACCTTTAACTCCCGTTAGCAAAAACAATCGATCAAAGACCGAGACTTTTCATATATAAACTCCTACCGCTTGACCGAAAATAAGTGGAAAAATTACCTTACGCAAGTTGGAAACTTCTACCGCCTTTTTTCATCATAATAAAGTCTGTCCCCTTGTGATCTCTACATATACTGATAAAAGACCTTACATATCTGTAAATAATCTACAATCAGGATTTTACTGTACTATTGGATACCGGTTGTTCCATTACGTGTGCCGGACAACAAGGTCTCGATTTTCTTAATCAAAATAAGATTCCAATTAATAAATCCGTTAACTCGACAGTTTCTTTAGCAGACGGTTTCAATAAAAAAGTAACTGGTCTCATAGATTTACCTATTCTTGCCGATAACGTCTTTAGAGTAACTCAGTGCCTTGTAGTGTCTTCTTTACAGTGTTGTTTTATCCTTAGAAGTAACTTTGCTGAAAAATTTTGTCTCTCTATTAATTTTAATACCAACAAATGGAATACTAAGTCCAACAAACCAAACCATCCTTTCTCTATGGCCAATCCAGGAGCTATCTTCCCGCAACTTTGTTCATTAGAATCTCTTAGTCCAACCGACCGTACCTTAGGGGACAAAATTATTAATAACTTTAACAAAATTAGTAACGCTGAAGGTATAGGTCGTACAGATAAAATTAAAATGACAATAGATACCGGCGATTCAAAACCATTCAAGCGACGTCCTATCCCTATGTCTCCATATATGTCGAATATCTTAAATAAAGAACTAGATTCAATGCTCCAGCTAGGTGTGATAGAACCCAGTTGTAGTTCTTGGTGTTCATCCGTTTTGTTGGTTAGGAAGAAAAATGATGAATTTCGTTTTTGTTTTAATGGTCGTACTTTAAACGATGTCGCTGAACATGACACCTACCCGCTTCAAAATATCGATAGGATCCTTTCTCTTTTACGAGGAGCAAAATTTATCTTGTCTATTGATCTTAAGAAAGGTTTCTAGCAAATCCCCTTGGAAAAATCATGTCGTGAAAAAACTGCTTTCGCTGTAGTAGGTCGAGGGTTATCCAATTTACCGTTATGCCTCTCGGTTTGTGTAACTCAGCACAAACACAACAACGTCTAGTTAGTTGAGTAAATTTTCGTACCTAAACTCGAACCCTTTAATTTTTGGTATCTTGACGATATAATAGTATGAAGAACTTACCTTTGAAGAACATATCTGTCTTCTTTCTAAAGTTAAAGAAAAGCCAAAGGACGCAAATATTACCATTAACGTCGATAAATGCGAATTCTTCAAAACTACTTAAATTTGTCGGTTATATCGTTCGTGATAATTCTCTTCGGTCGAACCCCGAAAAAATATCTGCTATGATAACCTATATCATACCTACAAACACTACCGAAATTAAACGCTTCATTTGACTTTGCTCTTTGTACCGCCGTTTCATTCAAAATTTCTATACCCTTGTCTCTCCAATAACCGATCTCCTAAAGGGTAAAGGAAAAAAAAGAAACTAGCAATTACATGGAATCCTGAAGCCGAAAAGTCTGTTATCTTAATCAAGCAAGCCTTAGTATCCAAAAAGAAGAATTTTAACAAAGGTAAAATATACAAGACAAGCGAAGAAATCAAAAGACGAACAAATCTTACAAATAAGGCATACTATGGACTCCAAAAGCATTTCCACTCAAGAAAAATTCAAAGAAGAACTAAAATTTTTATACAAAGCATTGCTGTGGCCGGTCCTCACATATGGAGCAGAAACATGGACTCTAACGCAGAAAGATGAAAGACTTTTGGGTATTTGAGCGTAAAATACTCCGCAAAATATTTGGAGCTGTAAACGACCAAGGGCAGTGGCACAGAAGATATAATTTTAAATTGTATCAGCTCTTTGATGAGCCAGATATCATAATGTTCATTAAAACACAGCGACTTAGATGGGCTGGACACATAATACGAATGCCAGAAAATACCATTGCTAAAAAGCTAACCACAGGAACACCTGTAGGAAAAAGAAGCAAAGGCTGACCGCGAATTAGGTGGTTAGATAGAGTAGAAACCGACTTACGAATATTAAAAATCAGAAGATGGCAACATGTTGCCAAAACCGAACAGAATGGCGACGAATCTTAGAGCAGACCAAGATCCACAGAGGATTGTCGAACCAAAGATGATGGAGAGAATGGGATAAGTACGAACGACAAAATAAACGGAACATTAATAGACTAACCATTATACAAGATATTTGAATAGAATTGTCATTTACAATTTGGACAAATTTTAAAATATCACGTGCAGAACTTAACGAAACTCCTAGTAAAATAAAATATAATAAATCTGCTTAAAAAAAGTTTTCTCACCTGTATATGTAATCACTTCAGCTAGCCTTATAACTGCTATGTCATTGTAAACAGCTTTAGCATTAGGGTCAAATCTTTCATGCTTCACTATGCTGTCAATCCCAGTAATTACTGGTCCATTATTACAATTGTTTGCTTTATCGCAGTGTCTATCTTCTCTAGTTTTGTGGTGTGCACCTAACTTGATATACGTACTACAAAAAATAGTTTATTTGTTAATAATCAATTATTTCTTTACAAAAGCCCTTATTCTGTTTGTATGTAAAATTAGAAATAAAATACTGTTTGCACTTCTAGGATCTAATTAATTATCATATTATAGTATTTATCCTCATGAACTTACAAGATGTTAAATAACCCCTAAGTTGTTTACAAGAATAGACCGGAAATGAAATTAGAGTTTTACCAACCTAGAGAACAGGCAGGTTTTACGAAAAACTTTGGCACCAACAACCACTTACACTGCAGAAAATCAATTACAGACAAAACCATCGAATACAACCGTCTATTGGTCCTGATTTTTGTAGACTTTCGCAAAGCTTTTGATACGATAGAAATTAACAGCGTAATTAGAGCGTTGAAGGAGAGTCGCATATATTATCGGTAGTCCAAACTTATCGCAAATATCTAATAATAATAATAACGGGAATTTAATCACCAAGAGGTAAATATGGATCAAGTCCCTAATGAAATACATGAGCAGATTCCTAAGCTTACCATACACGAAACTCAACCTGATAATACACTACAGGACAACAACGAGTTACGCGATACTTTGGTAAGCGAAATTGCACGAGGTACAAAAATATAATGGAACAAATCCACTTAGCAGACCACCGCTACCAAAAATAAACTCTTCTAAAAAACTACACTGCACCCTGGGAGAAACCGCTTCTAAACAAGATTGAATTATTGCGTAGGGACATTGGTCAAATGACAGAATATATACGAGAAACAACAAGTAGAAAAGTCTTTAAAAGAGCTGATCAAATAATGCTAAGCACTGCAAGACACTCGCAATATGATCCAATAAACATCACAGCCCATTAGTGCCTGGATACATTAAAACAAAAACTCTCAATTTATTCAGGACGACTAAGGGGGTACAAGGTTAGTAATAGCCGGAAATATGACAATGCGCTTTTTGAGCATACCAAGAAGTGGTTCTATCGGAAATTTAACTCCACTGTCGAAAGTGCTAATAAATCATTCTCCAATACAAGTGCTAATACAAGCAATATAGGAGTTTTGGGGAAATTAACTTTTCACACCAACTCTGGATAGATCGAAGATAAGACGCACAGCTGTTAACACTACCGCACAACTGTCTATGAACCCTTTACCACAGAAGAAGTCTCTAATATCATCAAAGAGCTTCATAACTGGAAATCTCCTGGACCAGACGGAGTTCAAAACTTCTGGCTTAAGAAGTTTTGGAGTGCTCATAAGTGCTTGTCAACACTAATTAATCGTGTTATTTCTAAGCCGCAGGAAATACCATCATTCATAACTCAGGCAACAACTTATTTAATACCAAATAATCAAAATAATACCCAAGATCTAGCCAAGTACCGCCCAACTACTTGTCTTTCAACTCTGTATAAGTTGGTCACATCCTTTGTAGCCTAGCGTATCTACCAACACTGAGCTCTAAACAATATCATAGAGCTTCAACAGAACTGATGCGCTAAGGGTTCCATGGGTTGCAAAGAACAACTTATTATCGACTCAGTCATTTATAACCCGGCATAAACCAAAAAAGGAACCCCTTCACTGCCTTTATTGACGAATATCAGAAAGTAATGTTAAATAAGTGCCTACCGATTCACCGAGATATCCGCACATCACACGGAACCCTTAAATACTGAAGTATACTATATCCAAAGCGCATAAAATATACATGATAACTATAACAACCAAGACCAATGGTCGTCAAGTTTGATGCCAAGAACAGAGTCGAAAGTCATTTAAATAACAAGCCCGTCTATTATCTCCCAAACCCCATATAGACTCTGTGTGTTCAACTAACAAATACAGTAGATATATCCATAATTTAATTTAGCAGAATATTCCTCAATGAGTGGCTTTGCAATTTAGACATGAAATTTTATATAACTATAAAATAAATTTATTGTTTGTTACCTATTGTTGTATTTTTCATGTGTGCTATCTTTTAATATCGTATGGTAAATGATCCATAGGCTAAATAAAGTTAAAGTTAAAGATTATAATTATGAAATATGCTTACAGTTTTCCAATAGACATTTGAGCGCTGTCTGTTACACAATGTGCTGCTGTCAAGACATATCTGTGACTAATAAGTGAACCTCCACAATACCATCTTGTTGTAATGCCTTTTCTGTAACCCAGTAACGCCATCCAAGGAAATTCGTCTATCTCTG
This sequence comes from Diabrotica balteata, assembly GCA_918026665.1. Classification (NCBI taxonomy): domain Eukaryota; kingdom Metazoa; phylum Arthropoda; class Insecta; order Coleoptera; family Chrysomelidae; genus Diabrotica; species Diabrotica balteata. The sequence goes on along the minus strand of OU898279.1, from coordinate 36,905,915 downwards.
TCTCTTGTCCTCCATGAATAAAGCCTATTAGCTTTTGATTCTTATCAGATTCCTAAAATTATACGAACTATTCGCATACAAACAAATTATAAGGCTTTAAAAATAATCTAAAAAAGATTTATAAGATCTGATTACTAAATTATTTCAAAACATAAAGCATTATCTAATGGAAATGAAATATTTAAAAAATATTTTATATAATTGAATAATTCATATTTTTTTCTGCAGCCGCAGCCGTCCCGAAAATAAAACTTTTGGTATGATTTATTAAAGCGAAAGTAACACTTTACACAACTTATCGTCTCAACTTAAGCGTCTAGCCGTTGGCAGGTCAGTATAATCCTGACCAATCCAATCGCACTTGATTTTGTGTGTAGCGCGTCATTCAAATTATGTACAGGTTTGAATGTAACAGTTCTCATATCACGAAACGTTCTCAGGTTGTTCACACAAATAAGGAGTTATGTTTAATTGTTTTGAATACACAGAAACTCATAAAAATGTTGTAGACACTTCAACGGAAGATAGCAAAATCAAGAAAGATTCTAAGAAGTGTCCTTTGTATAATTTTTATTCAAGTTATGTTGCAGAATTGCATTCTCATTTTCAAGAAGAACACAACCTAATCCTAGAAAGTGAAACACTTCAATTTTCCAATTTAGTCTCTTTTCAGGAGTGGAAATGTTTTATTGAAAGTAGTACAAAAACCAAATACGTTAAAGTCGAGAACTTTTCCGCAAAGACTCACAAAACAATGAAGTTTCTCTGTCATCGGTCAGGCTGCTTTAATTCTGAAAGCAAAGGAAAAAGGCACTTAAAAATGAAAGGCAGTATAAAAATTGGTGGATTTTGCCCAGCAGTCTCACGGTTGTGGTTGATTTGGCAGAAAAAGTTGAAGTCAATTTTATAAAAACACACATTGGACATCAAACTGAGATTTTACAGTTATTTCCAAGTCTATCTGAACGTCAGTTTATTGCTGATATTTGATTGTGGTAATTATTTTTATTATACAACAACATAACAAATAACAACAACTATGATCTATAATAATAATAAGTGACAAGCAGACAAGCCCTCCCTCACTTGTTGCCAACTCACAATAAGATAATATTTATAATATGTAAAATAATAAAACTGTGTATTTAAAACAACTAAACATTACTTCTTGTTTGAGTGAACAATCCGAGAACGTTTCGTGATATGAGAAATGAGAACTGTTACATTCAAATATGTACATAATTTAAATGACGCGCCACACACATACTCAAGTGCGATTGGATTGGTCAGGATTATCCTGACCTGCCAACGGCTAGACGCTAGTGAAAGTAGGTACTTTCGAAACGATTTTGGTTAGCTAAGTAACGGTTTGACAATAACAGTAACATCAACCTTGTATTTTATTATGACAACGCTTGTCATTTAAGATTCGTGTGTTATCGCTCAGTTTTTCGTTTTTTAATTCCAAGAAATAAGAATCAGAAGTGAAGGTGAAGCAAATATGATTCCAGACGAGATTAGGGAAACTGTTAAAGCCGCTATTTATGATTATTGCCGGTAAAGTTAATAAAGAGGTATGAATTGGTCTATGATTTATTTCAAAAATGGAGCAATGATAAAAGTGTACATACTATAAATGAAGAAGTCATTCTTGCATATCTAATGGAAAAATCTAGTATCTTGAAGCCATCATGCCTTTGGAGCAATTACTCGATGATTAAGTCTACACTTAACATTAAAAATAATATAGATATAAGCTGCTATCCAAAAGTTATTGCTTTCTGTAAAAGAAAATCCATCGGCTACAAACCAAAAAAAAATCGAAAGTATTGAATAAAACTATTCGAGATACTAACAGAAGTTTTCAATAGGCAATTGCATGGAGAACCAGTGCCACAAAGTTGGAAAGAAGGATGGATTACATATATCCATAAAAAAGGAAATAAGGAAGATTGCAATAACTATCGGAGTATAACTGTTACGAGCACGCTTAGCAGATTATATGGGAGAATTATAAAAGAACGCATTATGCAAAGAATACCGTCCTTTTGAATCAGAAGAACAAAACGGATTCAGAGCAGGACTATCCACAATAGATAGTATTTTCTACATTCCAAATACTCGAGAAAAGAACACTGAGATCTCGAGAAGTGTATTTACTTTTAGTAGATTTAACAAAAGCATATGACACCGTACCTGCTGCGAAATTGTGGCAAATATTGGAGAAAGCCGGCATCATAGTTCCACTAATCGATGCTATTAAAGATCTATATAACAACCCAATATCAAAAGTTAAAATAGGAAATAAGGTTTCTAATGGTTTTCAGGTAACGAAAGGACTGAAGCAAGGTTGTTGTTTATCTTCCATACTATTTAATATATATATATATATATATATATATATATATATATATATATATATATATATATATCTATATATATATATTTTATTAATATATATATATATATATATATATATATATATATATATATATTAATATATATATATAATATATATTATAAATTTTAATATTATCAAAATCCATAATATGGTCTTTGTCTATTACATGCTCTGCCAAAGCACAAGATGGTTTCTTAATAGACAAAGACCATATTATGGATTTTGATAATATTAAAATTTTATGTAATGAAAGTAATAAATTTAAAAGAACTTTTTTGGAAATGGTTTGTATTAGCAAAAGTGATAATAATTTAAACAAAAGGTCAGAAATTCAAACTTTAACGCAAAATTTATAATTATATAATTTCTATTTAATTTATGCAGTCAGTAAAATATCACATTTTGAATTTTCCATGTATTTGTTACATTTTTTCGGGCATCTATCAATGGTGAATAAATCTTCTTCTTTTTTGTTACTTAACAAAGAAGAATTTTTTAAACAAAATTTTATTTTTGACAATATGTCAAAAATAAAAATTTTTAAGTTAGTATTTATGTCATTTTAGGCTGGTTGTAGCTATTCTATTTTTGTTTATAAATTCAATTTTTTCTTAAGAAACTTCATCTAAATTTTTCAGATAAACATTTATTAGAATAAGGCATTTTTTTATTAATATTTTTTGTATTTATTATGTAAGCAGTATTTTTATATAAAAAACTAATTTTATTTGGTAAGTTAACAAAAAATTTTTTATTTCTAGTTCAACTTTGTAAGACATTTTGTATTTTTTAGAAGCTCTTGATAAAAATTGTAATCACAATTGAAAGCTCGAGTAAAAAATAGTCAACAAATAGCCCCTTTTATTGACTCCAACCCATCAAAAACAGTGTTATATTTTTTCCAAACGAGTCACAAGTACTTCTTTTTCTTACTCTTATATATATATATATATATATATATATATATATATATATATATATATATATATATATATATATATATCGACGAAGTACTCAGGCACTGAAAAAAGAAGTGTAAAGGGATGGCGCTGTCTATTGGGGATGAAACGTTATACACGTTGCACTATGCAGATGACCAGGTAGTTATTGCCCAAGACAATATATGGCTAGAAAACTAATGGAAGAGTACAAAAAATGGGGCTTCGAAGTAAATTTACAAAAAACGCAATATCTTTGCATAGGAGGAGAAAATACTGCAGATGACCTCGACTTAGAAGGCGGGAAAATTAAAAATGCGATCAATGTATGTATTTTAGGGTAAAACTAACAAAGATAGGAAAAACTTATAAAGCCATAAAAGACAGAATAACCAAAGGGAAAAGAGTTATAGGTGCATTGAATTCAGTACTACGGCAGAAAAATATAAGACAGGAACCGAAAAAAATAATGTATAACACCATATTGAAAGAGTCCCTAAGAGCTGGAACAACTCTGAAGTAATCTTATTACACAAGAAAGGTGATAGTCGAAAATTGAAAAACTACAGACCAATCAGCCTACTGTCACACCTGTTTAAAATACTCACCAAAGTCATAACTACTCGACTAACAAGGAAATTAGACGAATACCAATCATATGAACAGGCAGGTTTTAGAAAAGGCTATTCAACTTCCGATCACCTGTTAACCACAAAAATATTAATAGAAAAATGTAACGAATACAAGTTTCCAGTGTTTCTAGCATTTGTAGACTACGAAAAAGCTTTCGATACCATAGAACACACGACCGTGATAAACGCAATGCAAAATTGTAGAATAGACAGCAGATATATTAACTTAATAAAAGAAACTATGAACCAAGCTACAGCTACATACTACCTAAATAAAAATGAACACACGAACCCTGTACCATTACACAGGGGAGTCAAACAGGGAGATACTTTATCACCCAAACTGTTCACCTTAGTTTTGGAGGACGTTTTTAAAAACCTAAATTGGAAATATAAGGGAATAAACATCAATGGCCGCTACCTCAGTAATCTACGATTTGCAGATGACATAATCCTGATAGCTACTGACCTACAAGAAATGCAAACCATGCTGTTAGAACTACATACCGAATCTTCTAAAATAGGACTGAAAATGAATTTAAGCAAAACAAAAGTCATGCACTCCGAAGACACCGTGACAATAATAAACGATAAAGTTATAGAAAAAAGTGGAAGAATATATATACCTAGGACAAAAAATAATCCTAAATAGGGAAACTCAAACTGAAGAAATAAAAAGAAGATGAAAGTTAGCTTGGGCAGCATTCGGTAAACTGATCTATATACTCAGAAATCAACAAATTCAATTACATCTTAGATCTAAAGTTTTTGATGCATGCATTATTCCGATATTAACTTATGCGGCACAAACATGGACAATCACAAAAAAAGAATATGATTATACTTAGAGTCACTCAACACGCGATGGAAAGAGCAATGCTAGGTATATCACTTAAGAACAAGAAAACAAACACATGGATAGGACAGAAAACCAAAGTCACCGATGTGGTGCAAAAATCATTAAAGTTGAAATGGGAATACGCTGGACATGTAGCTAGGAGCGATCTAAACAAATGCCACAGATCAATTTTAACCTGGAGACCATACCAACACAAAAGACCCAGAGGCAGACCTCCTATGAGATGGACAGATGATCTGAAAAGGACTGCCGGGAAAAATTGGCTACAAGTAGCGTACATTAAAAAACAATGGAAAGGAAGACTTGAAGAGGCTTATGTTCAGATGTGAACGTGAATGGCTAGACGAAGAAGAAGAAGATTTTCAATTAGCACTAAATTTGCGCTAATTGGACAAACTCACAAAATAACACAATAGCTTACACTTTTAAATTCTCACCAAAAGAAATAATAAAACAACCCTCTTCTACGGCTATCAACACGACGTTGTGTAAAACTGTGGTTAATTCCCAATAAAAAGAGTAAATTTTATATTTAAAAATAATAAACTGGTGTTTATCCAGTGAATATATAAATTGCTTACCTGAAAACCACAATTTTTTCTGTCGAGAATAGCTGAGCTTCTGCTTCTGTCGACAATAGCTGAGGTTCTGCTAAAAGTAGTTGGATTTCTTCTTCCCATTGGTTTCGGTGGCTTTGTAGATGGATTACTAATAGCGGAGAAATCACTATCAGAACCGCAGCAAACTAAAGGTTCTGAGTCGTAACCGCATTGTGACCTTTTCACAAAGTTTATTTGTGATGGAATGCCTCTTTTTATTGCTGCTAAAAGAATATTACACTCATGAACTGATGTGCACGTTGCTAATTCTCTATTGGGCGTAGTACATGTTGTTCCGCGTTCTATAAACAAATAAATCAAAAATAAATTATTATACACTGAGCGGCAAAAAAGTGGCCACCCTATAAATCTCCGAAAATAAAAATGTATTGGAAGTTTTATACACTGTTTCGTATTGCATCTTAAATTAAATATTTTTTGCGAACTTGCATGCTTGTTTTTGACAGTTTCGACGTTTATCGTTTCGGTCGTAGAAGAGTTACCTCGCAAAGAGAACATCGTTTTATTGAGATGGAACTTTTAAGAAATCGCCATTCCACTCGAATTACTGAAGAAACCGTCTGCAGAAGGTTTAAAATGGGAATGTAAGAAAGAGAACGGTTAGAAGACGTCTCAATGAAAGACGGATAGTGGCAAGAAGGCAGGCTATTGTTCCCGAATTACAACCCAGACACTGTAGGAATCAATGAATTTTTCTCGACAACATCAACACTGGGATATAATGGCAATGGCCGAGAGAGGGATTGGAGACAGAAAAATGAAAGATATACCCAGGCTTGTATGTCCTACAGCAAAAAGTTTGGCGTTAGGGGTGTCATGGTTTGGGCTGCATTCTCACTTGAACTGAACTTAGAACTGAACTTATTTTTATCACAGGACCCCTGAATGCTTACTGGTACATAGAGGCAGAAGTTGATGTTTTGGCAGAAGCAGTAGTTTCATTTGGTTCTTTTATTGGAGACAATTTCGTTTTTATGCATGATCATGATCACGGCCGCATACTGCAAGAATCCTGACATATTACTTGAAAAAAGTTGGAATTAAGACTCGAACGGCCAGCCTGCAGCCCCGATCTGAATATCCTCGAACATCTTCGGGATTAACTTCATCGTAGGATTATAAGTAATCAGGCCAGTCAGAAGATCTTGCAGAACTTCAAAACATGCTTCGTGAAGAATATGAACGTATTCTTAAGTTTTTATTCAAAAATTTTCCTTTCTCTTAAAATTGTATGCAAACAGTTACTGATATTTTAGGGCATAATACCCAATATTAAAAAATTTATTATCACTCGTAATTTTTATTGTTTGTAATTCATTTCAATTCGTTAAATAAATTCTGCTAAGAAATCAAATAGCCATTTTTTGTTTGAAAGATAAAAGATGTTAAAAATAAAATATGAAACAGTGCATAAAACTTAAATAAACTTAAAACCAATTAATTTTTATTTCCAGAAATTTAACGAGTGGCTTTTTTTGCCGGTCAGTGTATTTTATTATCATTTTACATCAAAATCATAGAAAGCGTTAGGCTTTTACGGCCATCATCTAACTTGTTAAACTGTTTATTCGGGCTGTTAGGCCGTTGTCGGGGCTTAGCGTTGTTAGCCTGGGCTGTCGACTTCATGTCCGGAAAAAAGTGTGTGCTCGGTCACTCAGCCGCCGATTTGGATCTTAGGTTCGATAATAAAGCCACAAGAACTGAAAGAGAATCTCTAGGAGAATACTATGTTAAAAAGTTGACTGAAACTATTTACGGAAGTTACCGAAACGTCACAATAGACAATTGGTTCACTTCAGTGAACCTTGCTGATACTCTTTTGAAGCCTCCTACAACCTTACAATTATTGGTACTTTGCGGCAAAATAAACGAGAGATACCTCCTGAAATGATTAATCTTAAAAACAGAAAAATCGAGAATTCAAAATTTTGCTTTGACCGAGAGAAGACGTTAGTGTCTTATAAATCCAAAAAGAACAAAACCGTTCTAGTATTGTCAACAATGCACGAACGTTCAGTTGTTTGTCCAACTACTAAAAAACCCGAAATAATATTGCACTATAACCAAACAAAGGGTGGTGTGGACACTTTTGACCAAATGTGTGGCCATCGAAGTTGCTCCCGAAAAACTCGAAGATGGCCGCTGTGTATATTCTATGGTATGATCAACATAGCATGTATAACCTCTTGGAATATATATAATCATAATTTATCAAGAAATAATCAGGAGCCAATAACAAGAGAGGCTTTTATGTTAAATCTCTATCAAGAACTCACAAGATTATGGCTTGAAAAGCGTTTTGCGATGCCGACTTTGCAACGCACGATGAAGCTTTTGATTAGGGATTTAATTAAAATTTCTTTGGAAGTTACTGAGGACAATCAACCTTCTAACAAACGTACTACATGTTGCATCTGTCCCTCCAAAAAAAGAAAAATGACGTCACTTCATTGCAATAACTGCAAACGAGCATTTTGCGCAGAACACCGTGCTCGTTGTTGCGTTACCTGTGACGTAGATGCATAAATTTTGAAATTTTTTTGTACAATTTAGATATAAAAATGTTCCTTTGTTCCTTTAAAAAATTAATTAAAATATCATCTTAATTTTTTGTTTTACTTTTTTGGACTTGAAAAAAAAATCGTAAATATCACGAATGGTTAGTGTCTACGGGAGTGGAAATTAAGGTTAGCGTTCTAGGGTTAAATAAAAAAAAAAAATAAAAACAACACAAGACCAAACTTACGTGCTTCTATTACGAAACAATTCAAAAAACAATATACAACTGCACAAAATACAACTGTATGAAAATTCATCATCACTCATTAGTGTTCATTAGAAAACTAAAGTATTCTTATTATTTTAATTAATTATTAAAGACTCGTCCAATATCTTTATGCAAATTAATGTTATTGATATTGGTTTAACAGGTCCTACTAGTTTTTTAATAAAATGTTTTAAAATATCCGTCTATCTTTTTTCTTAAAAAATATTGACTCGCGTTATTCTTAGAAGAGCCAATTTCAATAAACCACTAGTACAGTAACTGAATGTTTTCAGGTTTTCATACCTTAAGAAACAAAAGTGACATGGTGTCAACCTGCGCTTTTACCCTGGGGGTGGATGCCACCCCTTCTCGGGGTGGAAGTTATTTTATTACAAATTACTCCAGGAATCGATAGAGGGATCAAATCTAAACAAAATTTATCTTATAAAGTTATTAAAATAAATCAATAGTTTTTTATCTGCAATGTATATTAAAAAGAGTCACCGGTTATCTGCTTAAAAAGAGCAACAAAACAAGAAGAATGATCTGGCTACCATTTTATTTGACTTTAAGTTTTAAAATGTATTTATCTGCTTTTAACAAAATATAAGATTGTGTAATAAATATTTCATAAAAACAAACTTTGTTTTATATTAAAATGGCAATTGCATATATATTTTAGACCTAATTTATCCTGAGACACACGTGTATCACACGCGACCGCTCATGTAATAAGTTGCTATGCGAGTACTCCAGAATTAATAATAGTTTTTTACAAGGTCAATGGAATGCGTCGAGACTGAGAGCCAAAAACTAATAGAAAATTAATATTAATATAAGATAATATATTAATAAAAATACTTTGTATTTTTTTAAATTCTTGTCATAAATCGTATTCGTATAAAAATTTTGCATATTCAAGTTTAAGTTATAAATGGAAATTTGTCGTTGCTAAAGCTACCAAGGTTACCTTAAAACAGTTTAAGACGATATAAAATATAATGAACTAAAGACGTTCGTAACAGATCTCATTTTTTTTTAATTGCCGAATTGCCAGAATCCAGTAAGAGCCTAAGAAGATATCCATTGGATTCTGACAGGCAACGGCGGGGGACATCTTTTTTGGACCTCTACGTCACGGAACAAGAGACCCTGGTATCTTTCGGCCGAGTGGAATACTAAGCCAGAAGACACCAGGGTAATGCAGGATTAACCGTTCCAGAGAGGTGGTCTTGCCACTCAATAAACAACTAACAATTTATACATAACCATACCTATTACCGTAAATCAGAAAATGTTATACCATAAACTAATAAACAATATTAACTATTAATTTTAGATTCCTGGCTTAATTTCCTATTCTGTCCTCCTGTTCCTTTTTCTTCATCACCCCAGAAATCAGACAGTGTACTTCTCTCCATTCTTTCTCTCCTCTCAACATAATATTTACAATATTTCTTTCATCCAGCCCGAAACCCATTCGCCTCTCGAAATCTCCCATCTCATTTACCCATCTCTGGCAGTTTGAAATGTGGGCGGAAGCATCCGGTACCGCACAAACAGTACAGTCTGCCGAGGCAGATTTACCTATTCTATTTGTGAAGGTGCCAAAACTACCATGTCCGGTCAGAAACTGCGTCAGGAAGTAGTCTAGTTACCTGAACTTACATTCCCACCACGGTCTTAGATCGGGAATAAGCTCCTTCGTCCACTATCATTCGCCCATTCTCTCTGCCACTCTACTATCGTTCTTTCTCTTTCATTCTCATGTATATTTACATCCATCCTCCTCGCATACATCCTCGCTCGCTCTTTACACAACAAAACGATCGGTATCACCGCTCCAATGACATATAGAGCCTCATTAGAGACTGTTCTATATGCACTAGACACCCTAAGGAGCATTCGCCTTTGCGAAGTCTCCATCAGCTTAGCGTATTTCGCAGTTTTTAGTACACTACATCACACAGGGGCAGAAAAAACTTGTTTTCATCCTACACCTCCACGGCCTCTATTTTGCTTTTAAGGATCAGTTGTAATATTTTATTTTGACTTCCCCTTACTATATGTGCCAGATAAGAGATTTTTCGATGTTTAACAGTCTTTAACAGTTCTATATCTTTGTTGACGCTCCTTAGTACTTCTTCATCAGTTTTCCTTGCTGTCCAAGGCATCTTTAGCATTCATCTATGAACCAACATTTAAAATGCTCCAATTTTGTTTATGATCAATACTTTTAGCGACCACAATTCTACACTATACAAAAGTACGGACCAAAATAGCACTTAACCATTCTTTGCCTTAGTTCTAAACTGAGATGGTTAGTGCAAAGAAATGATTTCATTTTGATAAAAGTAGTTTTAGTCATTGCTATTCTACGTTTTATTTCTATGTCTGGATCTAGTTGGTCCGTTATCAAAGTTCCCAAATATGTCATTTTGTAAAGTTTCTCAACTTGGACTCCATTTAATTGAAGCTTTGCATGTGGGTCACGACTAAGCACTTAAAATTTGGTTTTGTTTGAGTTTATTTGAATGCCCATTTCCTCTCCTACCTCGTAAATACGATCAAGCAGAATTTGAAGACCTTCAATATTATCTGATAGAATTACTGTATCGTCTGCATATCTAATCACATTAAGTAGTTCCCGTTGATTTTTATTCCATATGGTTGTCTCTCAAGTGCCTTTTTAAATAACTGGTCCGAGTAAACATTGAACAATGTTGGCGACAAAATGCAACCTTGTCTGACTCCTCGTTGTATAGAGATTTCATCGGTGTAGTTATCTCCAATTTTTACGATAGCAGTTTGATTCCAGTACAAATTTTTAATGACACGAATATCCTTGTCATCTATTCCGATATTTTTCAGTATTTGCATTAATTTTACATGCTGTACTTTATCGAATGCCTTTTCGAAGTCCACGAAACATGCAAATACATTTTTTCTTTGGTCACGGCATTTTTGTAATAGGATGTTAAGCGCAAAAAGTGCCTCCCTGGTTCCCATAGCATTTCTAAAACCAAATTGGTATCTTCCAGATCTTCTTCGCATTTGCGTCTAATTCTGTTGTGAAGTATTCTAGGAAAAATTTTAAGTGTGTGGCTCATTAGACCAATTAATCGATATTCTGAGCATTTTCTCGCATTGAGTTTTTGAGGTATTGCGATAAAGATGGATTTGAGCCAATCTGCGGAATCACTCCGGTGTTATATATTGAATTAAAAAGTCTTACTACTACTTTTATGTTATCATTCTCTATTAGTTTCGGCAACGCAGTTGTATGTCATCTGGACCACAAGCTTTTCTAATTTTAGCATTATTTATAGCGTGTTCTACCTCGCATTTCATAATTTCTGGGCCGTCAGTACAGTTTTGATAGAATTCGGCAATATTATTCCTGTCATCTTCAAACAACTCTGATATATACAGCTGCCATTCTTTTCTTATTTCGTGCTCATTTACAATAATTTTGTTATTATTGTCAACAAGTACAGAGGGAACTCGTTTTTTAGATATGTTACTCATTTCTTTTAGTTTTTTGTACAAATTAAATAAGTCGTGTTTAGATATTACATCCTCCATTTCGTCGCACATTTCTCTCATCCATTTTTCTTTGGCTAATTTGATCTCCTTTTTTTTATTCTTAGTATTTTTTTTGCCTTCTCGTTCTTTGCACAGTAAACTGTTCAGCGTGACGATTTGTTTAATCTATCTAGAGCTGAATTACTTCATCCGTCAAAAACAATTTATATATCTATAGGGCTCTTCTAAATTAACATCTGAGGGTGTAAAATGGTTTGGCTGTTGGTACTCATCAAAATTACAGTTGACATACGTATTGGCTTCATTAATTGATGTCCACTCTACTACTGACGGTGCTATGTTTTGTTGTTCATTTTCTTCTACTTCCTCTTCCTCAGAATCTGTCGATGATGAACTCTTGCTAGATAGACTTAATAATTCAAAGTCGGGATCACTATCACTATCGTCCGAAAAAACATCCGATGTAGAAAATGGGGTGCTTGAAGATGTTGCACTTAGCTCTATATAATCTTCCAAACCAATAGTAGATGCAATCATAGATGAGGTAGTAGGTAGTTGAGGAACTTCGTCGTTCGGTTGTTTTTTGTTACTATTGGAAACTATTTCTGGAGGTATTTCCAGAGGAAAAGTTCTACGTGAAGTGCTGGCACATAAACTAATTTGATCTGTGTCATTTGGTCCATCATTTCTAGACATGATAAAAGACGTAGAAGTTTCTGCATGGTGCTGTAATGTTTGGTCCTCGCTATTAAAATTTTTTTCGGCTAGCGGCTCTAGTGGACGAATGGTATCATCAGATAACACAATATTTTCTCTCTCATTTTGATTGATACAGCTTGCTAGATGTAATATTTTCGATAACCTACTTGATTTTTCAAATAACTTTCTCTTGACCATATTGTCGATTGCTTTGTAAATTTATTTATTATGTTTTAAAAACACTTACTTGTATGATAATTCAATACCGAATTTGTTCTGATACTACTATTGACACAAAGAATTCAAATACGCAAAAAAACCTCTCCGGCCTGACGAAAAGAAATATCGTAAATTGCAAGGTTCTAGTAGGAAAAACTTTTAACATAACGATTCGTCTTGAATATGTTAAGCTGTCTAATGGCTTAAGCAACCTGTTTGTTGGTAGGTGGTCTTTTCTTTTTGTTGAATTCTTCTTCTTTAAGTGCCGTCTCCCAATCGGAGGTTGGATATCATCATCACTATCTTTACTTTATCTACTGCTGCTCTAAAGAGTTCTATAGAACTGCATTTAAACCAGTCCCTTAAATTCTTCAACCATGACACTCTCCTTCTTCCTATACTCCTTCCTCCTCTTATCTTTCCTGTATTATCAGCCTTAGCAGTTCATATCGCTGTCCCCTCATTACGTGTCCCAGATATTGTAACTTTCTTATTTTTATCGTGTTTATTATTTCGCATTCTTTGCACATTTCTCGCAATACTTCCGTGTTAGTTTTCTTCTGTGTCCATGCTATTCTAAGCATCCTCCTGTAACACCACATTTCAAAGACTGTAACTTATTTATGTGTTCTTGCTTCAATGTCCAGCTTTCAAGTCCATATTGCAGTATCGAAAACACGTAGCATCTCAGTGCTCTTACTCTCAGTTCTAATCTAAGATCTTTGTTGCAGAGAATTGTTTTCATTTTTACAAACGCATTTCTTGCTATTTCTATCCTAGCTCTTATTTCGGTTGTTTGATCATTATTGTCTGAAATCCAGGTTCCTAGGTATTTGTATTTATCAACCCTTTCTATCGGTACATTTCCCAAATGTATGTTTGTTGGTATATTTGTTTTCTTTGTTATTATCATGTATTTGGTCTTTTTTATATTCATTTTTAGTCCATATTTTTCACAGAAACTGTTTGTTTTGTTTAGCAGTAATTGGAGTTGTTCAGCAGAGCTTGCCATAATCACGGTGTCATCTGCATATCTTATGTTGTTAATAGATCTTCCGTTAATTATTATTCCTTCACTTTGAGATAGTAATGCTTCTTCAAAAATGGCTTCACTATATACATTAAATAGTAATGGGGACATAATACATCCCTGCCTAACTCCTCTCCTGATTTCAATTTCTGGACTGGGTTCGTTATCTATTACGATTTGTGCTCTTTGATTCCAGTAGAGGTTTGTTATTATTCGTAAGTCCCTGTGGTCTATGTTTTTTGTCTTTAGAATTTGGACTAATTTTTCATGTCTTACTTTGTCAAATGCTTTTTCAAAATCAACGTAACAAACATGCACATCAACATTCATATCCATGCATCTTTGAGCTAACACATTAAAAGCAAATAACGCTTCTCTGGTTCCTAGTCCGTTTCTGAACCCAAACTGACTATCATCTATTCCTTCTTCCAGTTTTTTATTTATACGACCATGTATTATTTTCAGGAATAATTTGAGAATGTGACTTATTAGTGATATTGTTCTGTATTCACTGCAATATTTAGCGTTTGTATTTTTAGGGATAGCACAAAAGGTGGAGAGTAACCATTGTTTCGGTATGTGTCCTGTTTTGTATACTGAGTTAAATAAGTCTACTATAATGTCTAAGGTTTCATCATTCATGCATTTTAAGATTTCTATAGGGATTTCGTCTGGACCTAATGCTTTACCATTTTTGCTGTTTTTTAATGCCATTTTAATTTCCTCTTTTAATATCTTTAAAACCATATCCTGTTCTACTTCTATCTCCATCTGTTCTGTTCTATTGTCTTTGAATAGTTCATTGATGTATTCTGTCCATCTCTTTAATTTGTCGTTAGTATTCAACACAAGTTTCCCATTTGCATCTTTCAGTATTCCCGGTTTTCTTGTTCTATTGTTGTGAGTTAATTCTTTAATTTTTTTATGTGTGTTAAAACTATCATGTCTTTTCTGGTATTCTTCTATTTCTGCGCATTGTTCTTTTAGCCATTGTTCTTTCGCTTTCTTAATTCTGTATTTTATTTGTTTATCCACTTTTTTGTACATCTGATTATCTTTGTTCTTATATTGACGTCTTTCTTCCATTAAATCTAAAATTTCTTCCGTCATCCATTGCTTCTTTTTATATCTGGTTTGTATTAGAATTTCTTTTTGACTTTTATCTATTTCTGTCTTTATTAATAACCATTTTTTCTCCGTCTCAGTATTTTGCAGAATTTGTTCTTTAACATTCATTAATCCGTTGTTGATTTCATCTGCCAGGCGTTGCCTTATGAGTGGGTTCCTTAATTTACTTGTATCGATTTTTGCATTTGTTGTTCTTCGCTTTATTATTTTCATTTTGAGCCTAATTTTGGTCACTACTGGGTTGTGATCTGATCCTATGTCGGCACTTGGATAGGTTTTTGCGGATATAATTGCGTTCCTGTATCTTTGTCTAACTAATACATGGTCTATTTGGTTTCTTACAATTCTCTCTTCTTGATCTGCTGGTGACTTCCAGGTATATAGTCTTCTCTTTGGCATTTTGAACAATGTATTAGCTATAACAAAATTATTGTTTTGGCAAAATTCGATAAGCCTGTCACCCCTTTCGTTTCTGTTGCCCAGACCATATCCTCCTGTACATTCTTCTACTTTTTCTTGCCCAACCTTTGCGTTAAAGTCTCCCATTATAATTGTTAAATCTTGCATTTTAATGGATTGTAAAATGTTGTCTAGGTCTTCGTGGAAAGTTTCAATATCGCTCTCTGGTTTGTCTGCAGTTGGAGCATAAACTTGTAGGATGTTTATTTTGGGTTTGTTCTTGTTTAATTGTAAGAGTATAATTCTGTTGGAGTATGGAGTGAAATTTATTACAGCTTCATCAATGTTTTTGTTTAATATTATCCCGACACCATATCTGTGTGAACCGTCTTGAATTCGTGAATAATATATTGTTTCATTGTTGATTTTTATCTTTCCTGAGTCGGGCCATTGGACATTGAATTGAATAAACTTCAATTATTTGATCTGCTTCTTCGAAATGAAGGCCATTAAATTATGCGTCAAAAATTTCAACTCCTATGTTCAAGATTGAGGCCGTATCACTTTTCCATCCTTACAGCTTCCTTTTCTTGACTTTAACTCTTTGCCCTTTAGTTTAGATTTTTGTAGAACTTTCGAGTTTGGTTTTGATTTCTTAGTCATTCTATGCTTTCTAACTGCTTTTCCTTAAATTGCTTTTTTTTTCTTTATGTATGTGATATGTGTGTGATATGATAGATAGTAATTATAATTAATAGTCACTTAAAATATACATTTTTATTATTTTTATACCTCCACATTTACTGATTTTACCTTATACAAATAGTCCATGGTGCCATACACCAACATCAAAAGACTCAAAAATTATCACAGCAATTCATATTCGTACTTCTTTAAATTATATCATTTATTAGAAATAAATATACAAAATAAAATCAATTTAAAGAATAGATCTTAATCATTAATATTATGGGTACATTTATTTTAATTAGATGTTATACTTCATAATCATTACTCTTTAACTCGGCTATGAATCCAGGATAAGAAGCTTGAAACCTTTGTGTAAATTCCAGGTAATCCTGCTGTACCACAATTATTATTTCCAAATGAAACGATTCCCTCTTGGTACCACTGAAGAGGATTAGCAAGTGATCTTTTCATCAACGGACCTCCACTGTCACCTGTAAAAATAAGGTTATGTATTAACCATGCAATTTTTTTACTACATTTGGTATATCTATTTCAAATATTGTATGCTGAATTCGAAAGATGATATTGGTTTGTCATAATTAAGTAGAGGTATAGTAATAATAGTCTAAATAGTATATTGTTTTGGAGATAGAGTATGGATTATATATTATGGTAAACCTTATTTAATTTTATCATAATTATCAACCTATTACATCTGATCATAATTAACATCTATACAGCAACCTGCTTTATTTCTTTTTGAAACGGTTACCTTGTAACTTTTTGTCAACTATGTTGTTAGGAGGATGTAGGGTTGTGTTATAGAGGTAGTACCTTTTATGGGAACGACCACATCGAGCGTCATAGACGGGAGGTGGTTCCAGATAAAGAGTCCGCAAGACACCTAACTCTCACTTATGGCTCCACGTGCCACTCCCCGGGCAACTACATTGTTCTGCAGGCTAAACTGAGTGAGGGTAGCCAGATATGGTAAAAATTTTATCGAGCAATTACCGAGTGATTCCCTGATGAAGGGTAGCAGCGATCATCAGTACCAACTCAATTCGCAGAGGAAATGGTCCTGGATCGCCTTGAAACTGGACTACCACAAGTATGACTAAAGCAGTTTGAATGGTTATGGTGCTGCGATAGGAAAGGCAACGGAAAACTACCACATAAGAATTTCCTAGAATAGTTATCATGATGATCGGATCCCAAGACCCGGCAGGGGATGATGCACGCAACCAAATAGTAGGGCCTCAAAGGTCGTCAGCCAGCGAAATCTCTGCGCCTAAAAAGGAAGCAAGTCCTCAACACCTAAGGATTGGAACTTGGAATGTACGAGAGCGATAAAACTGATAATATTGCAAAAGAGATGAAAAGATTAAAAATTGATAGATTGGGAATTAGTGAAACACACTAGCAAAACTCTGGACAATGCGATATACTACGATAGAAAGTTTACTATGCTGGAAACAATACAACACATCACAGAAACGGCACCGCAATAATAGTTGCCCCACATATTAATTCGGCAGTAAAATCTTTCACTCCCCATTCAGATAGAATAATGCTATTACAAATTTGAGTCAACACCGGTGGATATTAACATATTACAGGTATACGCGCCAACGGCAGATAAAGATGAGGCAACCAGCGAAGAATTCTACGAACAACTGGAAAGCCTGATGAAAATGACAAAAAAACATGAAGTAACAATAGTGATGGGAGATTTCAATGCAAAGTTGGCAGAGGCAAGGTGAATGAGATCGAGGGAAACTTCGGCATAGGGGAGAGAAACGATAGAGCTAATAGACTTATATCCTTCTGCCAGGAATATAATCTGCTGTTAAGCAATACACTCTTCAAGCTCCCCAAACGTCGACTTTACACATGGAAATCCCCCGCTGACTTACCTGACAACATCATAAGGAATCAGATTATATAGCAGTACCAACAAGATATAAAAACATGATAAAATTATCAAAAACGTACCCTGATGCCGATGTTCCTACGGACCACAATCTGTTGGTTTGAAGAATGGTCATGAGAGTAAAACGGCTCGAGAAAAGATCTAATTTAAACACAATTGATATTAAGAAACTAACTAACCCAGAAACGAAAATAAAAGTACGAGAAAAACTAGGAAAGAAAATAAACGACATTAACGAGAACACGTCGGACATAATAGAGAGATGGGATAAATCAAGAAAAGCAATCCAAACAATATCTGCGTTTGGAGCAATACAAACTTCTCCTGTCACTGCTATTAAAGCGTGACAGACAAAAGAAGAAAAATGGATGAAAGACGTAAATTCAAGAATAAAAATGCAGAAAAATACCAGCAGATCCACAAAATCATAAGAACAAAAATTCGAGAAGCCAAAGAAAAATGGTTTTCCAACGAATGCAGGGAAATAGAACAATACGAACGGAAATACGACAGTTGCAATATGCACAAAAAAATAAAATCAATGACAAACAAGAGGAAATTCAATAAGGTACCCAACAGCATAAAAGATAGCGATGGAAATCTTATCTCGGAGCCTTCAACGATCTTAGAAACATGGAAATCATACATAAAAAAATTATTTGCATCTGACAGGACTGATGATCAC
Source organism: Diabrotica balteata (assembly GCA_918026665.1). Taxonomy (NCBI): domain Eukaryota; kingdom Metazoa; phylum Arthropoda; class Insecta; order Coleoptera; family Chrysomelidae; genus Diabrotica; species Diabrotica balteata. The sequence continues at coordinate 36,887,369 of OU898279.1, read as the reverse complement.
CTATATGGAGAAGGAGAAACAGGACCTTCAATCTTTAAATCGGAGATAGAAGATGCCATTGCAGCACTAAAAAACAATAAGTCAGCAGGTCCGGACAATGTACCCTGCGAAATATTAAAGATCCTATGTAAAACAGACAAACAGTTTCTTAATAATCTAGTTGTACTTTTTAACAACATATATAATAGCGGTAAAATCCCGGAGAATTGGCTGTAGTCAACATTTATTACAATCCCGAAGAAACCAAATGCCCAGATCTGTGATGACGGCTTATAAGCTTGATCAATCATGTCACTAAAGCGTTCACTAAGATCATTCATAGAAGAATATATGATAAATGTGAGTCAAATATTGATAGATCGCAGTTTGGTTTTCGGAATGCACTTGGAACTAGAGAAGCAGTTTTTGCTCTTCAGGTGCTTATATAGCAGTGTAAAGAACTTGATAAGGACGTGTATTTGTGCTTTGTGGATTTTAGAACAGCATTTGATAATGTCAATCATGAACAATTGATAGATATTGGATAAACCGGATGTAGTATATCGTATGCATCAAGGGCCTAGAAATATTTCAGATTATAATCCGAAAAAGCGGCTGTAGATATGACATTTTAAATAAGTTAAATGTGAACTATCAGGAAATAGCTATTATTGGATACTCACTGTAGGCTATTGGCAAGTAATTAATGTAAATTAGATAAAAAATTATATCTAAAATACGTTACTGTATATATTTAGATGACTTCCATAAACCAAATAAATTTTCTTTCCATCTAATTTTAAATATAATACTTATCAAAAAAGGCACATCTTCCTAAATTTGATTCATTTTAACATTTTGAAAAAATTCTGACCACTCAATTAACCATAATTTAACAAATTGATATGTAAAATATTTTTACCTTTACAAGAATCCTTTCCATCTTTTCCTCCAGCGCATATTTGGGAATCACTTAGCCTAAGTCTTGCTGATCTAAAAGCATGCATACATTCGTCTTTCGTGCGAAAAGGTACTTCCACCTTGAGTTTGACATTTGTAGCATCGTGTTCTGTTAAACCCCAACCAGCAGTTGTAAGTTCGTCATCTCTAACAGAGCCTTCATTTGGTTCAGGAAGACAAATTGGTCTAATAAAATCTAGAAATAGAAATGGAACTTTATTTATCTAATTGTCATTATTTATATCTAAATCAAAACAGTTTTAAATATATTTAAACATTTTTAACAAAATAAGTCTAGTGAAAATATTAAACAGAATTAAATTACAAATTTAAACGACAAATTAAAAACACGTCAAATATCGATTAAAAGCTCAAAGAACACTTAAGAAGGCAATATAAGTGTGCCTTATACTCAATAACTGGTCAAATGAAGGTTTTATAAGTGTGAATGAGAGTTTTATTATTAGTTTTACCGAAATTCCCTGAAAGTGGTACTAGGAGACGGGCTCGGTTTCTGACCCTATCTAAAGTTGCCTTTAGATCAACGTCCCAATTAAGCGTTTTAGTGAATAAAACGCCCAAGTAGGAAGCTGTCGGGCTGGTAACGAGCCTTTCTCCCATCAAATACAGGAGTGTTTGATCAACGCGATTGCGTATGATGCCTGACGAAGCTTTAGGGCTGCGGAACACAATAGATTGTGTTTTTGCAGCGTTTAAAGTAACTCTCCACTTATTACACCATTCTTCGATACCGTTTAAAAGAGTTTGTGCTCTTCTATAGGTTCTCTCAGGAAAATAACCGCTCCCTGTTGTTAGGAGGGCAGTGTCATCTGCATAGAGGTACAGTTGGGTGTGTGGTATGTTTGGAGTGGGTATAGAACTGTTGTATGTGATGTACAACAGGGGTGCAAGCACTGAGCCTTGTGGTACTCCCGCTCGTGGAGTAAATGGGGTTGATAGTTGATCGCTTATTCTCACTCTCACCGTTCTATTTGTAAGATAGGAGTGAATGATTTTAATGAATTGAAGTGGTAGTCTGATGTCAATTAGCCTCCGAATAAGTCCTTCATGTCAGACTTGATCGAAGGCCTTTTGCACATCGAGAAAAGTGGCGATGATGGTACTGTTGCCGTTTATAGATTGTGTAACTTTTGAGGTGAAGTCTATTAATGCATTTTGGGTTGATCTTTTTGGTTGGAATCCATACTAAAATTTGGGATGATGATGTGGGAATCGAGGAAGTCGCTGAGCCTCTCTTTTAGGATTAGCTCAAGGACTTTCCTAGTGAATTAATTAGGAGATAGGTCTGTATGATTCCACATTTGTACGGGGCTTACCCTTTTTGGGTATCATGATAGTGTTAGATATTTTCCAAGAGTAGGAAAATAGCAGTTTTTGAGACAATGCATTAATAGTTTTTGTGAGAAGCGTATTATACTCTCTGGAAGTTGCTTTAGACACCTTCTACTGATATTATCAGGTCCAGGAGAATTATTTTTGCCTAGATGGCAATAACTCTCCGTTTCTCTGTCAGTAATAGGGTCCATGATTGGGACGTGATTTGGAGTTTGATGCAAGAGAGTATTTCTTACTGAATAGTCAGTTTCGAGTTTGAATAAGCGATCAAAGTTTGGATTATTTGGTGATTGAAAGTTTTCGTGAAGCGAGTTTTTGAATGCTTCGGCTTTCAGTTCAGGAGAACTGATTATTTGATTGTGGATCAACAGATGAGAGGGTTGAGTTGTTTTTTGCTTGGTTAGGACTTTGAATTTGTTTCAGAATTTAGCCCTATCTCTGTAGTCCAATTTCGAGGTAGCATCCTCCTACTGGCGAGCCTGTAGGATGGATATTTCCCTCTTAGTTCGAGCAGAGATTGAGTGATTGATTTCCTCGACTATTAGGTTTTCAATTTGGATAACACTCTGGTCAATACTTTCATTAGTATTAATTTCACCTAACTCAGGAATGTTGCTAGTGATGTATTCTTTAAAGCGTGGCTAGTTTGCGCTACGATAACATCTTATCTTGTTTGGGAGATGGTGGGATTGTGGGTGACATGATATCAGAATTAACTAATATCGGAAGATGGTCGGACGTTATTGGTCGCTATGTGGCACCGATCGTCGAACCTATGCATCACGCTACCAGTAACGATGATGTGGTCCACGATAGATGCCCCATTTGCGTTCAACAACGTATAGTCAGTATTTGTGATTCTTATGATTGAAAGGTCTAGAAGTATATCAGTAAGTCTGATGTCTTCCAGGTTTGAAAAATGATCACCGAATTGTGTGTGCCTACAGTTCAGGTCGCCCATTAGAATTGCTTTATTTAGAGTAGAGAAATACTCTAGAAGCTCGAGAGAAAGCGGGCTCGCTGAATGCTGTGGATGCCTGCGGACTCGATGGCCTTTTCTGTGATTTGTCTTAGTACAAATACGGCGTCTAAGAAGGATCTTCTTTATCTGAATGCTTGTTACTCATTTTGTTGATTAGGATTTTTGTGGTAAGCTGAAGTGCGGTGTTTAGTAGATTTATACCTCTATAATTGTTGAAGTCTTTTTTATTTCCTTTCTTGAACATTGGTATCATTATGCTGCTTCTCCATGCGTCTCGTATCTTGCAGAGCAAAATTAGTTTTTGTATAAGCTTTGTCATCTCTAGGGTTATACTTTCTCCTCCGTGTTTTAAAAGCTCTGAATTATTATAATTATTCCTAAAAAGTTTTGCATGGCCTCAAACCTATAACGCCCCCGTCAGAAATCGAAATTTTTTAGACATGTACATGTACAAGATGTTTAAAAAATATAAACCTTGTTAAGAGTAAAATACCTCTCGCCTTGCGCACAGTACTAATACTGTACGAAACATTTATTATTCTTTAACCATTTAGTTGGTAGTGTAACTTTTTGGCTACATCAACTTTAAATGACAATTTTTATGGAATGCATAGTGCAGTTTATGGCATGCATGCATACCCTCTTTAGAGTTTGACTTCAATAACGTTTTTTATTAATGTTAAGACTGACATGGGTATTTATTACAAATAAGGAAAAATTATGTTTTAATATGGCTAAAGGTGAACAGGTATGTGCTAACATCTTGCTTGAAAATGAAGAAATAATATTTTTTGTTTTATTATTTACAAAGTAAGTTTTTTTGTTGATTATTTTGGCTTTACGTTAAACGTAAAGGTTCATTGGCTTAGTTTTTGAAAATATCTATAATTAAAAAAAAAATACCCATTTAACTATAAAATCTGCATTCAAAAAACTGTGTAGCTAAAAAGCAATATTGCCAGTTTATAGCAATTATACAAATATAGAAAGATTTTAAGAAAGAAATAAATAAAACATTAATAAACTAACCATTACACAAGAATTTCGAAAAGAATCTTTATTTACAAATAAATACATCTAGACAAATTCTAAAATCATATCTAAATAAGACGTGCAGAATTTAATGAACTTTATAAGTAAAATAAAATATACACTGTGTGTCAGCCAAGTGGAATAAAGCTAATAAATAAATAAGCGAGTATTCGAAAAAACGAAAGAATTCGAAGGAATTTTCTTATATAAATAAATACGTCATAAATACGGGTGTATCAGATAACGATGACCAATACCAACTTAAAATGCAAAAATTCACATTTAGAAAAGAAAATTATTTATTTGTCGAAAGTCGCTACCACTGTCTTAATCCTTCTTGTCCATTAGGTCTTGGTAATGATAAAGTAAGCAAACACTATTTAAGGATTCCTTTTTATTGATATGTTAAAAAAAAACAAAAAATTGTTTACTTTGGTTTAAAACGTCAATGTTTTATTGTTCCATGACAGAAGTAGTTGTTAGTGCTACAGTTATTTGAATTTCATTAACAACAAGCCAGAAAAATGGTTTATTTAACAAAATGCACAAAATTACAATTATACAGATGATTGGCTATCGGGATAAGACACGGACGCAAATGGAAGTAGCTCGTTTATTTCACGAAACATTTCCTAATTTGCCGCACATATCTCAAGGGACAATTAGTAAAATAGAGAAGCAATTCCATGAGATGGGCCATGTTAGGAAGGTAAAAAAGAAGCTGCCAATCTAATAAGTGAGGAAACCAAATTGGCTGTTATGCTTGAGTTTGAGGAACACTCACATATATCTGTTCAAAAAGCAGCCCCAGTACTCGATATTAGCTATTCATCGATTATTTGAACATTACAAGAAAACAAAATACATTTCTATAAAATTTTACACACTCAAAGGCTCGTGGAAGATGATTTTGATAGGAGAACGTATTTTTGTGAAAAAATGATGGCAATGTTAGACAGCAATGTGATCCAATTAGAACATGTTTTGTTTTCTTTATTTACCTTTACTGTTCACGGTCATGTTAATCGGCAAAATTGCTGCTATTTGTCGCCAGGGAAAATCCTCACTGGATGAGAGAAGGCAATACTCAATACCCTGAGAAGGTTAATGTGTGGGCAGGAATTATTGAAGATCAGATCATAGGTCCCGTTTCCATAGATGGCAATTTGAATGGCGAAAATTATTTAGCATTGCTTCAAAATAATGTAGTGCCAACGTTGGTGTCAGCAAATATAATATGGTTTCAATAAGATGGAGCACCGCCCCACTACCAAATCCATGTCCGGCAGTACCTTAACCAAATATTTCCAAATCTGTGGATAGGGATGCGAATATCGATGGAATGGCCACCACGATCCCCTGATTTGACGCCATTAGACTTTTTCTTGATATGTAAAAAGTATTGTATAAAAAACTAAACCACTGACAGCTGACTTACGAAGACGAATAACGCTTGCGATTAGATCGATCACATCTGAGATGTTGAGTAACGTTAAAAGAAATTTCTATTCAGGATTAGGGTGCATTTTGAACATTGATACATTGATATTATTGTTTAGATTTGTATTATTTAGAAGTTTTTAAATATGTTGTAGCGACTTTCGGCCAATAGATAATTTTCTTCTCTAAATGTGAATTTTTGCATTTTACTTAACATCTCCACTACGTCAAAGATATGTATAGGACATTGTGTTCAAAAAATGTCTAAAATTATCTGAGGAACCTAAAAATTAATTAATATACAGGGTGTTCTATTTAAAATAAGCAAATTTGTATTGGCCACCGTTATCTGATACACCCCGTATAAAAAGTTTTTATGGAAAAAATAAATAAAAAAACTATAATTATCTTACCAGTATATGTAATTCTTTGATTTAGCCTTATAAGAGCTATATCATTGGGACTAGTTTTATCATTAGGATCATAATCTTCATGGAACGTGAAGCTTTCAATCTCAGCAGTAATTGCTGGCTCATTACAATTTCCATCCTTATCGCAGTCTATTGTTTTGGACTTGTCGTGTTCACCCAGTTTGACATACGTACTACAAAAATTAGGTTATGTGTTAACAATCAATGATTTCTTTATGAATCTAATTAATAATATTATATTAGTAGCAGCATATAATAAAATACCCAAACGGGCTATTTCACAAATACAAAACGTTTTCAGAATCTATATTCGATCATAAGTGTAACTAAGTATACATATTTTGAGCCACTAAAATATTTGGGTAAAAACTGTTGAATGTTGTTAGTTTAAATTTCTGTTACATTATATGCTCTTATAAGTTGAGATGTAAAAGTTACCAGTGGAATTGGTAACATGGCAACGTACGACTCTACATCAGGTTACTTGGTCCTGAGACAAAGTGTCTAACGATGATAAATAGTCTCTAACGACTTTTGCATTATGTGCAGGACAGCCGTCTTGTTGAAACCAAATTTCGTTAAAGTTAATTTGAAGACGTTGAAGTACAGGAATAATTTTATTTTGCAGTAATTAAAGATATTTGACTGCGTTTAAATTGCCTTCAATTAAAAAAGGACCAATAATATGGTCTCCCAAAATTCCAGTCCAAATATTCAATTTTTGTGGATACTGCGTACGAACAGACACACTCAAATGCTTATTTTTCTGAGACCAATAACGTATATCGGATGAATTATGTTTCTTATGAATTGTGAAGAAGGACTCATCTGTAACCAAAATATTTTTTAAAAAATTATTATTTGCATGGCATCTCTCCATCAGAATTTCACTAAATTGGATCCGTTTAAATTTATCATCAGGAAATATTTCTTGAGTTGCCTGCACTTTATAACAATGGTAGTTGTTTCTTTTCAAAATATTTTTCATTGTTTTTGCATTCAAATCAACTTCATCGGCAATTTGTTTACTTGAAGACGGCGTCGCTTCAGCCAATGCACAAACTTGAATTTCTCTAATTTTTCGTTCTTGTCGAAAAGAAAATTGTCAAATTTTCTTTTCGCGAGGTTGATCTAATGGGCAACATTTTTTACATCTGCCATTAGTACAGCCAAACCTTTCAAATTGATGAATAATGGCTAATAAAGTTTTTTCTATAGGTATTGGCCTATTTTCAAAAGTCATAATAAATAAATTGATGGTTTTTTGTACTGAATTGCCCATTTTATTATTTGGACCCGTTCTTCTGTTGAATACACAGTCGGCATATTTATTTCTTATCTTCACACATAGTTACCTCCAAAAAGAAATACATACCTATCGACAGGCCGAAAGCATAGCATAGCTGTCGGCCTCTCTCGTCTCGACGGATAGCGATATTGCCAAAATTATCTTATACATATTATTCAAAATTTTGTTACAATTTTGTGAAATAAAAATGGGAATCTATAAATTTTTCATGGATTGTAGAAATTTTGGACCAGTATTTGTGTCAATTAATGTTTCATTTTTAACACGTTCACTGCCGGTGTAAAATCTGAATGGACCCTCAGGTGCCGTTAGCATTTTTTTTAGTATTTAAACTTCTTTTGAATAATAGTTTTTTAATTGAATAGTATCTAGTTGATAATTGAGGTATAACTATCAAATTACGTCATCACGCATACGTGGCGTGGTCGGCACCGAACAAAGAATTGCATGTTAGGTGCCGGCTACGGCACAGTGGTGTTTTAGTTACTTCTGCTGTATTTTAGGGTAGAATAATTCAAGTCAGACAGAAATGTTTAATTAAAAATAAAACAGTTAAACAAAACAAAATTTGAACACAAAAACTAAATTGTACATAAAATAAAATCAAAAATATAAAATATAAGATTATTTTGAATGCCACATTCTAAAACAAGGGTTTAAACATAATCCTGGTTGACCAACGCATAGATTACAAAAGTAAGGAGTTATCTGTCTCTTGTTTTGAGTTTTACACACTCTACAGTCTTTTCTTCGAGCCCGTTTATGGTCATCGGTTCGTTCAAATTTTGACGGCAAATGGTGTAATTCGTTTGCTTTTATAGTTTTTTTGGGACAATTTTTAGTTTGGGCTCCCTCCAAAAGTTCCTCAATAATGGCCAAACGAAAATCATATAAATTTTTTCTTTGACCAGAATACGCATTGAATAAAAAATGAGAATTTATGAGCATTACTTGAAAAAAGTGGATAAATATTTTTTTGTACCACCTTAAGCTTTTACGCTCACATGGGTTGTAAGCCAACATTTGATCTTTACGATCTACACCCGACATATTTTTATTATATTGTGCAATGGCCTCAGGCTTTTCTTTTTCAATACCTCTTCTGTTCGAAACCGTCACGAAATCACCAGAATACTCTGTAGTAATAAATGAAACATCCCTTTTATCACGCCACTTTCCCATAAGAACACCAGAATTGTTATTACACTTTAGAATTATTTCACCTCTCTTGAGTTTAGAACTTACAACTTCATGAGAATTTCCTTTACGATTCAGTCGTAATGTTCCTGTGCAATAAGTCTTCCGCTCGAGAAGGGCAACCGACAATGTGTAACTATTGTAGAAATTGTCCATGAATAAAGAATGACCTTTATCCAGGTATGTCACCATTAGTTGAAAAACAACGTCTGAGGTATGACACCTTTCACTAGATTGAACTTTTGCTCCAGTATACACAGCTATTTTTAAAGTAAGTCCGTTAGGTTCAGCCAGAACATAAAGTTCCACCCCGTACTTATGACGTTTGCTCTTTATATACTGCCTGAACTGCAGTCGGCCTCTCCACAAAACCATTGATTCATCAATGCATAAATTTTTAGACGGATAATATATTTGAGACATTTTTTGGTTTTTACAATACCTAGATTTTTTACAAAATGTAGGCAACGTAAGATTAACAGGAAACGATTTCTTCCCATATAGTTACTGAAGCAGTAAGATTGAACAATTTATGTTTCTTCCAGTAATCATTTATTCGGTTAATTTTAATTGTTCCCATACGTAAAACCAAACCAAAAAATATACGCAATTCCCCCATAGTAGTTAGTTTCCACTCCGTTATTCTAGATTTCTCTTTTCCAGCAGAACTTAAGAAAATTTCTTCAGCATACCTATTTGTTTCATCAACGACAAGTTGAAAAAATGTGTCATCTGCTAAAAGATTAAAATAATCTATCGGATTATTGCCTTCAGGTTGAACTAATAATCCACAATTTTCCGTAAAAATGATATTTTGTTTGATCATAGGTGGATCGTCCCATATATAATATATTTTGATTAGTAAATATCGGTACCTGTACCTCAGCAGCGATGCCAGTATCTTCATGGTTAGAATGCTGTGATTCACAATCCGAATCCGTCAAATCTATTAAATCTTCATCGTCGGCGTATTCGCTTCCACTCGACATAATCATCAAAACTGTCATCATCGGATTCTTCCAGTCTTTGTCGTAATTCTTCATCCGTTAAGGGCTTCTTCAATTCGAATTCTGTTCTTCTTTTCTTAACGCCAGACGAACCAGGGTTATTGCCAGAAGCCATAATCAAACACTTTTAATTACTTACAAAACAAAATCCTGACTTTCGAACCGATATAAAATTTGAGAGACAATAAACCTTTTTGAGATCTATCAAATTCTCTATTTTTAATATAAGATTGATGTTTACTTATTCTAACATTTGAACTAAAAACTTTGAGCTCTTTAACTCAAAAACAATTGATTTTAAGTTGCACTGAGAACTTTTGATCAGCATGACCGAAGCGAAGTATCTGGCAAAGTTTTAGCCAATTTAACTGAATCCACTTTTACATTATACGTCACCTCAAAAAAATAGATAACTCGAAAATTTTTATTTTTGAAGTAAGTTTACCAATAGATGTAAATATATCATCTTTATGTTATGCTACAACCACACAATTCACAAAGTACCCTTTGAGTCAATATTTAACTTTATAAAACTCCGTGTCCACCTGTTTTCATTATATCGGGCTACGTGACCTGCCCAGCGCCATTTCATTTTTGTAATTTCTTCCACAATATCCCTAATCTTCGTTCTCCGTCTTATCTCGGTGTTTCTAATCTTGTCTCTTAGTGATATTCCAAGCATGATTCGTTCCATTGCTCTTTGTGTGGACGCAAAGTTGTGTGGACGCAAAATTGTGTGAGCGCAAAATGATGTGGGCGCAAAATGGTGTGGACGCAAAGTTGTGTGGACGCAAAATTGTGTGGGCGCAAAATGATGTGTTCGCAAAATGGTGTGGGCAAAAAATGGTGTGGGCGCAAAATGGTGTGGGCGCAAAATGGTGCTGGGGCGAAAAATGGTGTGGGCGCAAAATGGTGTGGGCGAAAACAGGTGTGGGCGCAAAATGGTGTGGGCGAAAAATGGTGTGGGCGCAAAATGGTGTGGGCGAAAAATGGTGTGGGCGAAAAACTGTGTGGGCGCAAAATGGTGTGGGCGAACAATGGTGTGGGCGCAAAATAGTGTGGGCGAAAACAGGTGTGGGCCCAAAATGGTGTGGGCGAAAAATGGTGTGGGCTCAAAATAATGTGGGCGAAAATTGGTGTGGGCGAAAAATGGTGTGGGCGCAAAATGGTGTGGGCGAAAAATGGTATGGGCGAAAAACGGTGTGGGCAAAAAATGGTGTGGGCGCAAAATGATGTAAGCGCAAAATACCGTGGGCGCAAAATGGTGTGGGCTCAAAATGGTGTGGGCGAAAAATAGTGTGGGCGAAATATGGTATGGGCGCAAAATAATGTGGGCGAAAAATGGTGTGGGCTCAAAATAATGTGGGCGAAAATTGGTGTGGGCGAAAAATGGTGTGGGCGCAAAATGGTGTGGGCGAAAAATGGTATGGGCGAAAAACGGTGTGGGCGAAAAATGGTGTGGGCGCAAAATGATGTAAGCGCAAAATAACGTGGGCGCAAAATGGTGTGGGCTCAAAATGGTGTGGGCGAAAAATAGTGTGGGCGAAATATGGTATGGGCGCAAAATAATGTGGGCGCAAAATAATGTAACTAATTATTTGTTAACGGGTTTTTACCCATATATTAAGTAGCTACATTCATGTACTCCTAGATACTGATGATGGAATGTGGATTCCGAAAACGTCTTGTATAATTAGCCCGTTGGGGTTTTTAAATATATACCTTATAACAGCCACCTGTATATTAACCACTAATCTCCCATACTATGCACCCACTAATCTCCCGTACTATAATCTTAGTGGCTGCGTCGACTTCTCGAGCCGACACGAAGCCCCCCGAGAGAGGCAGTTAAAAAGAACAAGCCAACGAATAAACATCTCCGCGCTGACTTTTATTTTTTTGTCAACTTTAATGTTCTAACATCTCAATATAACTTACAATAACAAGTGTTTAATGTGTATTTCGTGTACCTACCCCAAAATTCCCCTTATAACCTTTTATAAAGGTTTTTTAATAATTTTTTTTTAATATATGGTATACAGCCAACTACAGGAACGTAGATTCCTTGGGGATTAATATATTATTATTGGTAGAAAGGAAAACGCTGCACGAGAGGTATACGTAGAACTAAAAGAATCAGCTACCAACTAAACGAAGTATATGAAAATAAGTACGCAACTACAACTCCTACGACCACTTGTTATAGAAAACGACGTCATTGAAGCAGTAAACAAATTTGTATACCTGAGAGCGTTTCTTAACACTAAAAATAATACTACCGCAGAATTTGCACGGCCAACAGATGCTATTTTGCGCTCAATCTCCTTAAACTCACAATTATATCGAGAAATACAAAAATAAAACTCTACAAAACAATAATACGGCCACTCCTGACATATGGTCCAGAGACCTGAACTCTTAGTTGATGGATTCGACCGTTACTTGATGGAAATTCATTTTATGCAACATTAATGAACTATCTTATAAGTAAAGTCGTCCCAGGAGCGCAACTCAACAATATTGGCAATATCATTTTAAAGTCATCTACTTTAAAATGCATAATGAATGTCTGAATTGTCAATATAAAAGAGTCAGATAAAATTAAATTATTAGAAGAATTTTTCACTATGTAACAAAAAACAAAATTTGTTTAATTTACTGTTTGTATTTTGAGAACGATTTCCGAAGTGGAAATTGAAACGTGAATAAACGTATTTTTATCTTTAATTGTGGCTTATTCCCAGTTAAATAGTAATTAATTTACAATAAACCTTCTCGAAGTGCCGATGAAGTCTGATAGCTATAAAGCAAGTGCCGACTACTTAAAAACTTTGTTATTAGCAGACATGTACACCACGCACCTATGGCGTGGTCGGCACAGGACGCATATAGCCGAGCACGCCACAGTGGCGTGACCGGCAGTGAATGAGTTAATATCATCATTAAGTTTTGAATGGCAATATAACCGCACCATTCAACCTTAAGTCCTTAACTCACCGCAACTCCTTAATGGGAAGACGATAAGTAGGAAGATCACGAAGACGATGGAACGACAACTTACTAGAGGCTCACTGAAAAACAGACAAAGTTATGTCTACATAAAAAAAAGAAGAAAAAGAACTTTCTAAATCAAGGATTTTATTACTTATCGGTGTTCATTCATACCAAAGCCACTCCTAAATCTGGCTTGCTCTGGTGGTTGGTTAAAATCTAGCTTAGGTCCCAGTCTATTTCTAATTATTCTCATAAACAGGTTATTTAAATGAGATAACCAGATAATAGGTCTGTAGTTCCCAATTTAAATACAGACGGAACAAAGCTACAAAAGCTCTGTATAAAGAAAATAAATTGTCCATTAAAGTGGAAACAAAAATCATAGGAGACTTCACCACGACAAAAGGACCCCTGCAGGGTTGTTCCAAATCTCCAACTTTATTCAAAATATACTTAGAGAAATCCTTGACTACATGGAAAAGAAAATGCGAAGGCATGGGAGTACCGGTGCGGAACGAATACTTATATACGTTAAGCTTTGCAGACGATCAAGTAGTGATTGCACAAGACCAAGAAGACCTCCGCTATATAAAGAAGAAATTGCAAGAAGAATATACCAAGCCTGGCCTAGATATTAACATCGAGAAAACAGAGTACCATCTACAAGTAAAGAAGATATAGAAGATCTGCAGATTGATGACAACGTAATAATCACAGGAAAGAACAAATTCAAATACTTGGGAAATTATGCAAAGATTAGGATAAACAAGAATAGCAATCCGACAACTTAACCAAGTATAATGGGATCGACACCTAAATATGAAAACAAAAACACAGGTTTATAAAACATTAGTGCGAAGTATTATGACATATGGGGCTGAAAATTGGTTAATAAACGAGAAAAACAGCAGTAAGATAGTAGCAACAGAAATGGAATGCCTGCGAAGATGCTGCAGAGTACCAAGTTGGTACTTGTCTGCCCTTTATAGGCCACTGACTTTACTGAATCGATCTTATACGCACCATATAGACGAAAATGAACCACATATGTGCCGACTTTCTTTTCCTATGTAGTACTCTGTACCTGAGTAGCTATACAATTACACATTAATGTTTAGTTTGTGAAATAACTTATGTTTTGTTATGTTCTTTAAAATTTGTTTTTTATTACCTAATGATTTATTTGTCATTTGCGATATATTTTACCTAATCTCGTATTTTAAATTCGTTAGGTTAGAATGACAGGGTTCCAACTAACAAAATCGCATATTTGGAGTTATTAGTGTGAAAAAATTCCAACTGACCTTCCCTATCTTTTGATCTGACAACAGCGCTGGCTAACAACGCAATTCTGACTAATTACAATGCCAAGGTTCCATCTGTGAACATAAACAAAACAAAACTAGAATGACATGGTTTCAGGTGACACATGAAACCTTGTCACTCAACAAATAATTAAAATTTGCATGTATTCGTTTGACAATGTTCCAACTGCAACAGCTGTTCATGTTCACTGTCTAGTATTGAGGTTATGTATGTTATTGTTTATAACAATGACGGAACTAAATGAGTTGGGACGACTTATTACTGAAGTATTAAGTGAAGATGCCGAATTAGAGGACTCTGGTGATTCTTACTTCCCATCATCAGAAATGTAAGCGATGAAAATGAAGAAATTACTGACAGGTAAGCTAACCTATATTTTTTATTGTTGAAACCTTTACTTCGTGGAATCTAGTCATTTGTATGAAATCAAACTACAAATAACGTTAAAAATTCCATAATTTATTATTTAAATCCACATTTTTCAAAACATTTAAGTTTTATCGCTTTAGTTTAGTTTTTTTAAATAGTCCACTTTTCAAAAGTTCTATTGCACATAATCAATTTTTAAACTTTCATTTGGAGAGTAAATAGACTTATGGTATTTCAAATGATTCATTTGAGGTTTTTAAACTAGTATATAGTCATAGTCCTACTATTTTAGAAGCTAATTCTAATGGTATTTTGCAGGCGACCCAGAAATAAAGCCAACAAGCGTGTTTCTGCAGATATTTCAACAACTGCAACTAAATTAAAACCAGCGTTGATGCCCATAGATCTCCCATCAACTTTAACCGCTGGCACTCACCAAACTACTTCAAATGATGAGGTCCATTTGCCTATAAATCCGGTTGGGGAAGAAATTATTATTGATCAAATAACAAACACTAAACCTCCTCCTGTTAAGAGAAGAAAAAGGGATGTTTCTTCTTGGAAAAGCCAGAAACGTTCTATCAGCCATCAAAAAGGGGAATCTTATGTGAGTCGTAGAGGAGTTGCAGTGCCCGCTAAAGAAGTTAAAAGTTTGAAGGACTGTTTAAATAACTGTAAATTTAAATGTGGGGTATCTATTAGTGAAATTGAAAGACAAGCTTTGTTTAAGGCGTTTTATGGCATGAATCAAAATGGAAAACATCAATATATCTTGAGTACAACCACAAAATATCAGACAGAAAGACCTAAAGATAGAAACAGAGAATCATACAAAAAATTCACTTTTAGGTACTTCTTTAATGTTGGTAACCAAAAGGTAAAAGTCTGCAAAAAATTTTACTTAGGAACCCTAAGCATCTCACAAAAACCTGTCTATACGGTTCATAAAAACAAAGATGAGGTTAGCAATACACCCAAGCCGGATGGTAGGGGCAAAAGTGCCCAAAGTTCAAGACGCCTCAATGAAAAAATAAAGAAACTGTGATAAATCACATAAAATCGTTTCCCAATGTTGAGTCTCATTACTGTAGGGCCACAACACAAAGAAAATATCTGGATTCAAACCTCAATTTAGCTAAAATGTACAAACTTTACACAGAAAAGTGTAGGGAGGAAAATGTTGTGCCTGTTAAGCTAAGTATGTATCGACATATTTTTGTGACAGAATTTAACCTAGACTTTCACGTACGGAAATCTGATCGCTGTGATCTTTGTGAGGAGTATAGGATTGCTTCCTCACAAAATATTGCCACCAATGAAATGAAATTGAAATATGAAGCGCACGTTAAGGAAAAGGACGCTATGCGTGAAAATCGCAAACAAGACAGGGAAAATAAACTAGTTCCAGTACTCTGCTTCGATCTGCAGAATGTCATTGGCTGCCCCAGGGCTGAAATTAGTTCTTTCTTTTACAAAAGAAAACTGAATACATACAATATGACTGCACACTTGTCTGTTAGTAAGACTATTTACTGCGCTTTATGGACTGAGGTCATTGGAGGACGCACCGGCAATGATTTGGCTAGTGCTGTGTACAAAATTTTGAATCAAGTGGCACTTGAGCATGAAATAACTGAACTAATCTTGTGGAGTGACTCATGTGTTCCACAAAATAGGAACTCGTTTATGTCTTGCGCAATTCTGAATTTCATGCACAATAATCCCACTATAAAGAAGATAACTATGAAGTACTCTGTACCAGGTCATTCTTGCATACAAGAAGTGGACAATGCTCATAGTCTTATTGAAAAGGGCATGTCTCAGAACGAGTTCTACTCTCCTCTTGGATTAATACGCATCTTAAAAGGTTTGAACCGTCAGCACCCAATCCGAGTACTTCAGATGAGAGACAGCGATTTTCTTGACTTTGGTTCATCCTCTAAAGTATTAAACTTTCAGTTGGTTCCATTCTTTCAAGTTTCAGTTTTAGAATTCACACAATGCCTGCATTTGATCTCATTCAAAACCTCTTTTTTGGAAGAGAACTTAGTGACCGTAATCTTGAGGTTTGCTGTATCGGCGTCCAAGAAAGGAAGAGTGACACAAAAAAGCAAGCAAACAGTAGCCGAAGCAAACACACCAATCTGGAAATTGATAAAACCCAAACATCTAGTGAACTCGAAGGCAACACTCTCAGCGGAAAAAATAAAGGACATCAAGTCAATGTTAAAGTTTATGCCCTTGCAAGACAAAGCGTTCTATACCACATTAAAACTGTGAAAATGTTGACATAGGTCAAAAACACTTACTGTACCTTTCTTTAAAATAAAATCATAGTAATTGAAATTTATACCAGTGTAATTATTTCAGAATCTCACTAACTATACCTATGGATCAGACTAAATAAATAATTTACTTTGGTATGAGAAGGTTCCACCTACCACATAGAACCTTGTCATACATAAAATGTCAAGTTTAAAAAGTGACAAGGTTCCAACTATAATCAAAAAAAATTGTAAATTTCTTACCAAGGAGCATTTTTTCTTTTTTTACCAGTTAAAACCTTTTTATGTATATAACTAAGAAGTGTATACACAAAAATCAAACAATATATCAAAAACACTTGTGTAGTGTCAAGATTAAACTTTGGGGACTGTTTTCTCAAAACTAGGTTGTGGTTAGTTGGAACCCTGTCATTCTAGCCTAACGAATTAGCAATATGCTCAATAAAGTTACAGTTGCAGTTGATAATTATAATATATACTTACAGTCGTCCAACCAGAGTTAAAACATCTCCTGTTACACAATGCGCGGCTGTCAAGATATATCTATGACTAATTAGTGTACCTCCACAAGCCCACTTTATTGTTCCAAATCTCGATCTGTATCCGAGTAATGCCATCCACGGAAATTCTTTTAAATCTGTCTCTGTTCCTCCATAAATAAAGCCTTCTAGCTTATTATTATTATCAGATTCCTAAAATTATACGTATTATTTTGATACTTACAAATAAATTATTAGTCTTTAAAAAAGATTTAAAAGATCTGATTAATAAATAATTTCAGAAGATGAAGCATTATCTAATGGAAATGAAATATTTAAAAAATGTTTTATGTAATTGAGTAATTCATGTTTTTAGCCATATATTCTTTTTAAAGAAAACATCCGAATTATTTCAGCCCATCTCAATAAAATCGACAAAGCGGTTTAATTACTGTGGAGCGTGTTCGATTTTGGAAGATATGTATAACAATGCATGTCATTATCTCGCATAACTTAGCTATGGTATTAACTTACGTCAGAATATTGCGTCTGTGTCGTTAAGGCTCGCTTTTGACTTATAATGACCCTTCAGAAAGCTGAAGTTACCTACAGATAGGCTTTTTATACGTCCTGGTTTTAACGGAGTTGTCCGAAATTAGAGACATCGTTTCTGTCACCATTGTAGGTATGGTAATTTGTAACGGTTGTACAAACCAGAAACCACAAATTTAGTAGTCGTTAGTGTACACGCGTTGGAAAATGAGGGATACGCGCGCACTCTACACGAACCCCACCCCGAACCTCAATTTTCTATTTCTTTCGCTTCGCTCGCTCTGTTTCCTTCTGCAGTTCAATTGGTTTTATTTTTTAATGTCCCTTACATCCTCTTTGATGTCTTCTTTACAGCTTCGGAGGTCTCAGTCTCCCGATCCCACAGACACTACTACACTGTTCACTTATTAATGCAGTACTGCTATTTAGAATAGCTCGAGACAGAGACAGTTTGGCCATGTTAATCGCCAACGTCAAGGGGACTTGATAGGGCACGTTAAGAAGAAGAACTGCTACTGGGAACAGAGGACGGTTCATTTATACTATCGATGGTGACGTGGTTAGGGTGAGGTTGGCGTGGATATTGGCGCGGAGATTGGTGCGTGGGTTGGCGCGAATATTTTTGACAGTAGGATTTTGATTGAAGAGTGGAGCGCCATGTGCCGTGAAACATGTATATTTTTTTAAATGCTACTATAAATCGACACAATCGCTGTTATTGATCTGATAAAAATCCTCCACTTGATTTTTCAACGAAACACATACCCAATAGCTATTGCAATTAAACATACGTGCAGAAATTTATGAAGATCGTAATGTTGAACCACCCTTTTTGCAACAAAATTTGATCAGAGAAGCAGTTGTAAAGTTAACGGGGGGTTAAATGATAACAATGTAGCATTTGCAATTTCATTGATTCTTTGGTGTATATTGAAACCCCCTCGTATATGTGATATATTGAGGTCCCCTCATATATGTGTGAAAAATCGTAGAATATTTTTAGTGTATGTTTGTTCCTATCGAGCGTATAAAAACTCAAATATGCTTTCAATTTTTTCTTAGGTCGGCCAAGTTAATATAAACCATTTTATAGTTTGTTTATATTTTACGGCTGTTAGTTCCCGAAGTACCTCGTTTTGAGATCAATAATTTGCGTCATAGAAATAGGATATCTACGTTGTTTCGTTGTGTTTTGTTATTTCAGCGTTTGTTTGTTTTCAAGTTATATGAACGAATTTTTTAGTTCGTCATTCTTACTTGGGTCGTCGTAGTCTCAGGTATGGATCTAAATTCTTACTTGGGTCGCTGTAGGTGCAAGTGTAGATTAATTCTTACTTGGGTCGCTGTAGGTGCAAGTGTAGATTACTTGGGTCGCTTAGGTGCAAGTGTAGATTAATTCTTACTTGGTTTACTGTGTGGATCGCAAGTATGGATCCGCAAATTCACCATCGAATTTGTGTTTTTCTGTTTTTGGCCCTTCTGTGAAAGTATGTAGCGGTGGAAGATGATTTGTGCAGTACACTGATGAAATTTTGAAGCAGTGTATAGGATGTCCCACCAACTTTGTTGCTGTTTTCCTGTTTGATGCAGTCCATCCACGTCAGATCTTCGTTCCAGATTATGGAAATGGCTTTCTTTTGTTCCAGTAAGTTCCTGTTTAGTTTTCAGAAGTTTGATTGCAAAATTACGAGTGAAAAATCAAGGTAACATTTAATGTTTTAAATTTTAAAGTAAAGACAGACACTTTTTTGCTAAAGTAATAATTGCTGTCATTGTTTAAAAAGATAATTTTTTTATTTATAATAATTTTTATATTCGCCACAGTTTATACGTCAGTAACATTAGTAAGTTTTTGTAGCATATCCTGAATTTGTAAATTAGTAAAACGCATGTAAGTTTTTTGTATTTTGCGACTATCGTGGTAATATTTTTGTATTGTTTTTTTTTGAGCATTCTTGTGTTCTCTATGTTTTGTAACTGTTTGTGGTAAAACACTAATAAATGTTAAAGTTTGTTTTCTTAACATTTTGTTTATATTTTTTGAACTAACCCTTTTTTGAGTTTTATTTGAAAAAGATATGTTTTTTTTTATGTTTTGATTTTTTAATAATTATTTCTTTGGTTATTTAATTAGGCACCTCAAAGTGGCGCTTTATATAAATTACTAGAGGTGTTTCCTGTTTCTTTTTGTTTTGTTTGTCCCAAGAGATTTGTATAAGTACCCCTTTATTTCATTTTTTTGTAGTTGCCCCAATCCAACCTTTTACTTATCCACGACCCCAGCTCTCCTACCAAACCCTGAGTGCCGTTCGCCTATGTTTCGTTTATTTTGCCTGCCCTATCTTCACCCTATAGTTTCAGTCCCCAATTTTATACCCCATAATCTTACCCCGTGTGGTAGGCAAAATATTTCGTTACAACAAGTACTCAAAAGATGATTTGTTTTTCCAACAAGATGGCGTATTTCTGTGTCATATCATAAACGTAAGGCGATACCTTAATGAACAGTTTCTAGGTAATCGATTGGACGAAAAAGAATTTATTGAATAGCCAGTAAGTTTCCCCGACCTAACTGACTTAGACTTTTTTATAGGTTTATTTAAAAATCTAGATTTATATTATTGATTTCGAGAACGATTTCCCAAATGAAAATAAAAACTATATATAATTCCCAATAAAAATAGTAAACTATACATTTAAGATATTAAACTTTATTTTCTTAAGTGAATTTAATGATTGCTCACCTGAAAACCACACCTATTTCTATCAGGAATAGCTGAGCTTTTAGTAAAAACAGACGGAAGTATTCTTGTATCTGGGTTCGGCGATGGACTTCTAGTAGTTGAAAAATCGATGGCGGAACCACAGCAAACCAAAGCTGCTGTATCGTAACCGCATTGTGACTTTTTCACAAAGTTTAATTGTGATGGATTTCGATTTCTTATGGCTGTTACAAAATGTTTACAGTCATAAATTGATGCGCATGTTGCTAATTCTCCATTGGGCGTAGTACATGTCGTTCCACGTTCTATAAACAAATAGAGCAAAAATGAATTATTGTGATTTATTAACCTTTCAAGGCACAAGGCTTATAAATGCCATTATACACTACCGAGCACAAAATTAGGGTCACCCGTAATTTGAACTTATTTTAGAAATTACTGTTCTGTTTTAACTATTTTCGGTTGTAACATAGTTTACTAACGGATTGCTTAAAGAAAACAACGTTTTTGTCGTTAAAAGTTTATTAAAAATAATGGAAATGAAGAATTTTGCTTTGATATACTAAATATTGAAAAGGGACAATTTTAATTTGATGTGCTTTTTGTTGAAAAAAGAAATTTTAAGAACTTCAGTAGCAAGTATTCCCTCCTCTGGCAGTGACAACAGCTTGCAAACGACGAGGCATGCTTTGGATCAGATTTTGGATCACATTATGCGGAAGATTATTCCATTCTTGCACCAATACATCGCAAAGCTCTCTCGAATTTCCGGGGGCCGGCACATGACTCCATAAACGACTCTTCACCTCATTTCAAACATGTTCTATGGGATTGATATCTGGACTGCGAGCAAGCCAAACAGATCGTGTGATTTGAACCTCGTCAAGATACTCAGTAACTATCCAGCAGTGTGGGGCCGTGCATTATCATGCATAAATGTGGCGTCGTCTCCAAGAATAACCATAAACGGTAAAACATGGTCTTCCAGAATTTGTGTCAGATACCTATGCGCTGTGAATGTCCCATTCTCGATAAAGACTAACTCCGTGCAAGCATCAAACGATATGCCTCCCCATGCTATAACTGACCCTCCACCAAATGGAAGACGCTCGGCAACACATGTTTGAGCATATCTCCCGCCTGAACGTCGCCACACTCTTACACGTTTGTCTAAGCCCGTAAGACAGAATCTCGATTCATCGGAAAACAATACACGACTCCAATCCTGCATTGTCCAAGCCAAGTGTTCTCGTGCAAAATTCAATCTGGCAATTCGGTGTTAACGGGAAAGTGGCGGTCCAGTTACTCTAGTAATCGAAGATAAACTAGCAGCATGAAGTCGTCTCCTACCTGTCCATTCACTTATGTTTACATTTCTCACTTCTTGCAGATGATTTCGAAGAGAAACTGCCGTGACCGTTCAGTTTCTAAAAGCACTAGAAACGACAAAGCGGTCATCTCTAGCTGTTGTAATCCTGCCTCGACCTGAACCCGGTCTTCGAGTAAGCAGACCGGTCTCTTTGTACCGTTGCCATACTCGTTGCACACTCGAGAGACTTACACCAACGTTTCTCGCAGTTTTGTGCTGACAGTGACCATCTTCTGACGCCGCCACAACAGAATTTATGCTCATTGCAATACACTGACAGTAATAACAATACACAAACAATTTACAATTGACGTTAAAATCATTGAAACAAAAACTGTGCTGATAACGGTTTTTAGGATTTAGGCTAAGGTGCATTTTTTATCTCAAACGCTTGTCGAAACAACAACGACAACAATTTTTTTTTCAAGAAATCCATTAGTAAGCTATGTTACAACCGAAAATAGTATTGAAAACACAATAATAATTTCTAAAATAAATTTAAATTACGGGGTGACCCTAATTTTATGCTTGGTAGTGTATTTTAAATTAAAATTATGAAGGTATAGACAATTTTATAAAGAAACATAGAAACTTGTTTTGTGTTAGTCACGTTAATAAATAAGTAGATCCAAACTGTATCGTTAAAGCTTTTATTATTTGCAATGGTAGCAATGAAGGTAACATTGTACAAATCTTATTAACTTATCTTTTTAGCACAAAACTTATATATAATTTTAAAATATTACTTTTTATTTTTGTATTTTGAGTGCGACAGAATTGCTAAGAATCACTTGCTACACGCGGACAAGATTTTTATAATACAGTTTAGACCACCATTATCGCATTGCTACTGCCTTTTTAAAATAGTGTTATAGACAAAACAAAAATACATCTACTTTTCAATAAACAATGAATTAAAAAAAAGTACTTGAAAAATGTATAAAGAGTTTAATTCTGAGCTGAGCGATTTCGGAAAACAAAGACATCTTCAGAGATATGGACAAAATTTAAAAAGTACTACTACAAAAAGCGTTGTAAAAATAGTAAAAAAGTATAAAATTAAAATGTAACAATAAAACACTGAAAACTTTGTTTTCAAACTTCTACAAAATTTATTTTAAACTCTTATCACTACTGATAGCTGTTTCGGCTGATTGCCGTTCTCAAGTGATCTATTTTTGGCATGCGTTTACACTTTATAGTCTTTAGTGAAATAGGTTTAGCAGGGGAGAACTGTTTGTGTCAAGTTGGTTATTAAGAATTATATCTGTGTTTTTTAATTTGTTAATTTCCAAAGATTCTTACAAACATACCTTAAGGCCTTTATTTTGAATGTGAAGAATTTTAATTCGCCATTAAAAGAATGATTATGATCTAGAAGGTGAAGTGCGTATGTAGAATCTGTTTTTCTATTATTGAAAGTCCTTTTATGTTCTGCTATTCGTTTATTAAAATTTCTACCAGTTTGACCGATGTAAGTTTTTGTTCAGTCCCCACATTTCAGTTTGTACACACCACTGTGTAAGTGTTTTTTATTTTGGCTTTTGTTGTTTTTAAACAACACTTTAAAACACAACTTTAAACACAACTTTAAAGTCTCCGAAACAGATAGCACTAGTGAAATTAATAAAGCTATCTTTTGGAATAAAGTGATGGGGGATATAGGGGCAATAGAAATCGGATCTTACGTTTATTACTATCTAAAAGAATTGTCAGTAACCAGCCCAGAAGTTAATATAATTGTTTATTCCGATATTTGTGGGAGCCAACAATATAAATAAATTTCTAATAGCCATGTACCTGTTTGATGTCAATTCTCTGGACATCAATTATATTACTAATAAGTACCTTGTTCGCAGTCACATAAAAATTAAAGGTGATTCAGTCCACAGCATTATAGAAAAAGCAGTGAAGAGGGCAACCAAATCAGGGCCTACATATATTCTCGAGCAATACATTGAATTAATTAGGAATGCTAAGAAAACAGGAGCTCCATTAACCGTTAAAGAAATGGATTTCACTGAGTTTTGCGATGTAAAAGCACTGTACAATGAAATGGGACTAGATTTCACCAAAGCCAAAGAAGGCTGTGGCTTCAAAATAACTGAAGTAATGTTACTTCAAATCTTAAAAGGTAAAGATTACTTCCTGTATAAAAAAAAGTTATAAATAAACCAACGTGGGCGAAAATTGATGTTTGCCAAAAAAAAGAAGGGGTCGGCGTTCATCCGAATTGTTTTCACCGAAATGCCAGTTGTGTAGGGCGCACTCTTCAAAAATTCATTTAGGTGATAATTTTTCGACTGTTCTAACAACCATTCAAATTTCGTCATTTTGTGTCATGTGGAACAATTTCACCCAATCATGTCAACATTAGACTGATAATTGCATTCAGTGCATATTTCAATCCCTATGACAACACGATCGAGTTTGACAACTTCATCCAAATAAATTTCAAAATATCACGTTTCTATAAAACCATACTTGAATCTCGATCAAGATCACCACAACAAGATTATAAATATTATGCGTGATAATAGATCTTCTATAGTAGAGAACAGCAACGAATCTAATGTTAACTTAAATTTTAATAATTGTACTTTCACTAACTGTACTTTTAATAAATAAATGTTTCGTTATGTTTGATTTTTTTTTCGAAAAATTATCCGCTGAATATCCCTCGGACATTGATGAATGCCTCATAATTTCATGACAAATTTCTCAAGCTCGTTGCTTGGAAACAGCACTCAGCCTTCGGCTTCGTTCTGTTACCAAGGAACGAGCTTTCGATTGTCATGAAATTATCTCGTCTGTTTTCAATGTCCTAGGGATATTACTACTGATAACAATTTAAAAGATTTGAATCAGTTGCTTTCAAAACATATTCCTGGATTTTTTAAAGCCTTTTACGATTCAATTTTTCGTTTATTTCAATTTGTTTAATAAACTTTTTCAATGACTTTTTATTCTTATTTCGATGCCATCTTTCAAACTAGCTAGGTAACCAAAAATTTTTACAAAATGAGTATGTATGTGAAATATTTTATCCTTAAAACTAAATTCTAAATTTTTCTTTCTAAAACTAAATTCTAAATTCTTAATTTTTCATCCCTAAATTTGATCCCTAATTGCAATTATGTCATTGCTGCCTCAGTTATTTTGTGCAATTGCAATTGGGGATCAAATTTAGGGATGAAAAATTAAGAATGCATTTCGAATGTGTAGTAGAGTTACAGTATATCACGGTGGCTAACTGCAATACTAATCCAGTAACTTCATTATACTTCATTGCATGATGTATTAAGTAAAATAATTTTATATTTTTGGCTCTCCTGAAAAGTTACACTTTTGTAGTTGCGTCATTGATACACCGGCGCAGCGATATATACAAACATGGTCCATATAAAATCACAAGTTTCATATGTATAATTTCAATGCAAAATTTTTATTTTGAGATACATGAGGGAAAACGAGGAAAAACACTTTTTGAATTATATGGTTTAAAAAAAATTAAGCTCTTTTTTTGCAATTTATGCAAAAAACTACGTTTATTTATAATTACCACCCAACTAAAAACATATACCGCATGATCTATTAACATTTATCTTTGTTTCACACATCATGCAACCTATTAGTAAATTAGTTATTATAGTCTTTGATAAAAAAACAGCTCAACACAGATTAACACAAATATAAGATTAGTTATAGTATATTACCTGTGTTTAAAGAATAAAGTAAATCCCCTTCAAGCTATTTATATCCATAATTCTAGTAAATGCGATAAATTACACTTGTTAGGAAGTTATCTTCTTCGGATGAATTACATAAATGTAAAAGATACAACATAATTAAAAAACTATTAACTACTATACAGTGAAAACATAATACCTACTACTTAACCCTAGATTACCAGACTTGTTTAGCCGCACGTGATTACTGGACTATCGTAAAGTTTGCTACCTATAAAAATGCCTTATAATTACAAAACGTATATTCAAAATCTGAACACGAGAGTCTTCATCACTATAATAACATATTTTAGGCGAATAAAAAATAGAATTGGTTAATGTTTTAAACTCTCGGTGCAAATTTTTCCACGATGCTCACCGCATATCACATGCTTGCATACTTGGCAATATGGTTTTTGGCGTATTTAGTTTCTAAAAATTAAAATTTCTATCTTTTAGGGACGTAAGATAACAAAGTTTTCTTCTGATCAAAACAGAACATCGAAGAGTTTGCATTTCGATCTTTTAGTGCCAACATCTCTGTGGGAACTTCTTGTTGTCTTGCCTTGTTTTTGCGAAAAGTACCTAATGCTGTTAATTTATAACAGCTTATCGACTAGTTTCACTGACGTAAACCAGTTGTTTATGGTTATGTTCCAATTTGATCCATGGACAAATTCTGTTAGTTCTTTGGCATAATGCTATGTTAGTGGCATACCATTGGTATTAATTTTCTTTTCCACATAGCAACTTGCATCCAACATATATTTACTGGAGAAATCACATAAGATAACAATCTTAATCTCGTACTTTGAAGATTTATTGGGGATCTACATCCTGAAAGGGCATCTTCTCTGGGATCCTAGCAGTTGCTCATCAATTGTAAGATATGATAATGAAGTATATGAAGTGCGGAATATTTCATATCCCATATTTCGCGGATATGAGTGAAAGGATCATTTACTTGTCTCTCTTGCCTTGTTTGCTTTTCGTCAAATATTATACAATTTATTAGAAATGTAAAGCGATTACAACTCATACACGCTCTGTAAAACGTTCCTAAAATGGAGGTGTTAAACGTATATTTTGCAGATGAATGGTTATCTTTTCTTGCGGCAGAAAGGACAAGAATTGCAAGTAAGGCTCTTAATTCTTCAACTAATATTTGAGACACATTTTCCTGATTACTATATTTCTCAGCTTGTCTTACAATTTTTGCATTTGTATGTTGCAAAATAATTTCAAGTAGCGTGTTTGGAAAGAAATATAAGAGGTTCATTAAAAGTATTACAGTTTTTATCGGTACGTCTGGGATCTGATACGAAGTGAATAAGGTTTCTTGCAGCTGTCCTTCTTGATTTATGGGAAACTTCGGTCGACTCATTATGACCATTCTTACCCTTAAAACTTTTTTTTCTTTGGACCACTACATACTTTGATTTTTCAAAAAACTTTTTCAATATCCGAAATGGCATATTGCCCTGTCGGTTCATTAGAACAAGGAGATCCAATCAAATCTTCGATAGCTTCATTATCAGTGTGAAGATTCTATCTTTAGATTACTTTCTTTCCAGTCGCTGCCACTCTCTTCGAAGGGATCTGAGTCAAAGTCTTCACCATTCATAATACGCTCAGCCTCTTCTTCCAGCTATTATTCTGTCAGTAACCTTTTGGAATCCATTTTACTAAAATCCAAAATATATTGTTCTGAAGCTATTTCCTTAGGGCATCTTATGTAATTTACTATTTTATTTGGAAATAAAGCCACAATGTTAGTTTGAAATGAATTTATTTGTCGTTTCGACTTCCACTTCGGAAATCGTTATCCAAATTCCGATTACAAAAAAAGATTTCCAAAGTGGAAGGCAAAACGTTAAATAAATTAATTTCAAACTAAAATTGTAGCTTTATTTCCAAATAAAATAGTAAATTTCAAAATTTATATTTAATACACGAATATAAAATAAAATAATGAGCAAACTACTTACCTCTATGAAATTTATTTAAAGACGGTGGAAATAGCCAAAAAAATTTTACACCTATTGCTAAAACTATCATAGATACCGGAGCTTCTAAAAATTGACAAATGTGTGAAAACTATATTGAAGAAATCGTAAAATAGTTTCGAAACACAATTCAGATTTCTGCTTTATAATCTGAGCCTTCTAAAAATTGCAAGGCAAACAGACGTTGATAAAAGATGTTAAAAGAGACATGGGGAATCTAAAATTTGCATTCCACGACATGTCTTTTACAACTAAGCAGAAATCCTTAGCGAATTGTGCTTCTAGTACTCACACAGAGTAAATCCGAATAAAATGAGAAAAGGCAGCAAATATTTGATTTCACGCAAACAAATCCTATGTATCTCTTGATACGTATTTCGACCTAATAGGTCTCGTCAGAAGAGCTATTCATAGGGGTTCTCAACGTGAAAAATCAATATTTTCTGCCTTTTAAGAAGCAACAATAACATGGCTTCAATACGGACGCAATAGCGACATCTAATTACAAAAATCGTCGAATAGTTTCGAAACAGAATTCAGATTTCTGCTTTATAATCTGAGCCTTCTAAAAATTGCAAGGCAAACAGACGTTGATAGAAGATGTTAAAAGAGACATGGGGAATCTAAAATTTGCATTCCACGATATGTCTTTTACAACTAAGCAGAAATCCTTAGCGAATTGTGCTTCTAGTACTCACACAGAGTAACACATGTCGTGAAATGCAAATTTTAGATTCCCCATGTCTCTTTTAACATCTTTTATCAACGTCTGTTTGCTTTGCAATTTTTAGAAGGCTCACATTATAAAGCAGAAATCTGAATTGTGTTTCGAAACTATTTTACGATTTTTGTAATTAGATGTCGCTATTGCGTCCGTATTGAAGCCATGTTATTGTTGCTTCTTAAAAGGCAGAAAACATTGATTTTTCACGTTGAGAACCCCTATGAATAGCTCTTCTGACGAGACCTATTAGGTCGAAATACGTATCAAGAGATACATAGGATTTGTTTGCGTGAAATCAAATATTTGCTGCCTTTTCTCATTATATTGAAGAAATTTTAAATTGTACAACTGTACACGACACTATCTAGCTAACGACTAAATAAGAAGGTAACGAGCGGCCCAAGGCCGAGTCGGGACCGTACGTAGCCGAAAATACTTCAAGAAGTATGCGGATTAAAAAATTTACGAATGTCCAGTATTCTAGGGTTAAAATCAGAAAATCAAAAAGTGTAAAACACTACAAAAATAAGCATAGATACATTTTTCACTAGAACTAAAAGGAGATATTTGCGATGATAAAACTACTGTGGACATAAAATAAGTCACACGTATTTGTTAATAGCACGATAGAAACATACAAAGCAAAAATAAACAGACAAACTTCTAAAAAAACAACCTAACTTCTTTTATTCTTCTTAACTGAGCAATTCCTCGTAATGGAACACGTGTGGTCAATTGATTTCTATTATAGTCAACCTTTGTGCCACAACATACTAAGGGAACAGTATCGTATCCACATTGAGATTTACTGACAAACTTTAGCTGTGAAGGTACTTTCTTTCTCATAGCATTTAAAAATAGGGGACATCTGTAAAGGGATGTACAGATAGATGTTGCTCCATTTGGTGTAATGCATTGGTCTCCCCTTTCTAGAAAAACTTTTTTAGAAATAAATTTATTGAAGGTTATTAGAAAAGAGTTTTCGTAAAAATACTTTTTATCAAATAGAATTTTATTTTTAAGACTGTCTAATTCTAACTCTAACTTTAAAGGCCAGTCTCACTTGGTATCATATCATGTTATCAACAATGTTATTTAACATGTTGCCGAATTTCTACTAAAAATCAACACGTTGCTTGGTATTTCAAAAATTTGTTATGCGTCGGTGAGCAGTAAAAATGAGGTTTTTCTGCTAGCAATCCAAAAGAGGTCGTTCAACGGTCAAAACAAAAATAATCAATATGCTATTAGAAGAAAAATGTTGCCAATAAGTTTCGGTAACATGTTACTAAGTGATGACGAGACTTAAAACATATTTCTCTTACGTAAATATAAAAATTAATAAATTTTCAAAACATTCCAATTTTACATCTTAATTGCTGGTTGATTACTCTTAATTTTATGGATATTATTGTTATGTATATGTTATTTAACATGTTGCCGAATTTCTTCTAAAAATCAACACGTTGCTTGGTATTTCAAAAATTTGTTATGCGTCGGTGAGCAGTCAAAATGAGGTTTTTCTGCTAGCAATCCGAAAGAGGTCGTTCAACGGTCATAACAAAAATAATCAATATGCTATTAGAAGAAAATTTTGCCAATAAGTTTCGGTAACATGTTACTAAGTGATGACGAGACTTAAAACATATTTCTCGTACGTAAATATAAAAATTAATAAATTTTCAACACATTCCAATTTTACCTCTTAATTGCTGGTTGATTACTCTTAATTTTATGGATATTATTATTTTTATTAATTGGAGTTTGGAGTATGAAATACCTCACAAAGAACCCTTAATTCTTATGGGAAACTTTAATGCATAGATCGGAAATAAAATAGTTCCAGGAGTAAAACAAAGATTTATTGAAAACCATGTCAATGCAAATGGAGAATTCATGGCTAATCTCTATGCGTTTAATGAACTGATAATCAATAATACATTTTTGGACCATAAGCTTCAGTATAAATATATCATTGGGCATAAATCTATAATTGATTTTATAGTCACTAATAGAAAAATCCATCTTAAGCAAATTCTAGATATCCGAACTTTAAACTCAGCAGACGCAGGGAGTGAACACAAACTAGTACTAGCAGAGATAAGAATGAAAATAACACCAAAACAAAATTTTCTACAGTGTGGAATGAATGAAATCACTGTGGAATGACTCTACAATAGAAATGTACCAAAGAAGGCTAGCACAGAAGATATATCAAAGATATAAACGCGAGCTGGGAGAAAATTAAAACAACATTGAAGAAGCAGCAACAGAAGCGCTAGGAAAACGCAAAGTCATTCTGAACAAAAGAAACAACAACAATACACCATGGTTTAGAAAATAAATAAAAGAGAAATGCAAAGAGAAACGAGAGGCCTACACGAAAAACACATATCAAATACCCCAGAATCCGAGACAAATATAGAAGAATACGAAATGAAATAAAGCATTTGGTAAGAAGAACAAAAAATGAACACTGGAAACAGCTTACAAAAAGGATGGAAAGGACTTCTACAATACAAAAAAACAGGTGGTTCAAAAGAAACCAACGGAAAGAAATAGCAGAATTGAAGGAATACAATAACATACCAGCAAACGAATGGGAAAGATACCTGACGGAACTGTTTAAAGCAAAGCAAAATAATAATCAACACCATAACGTACCTAAAATAAGACATGAAATAGAAATCAGTTTTTAGGAAGTAGAAATAGCCATAAGTTCATTTAAAAATAGAAAGTCAACAGGACCAGACAGAATAACCAACGAGTTTCTAAAACATCTACCTCTATAGTCGAATACACACAAAGATAAATGGAAAACTAACATAGTGTATACCAGTACAAAACGATGTCAGGCAGGGTGACTCGTTAAGCCCATTTCTCTTTCGTTAAGTCCATAATAATGGACGAAATAATACAAGTAGTACGTAAAAGAACATGAAAACAGAATGGGGAACAAAGATATCCAAATAGTATGTTATACAGACGACGCCGCATTAATCGCCGAGACAGAAGACGAGCTCCAAAGATTAACACACATCTTCAATACAACAGCTAAGAAATACGATATGATACTATCATCAGAAAAAAAAAACAAATGTATGACAACATCTAAATACCCACTACGGTGTAAAATCGAAATTGATGGGAAAATATTAAAGCAGGGTGCAAGGATTAGATATCTGGGAATAGATATAACTAGTTACGGAGATGTTGAAGAAAAAGTACGACAACAAAGCTTAAAAGCAAGTAAAGCAGCGGGTTCTCTTAATTATACAATCTAGAAGAACAAGCACCTAAAACAAGATACGAAAATATGAATCTATAAAGCAGCAATTAGACCTATATTAACATACACGGCGGAGACAAGACCTGACACATCTAAAACGAGACGACTGCTAGAAACAACAGAGATGAAAATACTCCGACGAATATTGGGGAAAAGTCTGTTGGATAGAGAGAGAAGCGAAAACATAAGAAGAGCATGTAATATAGAAGACATAAATAGATGGATGACAGAACGAAAACAAGAGTGAAACGAACGCATCAGTAGAGTGGCAGAGGATAAAATAGTACGATTAGCACGATATAAGTCACCAAATGGACAAAGAAGTTATTGGCAGACCAAGAAAAAAATGGTGCGACAATTTAAACAATTAAAGAGGCTAATATTAAAGGAGAAACCGGATTTAAAGCCTACATACAAGAAGGAAGAAGAAAAACAAAAAGAAGAAGAAGAAGAAAAAAATTGCTATACTTAAACGATATTTTTTATATTTACGACTAATTTATTTTACATCTTCGTAATGGCAAATAATTTTAAGAATGCTAATAAAGTCAATGCTGTATGCAATTATAGAGCGTTTTTTAAATCCTTCTATTATAATTTAATCTTACTGCATTAAATTGACTTATTGTACGTCCTTCATTTATTTAAAATGCGCATTCTAAAACTGTGGAACCCTATATTGCCTTAAACAGGTCTAGTTGATGAATATCATATATTTTTGTAGTCAGTTGGTAGTCTGCAAAAAGTGTTGGCCATGCAATGTTATGATTATGAGCTGATTTCTGGTTATTTTTAGCAGCTATTTAGGTTAACTTCAGCGTTTTTAGCACATCTCTGTCCAATATACGTTTAATTAAGTCTCTAGATTGAACTAATTTTCAAGTGATCCTGGTCACTTTTAATACCTACCATATATTCCCAGATGACCTGCCAACCATACCAGTATGACAATGTTATGATATACCATTATTATATCAAGTTATTCTTGCTATTGCCATATTAGCGTTAAGTTTACTATAATACTATTAAATATATATTTAAATATATAATCAGATTTAGCCATACGGCTCACACTCCCTCTAAGGGGAAAATTCACTCATCCCAGATACCTATAGTATCAAAAGAAATCAGCTCTGGGGACTCTTCGTATATCGGCCCTAGGTGACTGGTATGCTGGAGTATCACCAAAATTTTCGTACGCATCTGGACGTTGAGAGCAGTACAGCTTTCTGCATGGTCTTGTAATATGTTATTCAGACCTAGCTTTTTATGTTTCTAGGATGTTCTTCAATGACTCCAGTAGTAGAAGAATAATAGGTATCGTCTAAGTATTTTTAATTATCCACTCTCTCGTTATTTGTATTTTCAGATCTCTGTACTTGGCGATCTTTCGTTGTATTTATCACTCAGATTATTGTTGTTAGTTATCGCCACGTCGATTAGTGTTGTTTGTCTCGTTAGTTTATTTACTAGTACAAGATCTGGTCTATTGTGAGCTACTGTTTGAACTGTGAGCACAGTGTGATCCCAATATAGCTTGAAGTTGTTATTTTCTAGCATACTTCTGTGACGTGGTGATTATATGGAAGATTGTTTACATAAAGAAGTCCCAGACTTGAGGATCTTTGATGATATATTTAAGGTAATTTTTTGTTGGTATAAGCTGATTATGAATGGCAAGTAATGAACATTCTTTCTTCTTTCAGGGAACATTATTCCTGATATCAGCCAATAGTTCGACGCTAGATTGTCAACATAGTCTTGAATGACTTCTTTGGGAAGTCGCACGTGCGGAGGTTTACCAATCCAGGTGCGCATTTTTTCGTCCTTAGTAAGTTAGTTTATGCGCATTTCTGGTTCTTTAAGTTTGATCGGTGTTGTGTTATCTTCTGCACAAATCGTGCGATAGAGAAAAAATGTCTCAGTCTACATCTGAAAATAATTTCTTAAATTAGCAATCTGTTTATCTAATTCTTCTTCTTCTTTTTCACTGGCTTTACAACTCTGGGTGAGTCTTCGCCGCATCCACTATCGCTCTCCATCCTTTCCGATCTTGCACTTCTATTTCTGATTGTTTGTCTAATTGGACACTTTCATTCATAAGTCCTCGTCGCCGGGTTACACAGGATGTGAGCAATTTATACAGAGTTGGAAAGACAAGTAATTAGGCGATATAATAATAATTATATGATTATTAATATTAATTATATTATTAAATATGTATTTAATGAAACACAAATTAAGATAATTCAAAAGCTATACGAAGAAAAGAGCTACACGTCCATTTTTGTGACGTTGTGTTAACGCAACATTGGGACTATACCTATAACAGAAACATATTGCATATTCACTTGTGGTAATTTTTAAACTTATATTAATGCAATGGTATATTATTACATTTTTTATACATAAAATCGGGTGTACTTTTGCAATTTGCATTGCCTACAACGCCTTCTCCAGTTTTCAATATTGCGTTCAATTATGTGGCCCACGTTATCTAAACGCGAGGTAGATGGTAAGGATAAACAATATTCACGACTTCTATACTTAAACGAATCCATACCAGGTAAAAAACGTAAAATAAGTTATCACTAGACTTGGGCAAATATGCAAATTGCATATTTTGCATCTAATACATAAAAACTGCAAATATGTCAAATTTTGCATATTTTTATAAAAGTTATCATAACGTTTATATAATTTGAAAATTTGGTGTTAACTATATATTTTTATATTCAAACTTACAGATAGCATGAAAATGACAATATTTAATTTTGTTTTATAATCATTTGGTATTCAAATTCTTGGTATAGTAGAGATAGTGCAAACAGTCATGACCACGGCGCAGTAGACAAAATTTGGTTTACAATAGAACCTTTCTGCCTTTACGCGAATTTTGACTTTGCCTTTGCGCAGCTCCATGGTGAGGAGTGTTTGCACTATATATATATATATATATATATATATATATATATATATATATATATATATATATATAAGAAATACTGGATATTATTGACTGTCGATATAAACAAACAACACAGTTTATTAGGGTTGCAGTCAGAATTATTGGCCGGGATGTTAAAAAAACACTCTTTTGACTTTTTGTCGAGCTTTCGGAATATTTTTATTCCTTTTTCAAGACACTGTAAAAGACAATTATGTAAGTATTTAAAAATAATATCACCATTCTTCAGTGTAACTTACTAGTCGTTGAGATTATTTTTGTAAGCATTGAACACTCAACATTAATACCACACATTAAAATATACAATTATGGACATAATACATCATAAAATTTTTAAAAATTTGTTGTTAAAAATAGTAAAACTTGATTGATGGCATGTTTTACTGGTGTATATTAACTCATACAGAGAATGGAAAGAAAAAACAGTGTAATTAATATGTAATTAGGTGTAAATTGATGTTATCTTTCTTTACAAGCATTACTAGAGGCCTTTCTTAGGTGTCTATAATTTTTAACCTGTCTTAATGGTATGCAACATATTATACAGAGGTGTAATTTTTCGTACAGGTAAATATTTATTTTATTGTTATTTTTGGTGTTTTTCTAGTAAATAACAATAAATGTTACTTAATTTGTCTATATCGGACTTTTTATTGATACAAGATGTGCTAGATTTTATGAAACACATTTCCAAAAAAACACGTTTTAAATGGTTCTTTTCTTTTGCCAAAATACAGGAATCATCGAACTTGAACTCATGTTTTAGAGTTAGTGCATGTTCTGTCAATGCACATGCATTGATTTTTTTGGTTTTTATGTCACTGCGATGTGATATCACCCTGCTGTGAAAATTACGAGATGATTCTCCTATGTAAATTTTATTGCAGTTACTACACGGTATAGAATAAACAACATTCGATGACTCCTGTATTGTGAAAGGATCTTTTGTCTTTGTGTAAAGCTTCGATACTGTTTTCACATTTTTGGTTGTAATTTTTAAGCCACTAACATTTTTAAAGATGTTCATTAGCTTAGGTGTCAAAAATGGAATATAGGGTAGGCAACCATAAGTTATTTTATATAAAAATGATTACATTGAAAAAAGTAATAGTTTATTAAATGACACAAAAAGTTACATAAAACTTAAGAACAGTCCGGTGTGCACCCTCCAACAAAAGGCGAACAAGCTGGTTTCGGATTTAGCTGCTTCCAAATCCATAACAACAGAAGTTGCAAAATCCTTGAAAATTTACAATGCAGTTGCACCTAGGTTTTATACACTACCTAAAGTTCATAAACCCACTATTTCAATGAGGCCTATTGTATCTTCCATTGATGCTCCTAATAGTAAACTTGCTAAACACCTTACAGATATTCTCACAATTTCCTACAATGAATCCAATGAATTCTATATTAGAGATTCTTTTTCATTTAGTAACTTCATTAACAATGTTAAAGTTCCAAATAATTATATATTGATTAGTTTAGATGTTGTGTCATTGTTTACAAACTTACCACTAGATGCTATTCTTAACAGCATTAAAAATAACTGGAACAACATCTCTCCACATACGAAGATCAGTTTAGATGATTTCATAAGAATTTTAACATTTATATTTGATTCTAACATCTTTGTATTCAATGGTAATTTTTTCAAACAAATTTTTGGCACTCCAATGGGCAGTAAAATATCCCCCATACTATGTAATTTTGTTTTGGATGAACTTATAACAACATGTAAAGAAAACATACCTTTTCACATACCATTTATTAAACGTTATGTAGATGATTTGATTCTATCGGTCCCTGAAAACAAGGTAACTGATGTTTTAAACACTTTTAATGCCCAATGTGAACACCTACAGTTTACGGTTGAGAGAGAGGCTGATAATATGATTCCTTTTTTAGACATGCTAATCCATCGTGGCAATGATGGCATGCTAAAGACGGAGTGGTATCGTAAACCTTGTTTCAGTAACCGTTTCATAAACTTTTATTCTCAACATCCATCTAAGATGAAAACAAATTTGGTTTTGGCTTTAAAAACTAGGGTTATCAATTTGTCACATACAGAATTCAGAGACAAGGGACTAAAAAAGTTGAGATCCATACTACAAGAGAATTCTTATCCCATAGGGCTGTTAAACAAACTCATTTTCGGTTCTCCTTTTCCTTCACAAGTTTCTGTCAACCAAAATTTTCATAACAATGAGATCCGACAATTGACATTGACACATAACTCAGCAATATTACCATCTAAAATAACTTATGGTTGCCTACCCTATATTCCATTTTTGACACCTAAGCTAATGAACATCTTTAAAAATGTTAGTGGCTTAAAAATTACAACCAAAAATGTGAAAACAGTATCGAAGCTTTACACAAAGACAAAAGATCCTTTCACAATACAGGAGTCATCGAATGTTGTTTATTCTATACCGTGTAGTAACTGCAATAAAATTTACATAGGAGAATCATCTCGTAATTTTCACAGCAGGGTGATATCACATCGCAGTGACATAAAAACCAAAAAAATCAATGCATGTGCATTGACAGAACATGCACTAACTCTAAAACATGAGTTCAAGTTCGATGATTCCTGTATTTTGGCAAAAGAAAAGAACCATTTAAAACGTGTTTTTTTGGAAATGTGTTTCATAAAATCTAGCACATCTTGTATCAATAAAAAGTCCGATATAGACAAATTAAGTAACATTTATTGTTATTTACTAGAAAAACACCAAAAATAAAAATAAAATAAATATTTACCTGTACGAAAAATTACACCTCTGTATAATATGTTGCATACCATTAAGACAGGTTAAAAATTATAGACACCTAAGAAAGGCCTCTAGTAATGCTTGTAAAGAAAGATAACATCAATTTACACCTAATTACATATTAATTACACTGTTTTTTCTTTCCATTCTCTGTATGAGTTAATATACACCAGTAAAACATGCCATCAATCAAGTTTTACTATTTTTAACAACAAATTTTTAAAAATTTTATGATGTATTGTCCATAATTGTATATTTTAATGTGTGGTATTAATGTTGAGTGTTCAATGCTTACAAAAATAATCTCAACGACTAGTAAGTTACACTGAAGAATGGTGATATTATTTTTAAATACTTACATAATTGTCTTTTACAGTGTCTTGAAAAAGGAATAAAAATATTCCGAAAGCTCGACAAAAAGTCAAAAGAGTGTTTTTTTAACATCCCGGCCAATAATTCTGACTGCAACCCTAATAAACTGTGTTGTTTGTATATATATATATATATATATATATATATATATATATATATATATATATATATATATATATATATATCCGGTTTTTTTGAGCGTTACGCCCGTCCGGTAGGGATCTATGGAGGAGTATCACCGAGCCGCACGCTCGGTGATACTCCTCCATATCCTTGCCGTACTGCTCCACCATAGGCCGATCAGATCCCAGCATATTCTAGTCTAAGCCGCAGATTCATCTAGAATTTTAAACTGCTGCGTTAGACTTTTTGTTTTCTGTACACCGAGCTGGGGCTCGATCCCACATCCACTGAACCATTCGACAGTGAAGCGAATGAGAGGTAGCCGCACAGCCCGCTGAGCTATCTGACCGACGTGTTTGCACTATCTTTAACTAATAAAAGACAGCGGCTTATAGTTTTATCACGTTTTGTCCTGGAATTAAGGGTTTGTGTAAACCAGTTTATGTCTCTAGGTAATCATTTTTATTTTGACGGTCAGTTTCACTTGGTCTAACTTTTGTTGTAAAATTGAAGGCATAAACAACGTGCGTTTCTAATTGTGAATAATTATTTTGCTTTGAAAATGTCGAAACTAAGCAATGTTTCAACTTTGGTAAATCCTTATAAAGAGCTATCTATGGATATGGATAAAGTTTTTTGCTCATGTTGTAGCAAAACCGTAAGTACATACGTATTATTTTTTATTTTATTTTAAAAATTTACACGTGGAACAAACAAAGATTTTAAAATTGGAGATTATGTTTAAGAAAAGTAAGGACACAAGGCTAGTTCGCAATAAATCGATGTATTTTTTCTTTTTTCGATCATTTTTTAAACTCTTAAATTTTTTAATTTTGCTAAAAACAAAAACATTAATTTATGCTCACAGTATAGTTTCTTTAAACGTAAACAGAAAAGACCAACACCCTCTTGTAAATATTTGGGGGTTCTTCCTTCTTGTACAAATCATTTCTTGTTAATTTTAAGATTACTGCACCGATTTTTATTTGATTTAATTTAAATATTTTAATTTTTATGCAAAAACGGTTCATTGTTTATTTTTACAATCTTAGATTTAAAAAATGGGTACAACTATAGAATATTTATATTCTTTTTTAGAGTTTATCTAAAAAAAAATTAAATAGATCAGCATGTCAGAACCGCAGAACATTTAGCTAAAAAAGTAAAAACCACATCAGGTAAAAAATATCAACCTTCATTGTCCAAGTGTTTTAATAGAGTTGCAAAAAACAATCCGAACAAGAAACTTTTAAAGAAGACTTGTGTAGTGCATTAGTATCTTCTAATATACCGCTGTCAAAATTATCTAAATGAACTGAAAACTTTTAGTTTTTTTTAAACAAATTGCAAACAAAACATTCCCAGTGAACCAACTCTAAAATAAAATAATGTTAATTTGTTACACTCCTCAGTTATCCACAACATAATCCACAAAATCCTGAATAGGTAATAATTACTTTAACATATGTATGGACGAGAGCACTGACTTGTCAGGAAAATACATTGTGCATTTACTGATTGGTGTACTTAGCGATGAAACCTTTCCAAAATCGTATTTAATTTCCTGTAAGCAAGTGGAAAAAACCAACCCTCTAACAATATCCAGGTTTCTACAAGAAGCATTAGCAAACTTTTTTCTTCCTGCTGCTGTGCTGTGCTGTGATAAATTATTGCTTATTTTATCTGATACCGCACCACATATGGTGAAAGCAGGACAAAATTTAAAAATAGTTTATCCAAATACATGTTACTTGTTTAGCGCATGGAATAAACAGAGTTGCGGAAATAGTAAGAAAAAAATTTTCACCAGTTAACAGTTTAATAGCGAGCATCAAAAAGGTATTCCTAAAATTATCTGTAACAATATAATATTACAGAGATATGCTTCCTGGTGTTCCACTGCCACCGCAACGCATTTTAACAAGTTGGGAACATGGTTGGAAGCAACTAATTTCTATGCTGATCATTTTGTTGATTTAAAAAAAATAATTTACCTTTTAACGGATGATAGTTGCCAATCTCTATTGAAAGCTAAGCAAGCCTTCCAAAATAACATCCTCCAATAGCAACTGTCATTCGTAAAATCAAATTATAGTTTTGTCCAGAAAAACTATAACTCAATTAGAATCTTCAAATTATCATTGTTAGAGAGTACAGTTTTAATAAAGGAATTGAGTCATTGTGTCAAACGTTAAAGGTACTATTGGAAAGAAAATTTTTCAAAAATTTAAAGTAACCTTGGAAAAAAACAGTGGTTACCAGGTTTTTTCTGAAGTGGTTCAAGTACTAGCTGGGCATTTTCCTAACCACTTAATTTAGAATCATCTATTATAGTAAATTTTTTACCACATAACAAATATTGTTACCACAATTCAAAATAATATTTAAGTATGTTAAAATAATTGTATATGTGATGTATTTATAATATTGTAAGTATTTTTTGTAAATAAAAAAATATTGTCAATCTTTTTTATTACATGCATATTTTCTAGATAAATTTGTATATTTTGCACAAAATTCTGCATATTTTTGCATAAAGTACTGCATATTTATGTGCATATTTCATACATTTTTATTTGAATATTTGCCTGAGTCTAGTTATAACAATATTTTATTGCTGTTTGATCGAGCCTATTAGTGGTATCAGAATAAACATAAATATTTGTTATAAGTACACAAAAGTTTCGCTTGTTATGTATTTGAAATGTAGTAACACACAGGATGCTAAAAACTGAAAAAAATATTGAACGACAATAATTGAAGATACTAAAAATATAGGACGACGTACAAAAAAGTGGCCAATCTCAGAAGGAATATTCGGAAAAAACTTTCTTTTAGGTTGGACGTCCAAAGCCAAAATACGTCCAAATTAGACATCCAGTACAAGAGATAATATAAGAAGAACCCAAAATTCGTATATCTGAAGAATCAAAACTTTTTATATAATATATTATGTATCAATATGTGCCAAAATGATAAAAGTTGGCTTAATTTATATTAAGCTTATACAAGAATTGCGTGCGAAAACTCTTTTAGTTTACATCAGGTTTGAATAGAAAGGCTCAATAAATATTAAATTTTTTTGTTTTCATAAATTGTAATGTTCAATATTATTGTTACTAAAACAATAGGTAAAAGATCAAACTTACGCGCTTCTATTACAAAACAGTTCAAACAACAGTACACAACTGCACAAAACACAATTGTATGAAAATTCATCCTCACTTATTGGTGTTAGTTAGTAAACTAAACTTTTCTTATTCTTTTCTTTGATTATACCTATAAACTAGTCCGATATAATATGCACACTAATGTTATTGATATTGATTTAACTGGTCCTACCAGTTTATTTTAATAAAATGTGTTAAAATATCCGTGTATCTTTTTTCTTGAAAAATATTGACTTAGTTATTCTAAGAAGAGCCAATTTAAATAAACGACGTATTTTGAATGATTTAAAAAATGATACATTTAAAAACAAGCTGATTGAAAGATTTTAACAAAATGGAATTACTTTTCGTGATTGTGTTTTATAGTAGGAAGTGATTATTAATAAATTTAATAAGGTATTTAAAAAACAATTAATGTATCTAATAATCTACTTTCACTAACATGCGTGTTTTTTTTTCACAATTAAATTATTTTGATTAAGAACATAATTAATAATTTCAGTATAGACAGAAACGACCTATTCTCTCTTTAGCACTACTGCAAAATAATGGTGTTTTTAGTGTTAGGACCAGCGACCCCTATTTTATGCCAGTAAAATCATGTCTATATTAACTACTGTAACAAACAGTAAGTACAATTATTGATTTAACGTAGCAAATAGATTGACCTTGTAGCAAAACGTCATAAAATAAATACCAATTTTACTATCATGGTTAATTTACATTCTATAATAATTGTAAAAGTAAAATTTAATACCAGTATACACACAACCAAAATTATATGGAATAATCTGATATTTCTTACTACTTTAAGCGAATTTAAAAAACCAATCTGCACAGTCAAAGAATATTTAGTTTAAGGCTATTTATTCAACAATACATAAAAGAATAAAATTCATTCTTCTTACGGTGCCTTATCCTTAAGGACGTTGGCCATTACATTTGCCCATTTAATCTTATTTGTAGCAGCCCTGAATAGTTCTATGGAGGTCATGTTCGTCCATTGCCGTAGGTTTTTAAGCCAAGAGTTGCGTCTTCTTCCTGGTCCTCTTTTGCTATTGACTTTGCCTTCGATTATAAGTTGGAGCAGTTCATACTTTTGATTTCTTATAATGTGACCAAAATATTGTGTTTTCCGTTCTTTTATTATAAGCATAAGCTCTCTTTCCTTATTCATCCTCCGCAAGACTTCCGCATTTGTCGTATGGCTCATGTAGGATATTCTGAGCATTTTACGGTAACACCAGAGTTCGAATGCTTGGATTCTTTTTTGTGTTGCTTCTGTCATTGTCCAGGCTTCAACACTATAGAGCAAGGTGGAGAAAACATAGCACTTAAGTATTCTAGTTCTCAATGAGATGCCCAGCTGGCGGTTGCATAGAACTTTTTGCATTTTGTAAAACATTGTATGTGCCTTTTCCAGGCGTATTCTTATCTCTAGTGAGTGGTCCCAAGTTTCATCAAGATTACTTCCAAGGTACGTTGTTCTTGTTACTCTTTCCAGATCTGTTCCGTCGACATTGACCTTCACCCTTCTGTTTTGGTGCTTGCTGATGACCATCGTTTTTGTCTTCTTTGTATTTAATTTCATTCCAAATTCTCTACAGGCTGTCGTTACTCGGTCCATTAAGCGTTGCAGAGCTTCAGCATTATCTGCCAGTATGACAGTGTCATCAGCATATCGCAGGTTATTTATACATTGCCCGTTTATAATTATACCATCCGAGGTGCCTTCCAAAGCTTTCTGAAATATCTTCTCAGAGTAAACATTGAACAGCAAAGGTGATAGGACACATCCCTGTCTTACTCCCTTCTCGATATTGATTTTTCCAGATGTTTCGCTTTTTATTCTGATTTTAGCCTTTTGTTCTTGGTAGAGGTTTGAAATGATCCTTAAGTCTTTATCGTCGATATTACATGACCTTAAAATATTTATTAGTTTATCATGTTTCACCAGGTCAAACGCCTTCTGAAAGTCTATAAAACACAAGTATACATCAGAATCGACATCTCTACATCTTTCAACTAGCACACGTATTGAAAAAAGTGCTTCTCTTGTTCCGAACCCATTCTTAAAACCAAACTGAGTTTGACCAGTGTGTTCGTCTAGTTTATTGTATACTCTATTGTGTATTACTCGTAGGAAAAGCTTCAACATATGAGTCATCAGGCTAATAATCCTATGGTTTTCACATTTCTTGGAGTTACTCTTCTTTGGTAGTGGTATAAACACCGATGTCAGCCAATCATTTGGTATTATGCCTGTTTCGTATATATTTTGTTAAATATATCTTCCATTACTTCGATGTGTTCGTCTAGTAATATCTTTATTATTTCAATTGGGATATTATCTTTCCCAACAGCTTTTCCGTTCTTTAACTGATTTGCCGCTTTGATAATTTCTTGCTTTGTGATATAAGGTCCAGTCGATGCCTCCTGCATGTAAATGTTCGTCCTCTCTCGGTCTTGAAACATCTCTTCCACGTATTCTCTCCATCTACCTATTTGATCTTCTATGTTCAGTAGCGGGTTCCCATGTTTATCTTCGATGAAAGACGTAGGAGTTTGTTTAAATATTCCAGCGGCTTCTTTTACTTTTTTATGTAGATTGACAGTACAGTCTTTGTTCCAACTCTTCAATTTCTTGGCATCTTTCACTTAGCCAGGTTTCTTTGGCTTGTTGCATCTTTATTCTGATATTCTTGTGTATTTGCTTGTATGTTGTTTCATTTTTACCTCTGTATTTTCTTCTTTCGTCCATCATGTTTAGAATTTCTTCTGTCATCCATGGTTTGTTTTTTTTCGTGTATCTTGTTTAAGGTAGTCTTTTGTTACTCTTGTAAGTGTTTTCTCATTCTCAATATAGTGCCATTCTTCCTCGGGAGTTTGTGTCAATTGTACTGTTCTGTTACTCAAGTGTCTATGTATTTCTTCCCGTATTTTATTACTGGTGGATTCTTCTTTAAGCTTATCTAGGTTAATAACTATTTGCTTATTTCTTTTTGTTCTTTTAGTTCTTTTTTTCTTTCTTTTTTTCTTTTATTTATTTAGTCCTTTTAAATAATATATAATAATTCATTATTATATATTATTTGTTTTAAAGTCAATAGCATACAAAATTTCAATCTACAAGGAATGATGTTTAATTAAAATAAATTGTTTTTCTTTATTTGTATATTTTTTTAATAGTCGGTAATAATAATCCCTGTCCTCCGCAGATTCCAGGAGTTTCCTG
This sequence comes from Diabrotica balteata, assembly GCA_918026665.1. NCBI lineage: Eukaryota > Metazoa > Arthropoda > Insecta > Coleoptera > Chrysomelidae > Diabrotica > Diabrotica balteata. Next base: position 36,843,184 of record OU898279.1, on the reverse strand, counting down.
AGCTGGGAAACTACTATTACTTGTACCTGCTTAGGACTCCTTGTTCAGGGTCACGAAAGTTCACAACGGTATCCACGACGGAGAAGAACATCTTCGGTACGGTGTGTATGGCGGAAGTGGCGACCCCGGATTTTAGGGTTCGTATAAAATTAAAAGGGTGGACGGAACCCGTTAGCGGTAGATCCCGCAATCCGTCTAGACTCTGAACTTAAACCCCTAGTCTTCCAGGTTGCGGGTTAAGGTATTGGGCTAACTCCCCAGTACTTGTAAAAAACATAAAAATGGTAAAAAACCCAATCATACGCCTCGGACAACAAAGACGACATAAGCTTCAAAAAAGGACACGATTTTTTGGTACATGGAACGTTCAAGGTATATCAAAAAAACTCAATGAAGTCTCACAAGAATTAAAAGAGCTAAAAATAGACATAGCAGTCTTTACTGAAACAAAAAAGGAGGAAACTAGCTCTGAAAATCTAGGAAAATATGACCATTTCTATAGTGGAGTACCAAAAGAATGTAGAGCTCAACAGGGAATTTCTTTAATGATTCTCAGAAGACTAAGAAAGTTTGTAACAACCTGGGAAGCCATAAGTGAAAGATTAATTGTCGTCACGGATATATACTAACAATTATAGGCGTATACGCAATAAATAACGACGACGCACAATGTAAAAGACGCATTTTTTAAACGGCTTCACCAAGAAATATCGAAAATAAGTCAATCGCGGAAAATAATATTAATGGAGGATATAAATAGTAGAGTAGAAAGAAAGGATGCAGATTAAATAGTAGGAAAATATGGAGAAGACACCACGAACAAAAAGGTGAAAGATTTATAGATTTATGAAACCACAATCAGTTCAGAATGTTAAATGGATATTTTCCAAATAAACTGATACACAGCTGTACATGGATGAAGGAAACAAGACACATAAAATCAATAATCGATTATATTGTAACAAAAAAAAACAACCCGACTGAGAGTACAAGATGTAATAGTTCAAAGAAGCGCAACATGCGGTAGCGATCACTATTTAGAACCCATAAGTATAGTCCGTGCAAGCACTCTTGACCACGGCGCAGTAGACGAAATTTGGTTTAGTTTCCACTTCCATGCGAAACGCACTGTACTATGCAACGTGAAAATATCGACTTGAAAATTTTTAGTTGTGTTTCTGACTTTGAGGTGTTAACTTCAATAAGTTTGTGTGTTTTCTCCCGTTTACCTGTTGCGTATTCAAATTTATTAAAAGCGGTCAAAAGGTAGGTACTTTATCATAAATTAAAATACATAGGGGCGCATTAAGGAAATTTTAATAAAATTTTTTCATTTCTTTTTTGTTTTGAGACTGGTGCAAAACAAAAATTACTTGCAGTCTGTTTCAATTAATCGGTTAATATTTGATATTGGAAAATCTTTTTTTTTTAAACTACTTCATATGTTACGATTTATGTTGATTTGAGTTTATATTTTTTTAAATCTTTGTTTTTTTAAATATTTTTATATTTTCATTTTCTTCACAGTGCCATCACAATTAATAACAGCGTGTTATTCACAGTCAGGGCCGACATATTGTTTACAATGTGTATAGTTTTTAAAAAAGGAGCAAGAAAAAAATAACACAAAATCTTCGGTTTTAAATATGGTTGTGGAAGCCACTGAAATTTCTAAAAGTAGCGTCCAAAGAATCATTAAAGAAGGAGAGAGAGTTTTCGATTTTTCATCTCCTTCAGGCAGCTTGGGAAATGTCTTTAAATCTCCCAGAAAAAAGATTAATCAGCCAAAACCGAAAACCAACGTCGATGGTTATGAGGGAGAAATTATAAGAAACACAGTGCATACTTTTGCAATGATTCATGGCAGCAGGCCTACAATGTCAGCTGTTTACAACGCTGTTAAGAATAAGATTAATTTCCAAGGTAAACTATCGTCGTTCAGAAAAGTGTTGAAGAAATTAGGTTTTAAATGGCAAAAAACAAATGACAACCGAAAAATACTCATGGAAAAAATGGATATTCGAGCCAAACGAACCGAATATCTAAAAAAATATAGAGCTGAGGGTTATGATGTTATCTACACTGATGAAACGTATCTCCACAGCAGCAACCTTTTAAGGAATTCAGGTATATAACTAAATCCAACTAATTACTAAAAGGAAATCCACGTATAGGTAGGTAGAACCTAATTATTGTTCTATTGTTTCTAATTGTTCTTATCTAACCTCATTGCAATTCCTAGTAATCTCTGATTTCTGGTAGATATGACGTATGGAGAATTCCAAACAAATTATAAATCAATCATTAGCATTCAACAAATCAGTAAACAAATTATCACTAAATCAAATTATTCGCTGTACCCTTTTTTGAATATCGTTTAATTTACCGTCCTAAATACACTTATAAATAAATAAAAAATTAGTTAATTTGTAAATAATTTGTAAGTAGGTACAACTGTTTAGAAATTTTAAAAATAAATTATTAAATTAAATGTGTATTAGTTATTCATCTCATAATATTAGTTATATGTCTCAACTTAAAATAAGAAATTGAAAATATAAACTTATAAACAATAATTTTGCAATAAATAATAGGGCTTTTTCCACGTTTAATACTGAAAGTTGAGTTTAAAATACCAAATTAAAGCCAGTTTTTAAAAAAAATTAAACAAAAATCATTGAAAATATAAACGAAATGCACATAAAAACCATTTTGGTTATGCACCGTGCAATTTTTTATTTATTACTCAGTCCAACACTGTAATTATTTCGACAATTTCGAGGTTGCAGTCGAAGGTAGAACGTTTTAGTTTGGTTAGTATAATTCCACTTACAATAGAATCTTTCTGCCTTTACGTGAATTTTGACTCCGCCTTCGCGCAGCTACATGGTCAAGAGTGCTTGCAAGTACTATACCAAGACTCATTCAAAAATAGATTGGATGCGAAGTTAGAAATTCCCGCCCCTAAGAATATCGACCAGTTATATAAACCTATAAAAACTGTTTATACGAAGCAGCATTTGAAGCAATGGAATACTACATAAAACCCAAGGTAAACAAACCATATTGGTGGGATAACGAAATAGAGGAAGAAATAAAATGTAAAAAATAACTATACCAACAATATTTAAGCTCCAAATCATTACAAGATAAATTAAAATGTAAAGAAAAACAAGCAAAATTACGAAGGAAAATCTCTAAAAAGAAGAACCAGTCTTGGGAAAGAAACTACCATTAAATACTTATCTAGGAGGAACCAGAAGCACAAAAAGCTGGAAACTGATAAAAAAAATTGAGAAAAAAAAAGATTGAAGTAGTAATACAGAGCATAAAACCTAAAGACTGAAAAGAGTATTCCAAAGAAGTTTTGGTAGAGAATAGAGTCGAATTTTCAAAAACATAGAAATCGAAACCAAGATAGAATTTAAATAGTCGACTAGCCAATAATATTAACAACAGAGAAAATTAAAAATGTATCTAAACAGCTGAAGAGGAACAAAGCACCCGGATCAGGGGAGTAACCCCGAGAATTGTTTAAGTACGGAATGATCAAATTGTACAATGCTTTCGACAACTATTTCAAGAATGCATACAAACGAGAGAAATGCCTACGGAATGGAAGATATCATAGCTCAGTACTATACATAAAAAGAGTGATAAAAAAAATTGTGAAAATTACCGGGGAATAGCTGTAACCTCTGCTGTGAGGATCTATGAGTCGAATATATAGAAAAGTTTTAAAAAACCGAATCGAAGGAGAATACTTGGATTATGAAGCAGAAGAACAAGCAAAATTTCGTATGAGTCGATCCACTAATAACCACATTTTCTACTTAACCCAGATAATAGAAAAAAAATTTAAGCCTACGAACGCGTTCCACTGAAGAAGCTGTGTCAATCAATGGAAAGCACGAATATAAATAAATAATTAATAAAAGCGGTGAAAGTGCTATACAACCAAACAATCAGAAAAATAAAAGCAGGGACAAAGATAACAATAGGATTTATAACATCAAAAGGATTAAAGCAATAATGTTGTCTGTCCCACACTTTATTTAAAATATACCTCGAAAGTGCTTTAAAAAAGATGGAAACAAAAATGCAGGACAATGGGGATACCGCTTACTATAGTATATATGCTCAACTTTGCAGATGATCAAGTAATAATGGCTTAAAATTATGACAATTTAAAATATATGGCACGAAAATTAATTGAAGAGTATAATATATGGGGTTTACAAGTAAATAAAAAAAACCGAATACCTGCATTGGAGTGGAGCAAAAAGATCTCATATTAGACGATAACACCACGATAAAGCACTGCTGTGACTACAAATATCTAGGCATCACTATTTCAGAAGATGGAATATTAGACAAAGCCATGAGATACTTCGAAAAATACTTCGAGGAGAAAAGTCATCACAATGGTAGACAGCATTTTATGGGACCAATCCATCAGCAAAGCAAACAAAAAAGGATATGTGATATATACTAAAAAGTATCACTTTATACAGCTGTAAGATATAGCCACTTAAAGAAAGAATACTGGCAACGCTGAATGCGACGGAAATGTATTTTTGGAGAAGAGCCGCAGGAGGATCTAGAAGGGAAAGGATTACCAACGAACGCATTAAGACATATACAAAGAGTGGATGAACGACAAAAACCAAAAGAAATTTTAAAATGGAAACCAGAAGGAAAGAGAAAACGAGGTAGACCGAGAAAAAGTTGGAGCGAAGGAATAAATAAAGAGCTGAGAGAGAGGGCCATAGAAGAAGACCTATGGGACAACCGGACCAAGTAGCGATAGGAAGTCGGAAAACGGCGGAGAACAATATAAACCGACAAGTAGTAGTAGTATGCTCCTAAACAAGTTGTCAACATATTATTGTGATTGATTGTTTGTTTCTCTTCGTTAAGAACAGCTTTTACCAGCTGTATGGTATTTATAATGTATAAGCAAGCCACTGCAGAATAGTAATATATCCTGCTTCAAGGAAGTCTGTAGTGACTCTGCTGGTATGTGGAGATGCGTTATCATGCATGCAATTTTGTTCCCACTGCACTTTTTCAGAGTTTGGCTACAGCTTGTAGAACCAAACCAACATACCTACGAGCAATGAAAGCAGTTTTTAACCGACCATATTACTTCCTTAGAACATAACACTTCCTTCTTTATGTCTGTGAACAGGCTTTTAACGTTTTTGCTTATCGTCCTCACCTTCTATGTATACGAATTCATCGGTCACATGATTTTACACAAATCCTGGTTTCGTTTGAAAATAGCACATGTTACCAATTTCCAATCTTCCAGTTTTGGTATTTACAACACAAATTTAGGTAATCAATGTTGTGCTACCTGGTTAACTCGGGAACCCATAACTGTCTACTACTGTATAGTTCTTAGTCACAAAGTCTTCTTCTTATTTTTTCAACCGAAACACTTACATCTGCAGCTTCCTAAAGCTGCTTTAGGAGTTGCGGGTAAGAAATTGTTAAATCTCTTCTAGTTACTTGAACTTTTTTCAACTATATCTTGATCTATTCTTAAGCGTTTCCTAACTCCTAATGCCTAGAATAAGTTTTTGACGCAGCGCCCTGTGGTACGCCTCCCTCTGTATGGTACGGTGCATCTGTGTTCCTCTGATACATCATTTACTCCTCAAGACCAACAATATTTTCCCTTTGCACGCCCATTAACCCCCCAATAGGCATATTTTCATTTTTGAAAGCGATAGTTATTTTATTGATTTTCGTTCAATTTACAATTAAATAATTTATGCCGTACCGGGCTGTGTTAGCTGGTTGTTTTATTGGTTTGTTTATTTTCAATAGAAACCTTTATTATTCGCAACAATAACAAGTTTTTTCAAAAGAAATAAATATAAGTCTAAAATACATGTTGATTCCATATAAGGTAGGTTGTGTATATATTTAAAAAAAATTAATTACATAAATTATTTAGTATTTTGTTACATTTTAATTAATATTTTTGGTTAGAATAATCAGTATGTGGAAAATACTGTAGTTACCAAATAAAAACATTAGTAAAAAATTGAAAGTATTTATTATTAGTTACAAGGTCAATGAAATGCGTCAAAACTGAGATCCATAAACTAATAAAAAATTAATAATAATAAAAATATTTATTATTTTTGTAATATCTTGTCATAAATTGTATAATAGGATAGTCGTGATATACAAATGTTTTGCATATTTAATTTTTTTTTATAAATAGAAATTATTCTTTTCTATAACTATCAAGGTTACTTTAACACACTTATAGTAGAGAACTAAATAAAAATACAGAAAAAAAATTAATAAAACAAACACAACTAAAATTTGAAGATTAAAACAAAAAAAAAACACTCTACATTTAAACTGGTACCGTACCATACTCGATTGTCAATTAAAATTATTATTTTAACTAACAATCTCTAGTTATTACGCAAATAGCCTGTTTTGCCTCAATGCACCTGCCTCATCTGAGCTTAGGTCATCGCCGCACTTACTTCTGGTACACAAACCAATAAATTTTGTTTATACGTAATTGGCGGTAGGAAATAATATAAATCTTCAAGTTAACTTAACCTTCCTACTCTCCTAAAGTAAATGTTACATTCTTTGTCTGTGGGTAATGGATACGGGTGGACCCAGTTCGTAAAACTCATACCTTTTCCATTGGAATTAAATTCCAATTTTTTTTTATGAATTCGTAGCAGCTTTTGTAGTTTCATGTTATCGATGTATCAAAACTCAAAACATTTTTTTTATAATTTATATTCAATTAAAATTATATATTTATTCAATGCAACTTTTACAAAAGATATTTGAATGAACTAAAAACATTTCATTTGTAATAAAAAACATAATAAAACTTTATATTCAATTAAAGCCATGTACTGAAAATATTCCTGAAAATTATATACTCTAGAGTACACAGAAAACTAGAAATGGACATCAATAATATCCAGTTTGGATTCCGAAATGGACTCGGAACAAAAGAGGCGTTGTTTGCACTGAACGTTATGTCTCAAAGATGTCTTGACATAAATCAAGATGTATTCATGTGTTTCATATATTACAACGAGGCCTTTGATAAAGTGCGGCATGATCACCTAATTAGACTCCTGACAGAAAAGAATTTAGATAAACGAGACATCCGACTAATAGCAAATATGTACTACAATCAGAAAGCAGTAGTGAGAGTAGGGAATATTACCACTGAAGAAATTAAAATAAAGCGAAGAGTGAGACAAGGGTGTATACTGTCAACAACCCTGTTTAATCTCTATTCCGAAGACGTAATGAATAGAACACTCTTTGAGCAATCTGTAGGTATCAAAATAAATGGTGTTAGATTAAACAATCTGAGATTTGCCGACGACACCGTTCTGATCGCAGAAACACTTGAAGATATTCAGACATTGGTGAAAAAGATAGCAGACTGCAGCGAAGAATATGGACTATCTTTGAACATAAAGAAAAAGATAGCTCAGCAGAAATCAAAATAAGAATAGAAAAAGCCAGATCCATATTCACTAAAATGAAGAGAGTTTTCTGCGGAAGAGATTTGAGCCTTGAAATGACACTGATGAGATGCGCCTGATGAGATGTTACGTACTTTCTGTGCTGTTCTACGGAATGGAGTCATGGACGTTGAAAAAGATTGATACCAAAAATTTAGAGGCATTTGAACTGTGGATGTATCGCAGAATCCTGAGAATATCATGGACCGAGAGAGTCACAAATGTTGAGGTCTTGGGAAGAATAAATAAAGAAAAGAAAGCCATATTTACGATCAAAAAACGAAAACTGTAATACTTGGAATACATTACAAGAGGCGAAAGATATGAACTGCTTCGAATAATTATGCAAGGAAAAATAGCAGGAAAAATTTCATTAGGAAGAAGACTAAACTTCTGGCTAAAGAATCTAAGGAAATAGTATAGCTGTAGCAACAACGAATTTTTTCGGTCACCAGTTTCGAAAATACGTACAGCCCTGATGATCGCTAACCTTCGGAACGAAGATGGCACTTGAAGAAGAAGATTCAATTAAAATTATATATTTATTCAATGCAACTTTTACAAAAGATATTTGAATGATCAGGACAAATAAACCTCTTACATGCTTGACATATTGTATACAGATTTTCTGTCTTTTTCCCATCCGCAGTCTTTACACCTTCCACGTTTTGAACTTTCATTTGCATTTCCACTTGTTCCAGCTACTGCATGTAAATTTATTTGGATTTTTTGTGGAACGTTTGTTATCATTCGGGTAGTTCGGAATTTTTTTTTACATTATATGCCAATTCTTTTATAAAATGTCTTCTTTTATGTAGTTTGTTCCGGATATTATATTCAGGACTTGCATGCATATAACACATATGCGTTAATTATGGCCACCCTCTAGTTCCTCTTTTGCAGGTATAAGCTGACGCTAATTGATCTGTTGTATCTACAGCTCCTTTGGTTCTATTGTATTCTAAAATAATATCTGGTCTCTTATGTTCTTCCAATGACACCTGGTTGACTAAATGCATCGAGGACAAAAGAATAACAGATTTACCCTTTTTATGAAACTAAAGTCATAAACCCAAAAATTGATACTTCTTTACTTCTATTTGGTAGAAATTCAACTAGAATAAAAGTTTTCCTCTTTCGTAATGTTCCAAATAGTGTTAGTTTACGTTTTAATATTCAGTCACTAAATTGTAGTCAGTAAAAAAATAATCCGTGGTTTTGCCCAGAATTCTTAACATCTTTTATAAGTCGTAAAACCACATTTCTGCGCTAATATACGTCACAGGGCTGATTTTCTGCTTTGCCTGTACAAACTTCTGCACAATACACATACATAGTTTTGACATCAGATAAAAGCCGTAATTTAATTCCATATTTTCCACGTGATTTTGTTGAAATATACTGTCTGAAGGGACACTTACCTCTAGACTCTAGATGGTACAAGTTATTTGTCGACAGTGAGGCTTTCATATGGAACAAACATTTTGGGAAGTTGCGCTACAAATAAATAAAAAAAAAACTTCTAATTGGAGCTAACTTGTCGTGCCTCCGTTGAATAGGTCTATCCTCTTTATTATCAAATCGCAAAAAGCAGCTGATGTTACAAAATCGTTTCAGAGATATAGAAGCTCTAAAAATGGGTCTACCATCAGAATTGCTTCAAAGTTCCTACAGAGATTCTCCGGCACCTTTATGAACACCAGCCAGAAAAAGTAAACCTTGAATAAAAATGCAAAATTTCAAGTTAATTTATTTTATAACTGTAATGAAAATATTTACTTATTAAAGCTTCTAACTCTTTCAGTAATATTCCTTTTATAGTTAACATTTCTTCATTAAATATGCGACCACGTTCTCTGTTAGTTTTCATTAAAAGTAAATTAAGCATTTCATCAGTGAAAAAGAATATCATTGAAGGTATAGGTTCATCGGTAATTCGTTGAGTGGCATATCTAGTGGGACCTGGCACAAGATTTAGTATATTGATGGATCTAAACCATATACAACGCAATTAGTAAAGCTCACAAGTTTAGTAAGAAAATATGTGTAGCACTTGAGCCACCACTTACCTTACACGTGACTGAGATGGTGGATATTTGTTCAAAATGTCCCATCACGAGCACATATTGTAAATCTTTTTGTTTCTTTTATTTCATTTTCCGAATTTTCGCTTTCATCTTTGTCATCATCATTCGTAGATACATGATCTTCTTCAGAAAATTCTTCATCTACTAATTCTTTAGATATTAATAGTGATGGTTTTTAAATTCGTTGATTAATCCTTATTTTCTGAGTCTTCTTTAAGGATTTTTCGTAATTCCTCTTCCGTGAGTCCTCTCCTGGAGCTCGTTTTTTAGCTAGCGCTTATCATTCTGTTTTCCACAAATCATGGTACACCACACTCTCAACTCTAACCTTTAAGCGATCAAGTCTGGTACAACACTAAAGATACTCGACAAACACATTTCAAAGAAAACCAAATTGATATTTTAAAAAGCAAATACGTTAAATTGAATATAAAACGAATCTTAAGGATATCATGAAACATCACGTCTCAAATTTACGATATAATAAATATATAAACATTTGAATTTTACTGCTGGGTCCAGGCGTACCCAGAGACAGTACAAAGGTTAAGGGCATCAGTCATATATACACATTTAGAGCTAAAAGATCTGGGACCTGTTATTATACCCTCAATTGATATCAATTTCTGATCTTATAATTGTGATAAATTGTGATGTAGATGTTATGATTCTAGATAATGTGGCTCTGACCTGCTGTTTACTTCTTCTTTTTTCTTTTGTATAAACAATTGTGCTTGTTCATTGGAGGATGGAGACGTTTATGGCATGTTCCATCTTTTGCGCGGTCGTCCGATACTTCTGCTGATTGGCGATTTATCTGTGGCTATTTTGATCACTCCATCCATTCTGCTTATGCAAGTATTCCCTTATTTTTTTTATTTAATGTCTTTTCATTACTATTATACTGGGAATGAGCCACAATTTAAGATAAAAATACGTTTATTGACGTTTCAATTTCCACTTCGGAAATCGTTCTCAAAATAAAAACACTGTTTGTATTTTGAGAACGTTTTTCGAAGTGGAAATTGAAACGTCAATAAACGTATTTTTATCTTTAATTGTGGCTTATTCCCAGTATAATAGTAATTAATTTACAATGCCACAAGAAAATAGCTTCAGAACAATATTAATGTCTATTCGTCTATACACTGTACGTTACATTTTTTTCTAATGTCTTCACGTCTATTATGATCTCTCAGCGTACTTCCTGCAATTCTTCTCAGTATTCTTATCTCAGGTAGGGTCTTCTTTCTGATGCATATGTCAATATTGCTCTTACATTCGCTTTATAAATTCTTTATTTAATCTGTGTTAATATGTCGGTTTCGCCATAATGTTATTCTGACATCCTATTTACATATTTTACTTGATCTCTCACTTCTTTATCCAGGTCTCCATTACTTTCTTCTTCTTCTTCTTCTTACGGTGCCTATTGATTCCGGATATTAGGGAGGAAGGTAGTATTTTCCTTCCTAGTCCTCTTTTTCGAAATACCCCGCCCTGAATAATGGATTGAGAAAGGCCATATCTCTGCTCATTTTTCATAACATGGACACGATATTTAAATTTGCTATCGAATTCCTTGCCCATTATACGCAATAATCTTGTATTCCTTTCCCATTCTACTTGAGACCTTAACACCAGTCACACTACCCACCCATGGAATTCGTAAGATGCGTCTCTTATACCACATTTAGAAGGCCTCGAGCTTTTTAAAAGAAGATTCTATTCATCTGATAATAGAGATTTTGTTACCAAAAGTGGTAAATTGTGACTTCTGAAAAGAGACTTTATCTTTACAACGCTGATCTGATTTTCATCATCATCATTCTGGCTTTACAACCCTGCGTGGGTCCTAGTCTCCTCAAGAATTTCTCTCTAGTTGTCTCTATCCATCGCCTTCCTTCGTCAAGCACGTATTCCCCTGTTTCTCATGTCTACATCGATGTTATCAAGGAACCTTGTTTTGAGTCTTTCTCTTCTTCTCTGACCAATGGGTCTATCAAGAAATGTTTTTCTTGTTGGGTTATTTTGTTTTATCCGCATTTTATACCCTATCCACCTCAGACATCCTTTATATGTTTTAGGATATATGGTTTCAGATATATTCTATAAAGTTCGAAGTTGTATAGTCTTCTCCACACTACATTGTCATTCACTGCTCAATAGATTCGCTTTTCTTTGGATACATCTAATATGTTTTCATTACTTTTTGTTAGAGTCCAGGGATCTAAACCATCCGTTAGGACTGGGCGTATTATTCTTTTCTAGAGTTTTAGTTTTGTATTTCTCGATATAATTCTAGATTGCAGTATTAACTAGTACTTCTAGGTACACAAATTCGTTCACTGCTTCGATGACGTTGTTTTCTATACCAAGGATTTATGGTTGCGTGTTTATTTTCCTATACTTCGGTTGTTCGTTTTGTTGGTGTTTATTAATAAACCCATTTTTGTTCTTGCGTTTTTCGTTCTAGCAATATTGATATTATCAGCATAGGCAAGGATTTGCACTGATATATATTGAACCAATGATTGTGATTCGTGATACACGTATTACTTTTTACAGAGCCACATTGAACAGTATACAGGAGAGAAGATCTCCCTGGCGTAGCCCGTTATTTGTTTTAAAAGGTTCAGACAGTTCCTCCTGAATTCGTACACCACAATAAACTTTTTTTTGTTAACTTTACCAATTGATTTGGTATTCCTAGCTCTTTGATGGCTTTGAACATTTCTCTTCTAATTACAGAGTCGTAGCCTACTTTATAGTCTATAAATATGTGATGAGTATTTTCCTACTATCCGTTCTGCATATGATGTCATGCGGTGACATAGTACTGTGGAAAAGTGGCCACGTTCTTTATATAGTTCAGTTGGGGATTATTTATTCCAGGTGATTTGCTTCTGGCTAGTTTTTTAACTGCATCTTTAATCTTAAATCGTCAGTGGTTCCTCTTCCTTCTCGTCTGTTTCCTTACCTCATACATTTCATATTCCAGCTTTTGTGCTGGAATAGTGCTTTTCCTATTCGCTATTTTGACTGTTTATGTTAGTAACAAGTTACGCATAGCTGTATACCTGATCAATTGGTTGTTGGTGAACCTAGGGCCATGTATTTGGTATTTCGCACTTACTGACTATCATGTACTTCGATTTTTTCGCGAGATAGATCTGCGAGAACTGTGACCAACACTCCTTCCTGTGGTTCTATCAGTGCTGCTCGAGGTATGTTCAGATTACATGTTAAATAACACCGCGGACATAATGCACACTTGTCTCACTCCTCTATCTACGTAGATTTTCTGTTTTGATCATCCATTTCAAATAATGTTGTCAGTTTGGTTGTAATATAAATTATATTATTTATCTAAATAGAACACTAACTTTGCAAAACGATTTTTGGCTACAAAATTAATTTCTTTTATCGCTTTTGGGTGCATAATAAAAGTCTTTATATTTCCAATACTACCAGTAATATTACCATATCTGTATTATTTTATAAAACTTTAAGGGTTTATTAAGCAAAACAAATCCTTAATTTGAGAGCAATAACAAAAGTGTAGGTTAATTTTTACGAAAGTTATAAACAGTTAAGATTTTACCCTATTTTGCTGTTTTTAAGCAACAAATTAATTTAAAAAATTATCTAAGACGCTATTATAAAGATTTTTCTTTCTGTTAATAGATGAAATGTTTATATTTAAGTATAAATAGATACTTTTTTAATGCTAAGAGAAAACTCCAAAAATTACATTTTTCGCACCAAATTGTTAATATTTAATTAAAAAACCACGTCCAAATTTTTCAATAAAACGTATTAGATTTTTCTTAATTTATGTATATATTAACGAAAAATCTCGTCAAATATCAAAATATTGCGATGTACTAACAAAAACTTATTTGCCCTGGTCAAAAAGTCTGTATTAAAATATATAAATAATGTTTTGAGGTTTACCAATGCACACAGTTTGGCTAATATTTGGGTAAAAACTAAAGTTAAGGAACTAAAGTTAAAGATTAAAAGAAAAGAAAATTGTTTAAAAAAATACTAAGAATATCTTTATCTATTATTTTACTTACGAGCATTAACTATGTGAATTATTCCAAAATAACAGACATACACGAACAACATATAGCACTTTCTACCCATCTTAACAGTGTAATCACTTTTGCTGAACATTAATCTTTTATAAATCTTGAACTGGCTCTTGGGATAACCAAGAAACAGATACCAGCAGCAGACATATTTATACAGGTTGAGTCAAATTATTTATTGCCTGATTTGAGAGTAACAATAGAATAACGAAAATGTAAGAAATCTATAAGTTTCTTTAACGATTCTATAATAGATTTACAATAACTGTGGTAACTGCTTTTAAAATGCTTTAAAAATGGTATGTAATTTTGAAAAAAAAAGGAGTTATGCTGCGGTTTTTATTATACACTGCGCTCCAAAATTAACGCATAATTTTAAAATTCTTATTTTGAGTTGTAATGAAAAAATTTTCGTTTGTTTTTTTCTGCTTTATGGTTGTTTAAGAACGTCTTAAATAAAAAACTTTTCTTTTTTTACAAAAATTGTGCTGAAATTAACAATATAGCATCATAAATCTAAACATCTAAACAAACAACTGATCTAAACAAACTAAAATTATAAATTAATGACGAAATTGAAATGTTTAAAGTTGAAGAAAATACTAATACCATGTACTAGTATGAGTATTGCCTCCTTTGGCATTTATTACTGCTTGACAACGATCTCTCATACTGAGAATAATCGTTCTGATTTCTTCTTGATCAATTTGATCGCAAATTTCAACCAATTGCAAAGACAGTTCATATAATGTGTTTGGTGCATTAGGTAGTTGTCGTAGTCGTCTGCCCATGATGCCATAAACATGTTCTATTGAGTTGAGGTCAGGACTTGTCGCAGGCCAATCCACGGCAGGAATTCCAACCTCCTGACGATACTGCTGCACAATTTTTGCCGTGTGTGGCCTGGCATTATCTTGCATAAGCATGAAATTATCCCCAATAAATGGTGCAAATGCACGACATGCTCTTCTAAAATGTCTGTTATATACCTCAGCGATGTAAGACGACCGCGATCTATTCTAACTAATTCCGTACGAGCCTCTAAATTAATGCCACCTCACACCATTACCGAGCAGCCGCCATACTGTACAGTCCCTACGGTGTTACACTGTGCCTAGCGTTCTCCAGGCCTTCTGTACACTCGGTTTCTCCTGTCATCAGAAAAAATGCAGTACCTGGATTCATTATTGAACAATATTCTTCCCCAATCGTCATTATTTCAATCAACATGTTCACGAGCAAAATGCAATCTTTGCCTTTTATGGTCTCTGGTCAATAATGGGCCAATTGGTGCTATTCCAGGGTGTAGGTCGTTTTCGGACTTCTTACAATCGTATTTTTGCTGATTCCAAAGTTATAACGATACAAAAATTCATTTTATAGAGAAGTACTGGTAAAAAACCTTTGTCTCAGTGTACGAAGTGTCAAAAACTGGTCTTGATTAGGAGTTGTAACTCTTCTACAGCATTGACCGAATCTTCTCGAGTTACTTCCAGTAACAGAAAAACGTGTTAACCCTTTTGAAACTTACTTTATAATTTTCAAATCAAACTATTCCGAAAATGGTACACAGTATCGAGTTTTACCGAGAGTACCTTTTTGGTGTAAAATTGAATGATGTTTAAGTTTGCTTGTTATTTTGATTAATAATTATACTATTAAAAAAGTTATATTGACTAATACTTAGTACGATCCGTGTAACTAGCGCCCTCTATGACATTCAGATATAAAAACAAATTCATGAGATGTATTAGCTTTCAAAACATATTCGTATAAAATTTCATTACAATGTTGCCAGTTGTTTCGGCAAAATCGTAAAAAATGCGTAATTTTTTTTTCTTCTACGCCCTGTATCTTGAAAACGGATGGCGTTAAAAAAATTTTTTACTAAGCAAACCCCAATTATTTTTTAGTTTTTTACCTACCCTAGAGATGGGGTTACCTTTTTTGAAACACCCTGAGTATGCATTTACACTTTCTAGTCTTTAATAAAATAGGTTAAGTAGGAAAGAACTGTTTGTCTCAAGTTGGTCATTCAGAATTATATATGTGTTTTTTAATTTGTTAATTTCCATAGATTCTAACAAAGATAACTTAAGGCCTTTATTTTGAATGTGAAAATTTTAAAATTCGTCATTAAAAAATCATTACAAAAATGATTATTATTTAGTAGGTAAAGTGCGTATGTGGAATCTGTTGTTCTATTATTGAAAGCTCTTTTATGTTCCGCTATTCGTTTGTAAAATTTCTACCAGTTTTACCGACGTAACTTTTTGGTCAGTCGACACATTTAAGTTTGTATACACCACTGTGTAATTGCTTTTTATTTTGGCTCTTGTTGTTTTTAATATATTATCCTAAGATGTTAGTTTTTCTGGTAGAAAATCTAGTGTTATTTCTTTCTTTTTTATGTGTTCTGCTATGTTTGTTGAGATTTTGGCTTTATATGTAATCAAGCAGAAGATACTGGGTTTTTTCTCTGGTGATGGATATACTAATTTCAGGGCTTTCTTATGTAGTTTTTGATTTAAGATTTTATTGTTTGTTCGTTGTACCTATTGTTTACTGCTATTTTCTTGTATATAAATAATATTAATTTAATTCTGTATCCAAGCTGTAGTTTGACATCGAAATTTCTGTTAATCTATGTAACATGCTATGATACGCTAGCTGAAATTAAAATCCTCCTTTAGATTTTGCTGGCCATATCTTGTCCCTAAAGTGTGAACGAGAGGGGTATAACTGAATGCATTCTGGGAAACTGTAGAATTTTTGAAAGAAATTATATTTATTTTTTCTCAGTCCAGTCATTTGCCCTAGCTGCAGCTTCGAGAAATGAAAACGATAAGTTTCCCGTACTATTTGGCCATCGAATGTGGGTGGTTTATGATAATGGTCCCTAATTTAATTATGAAGATGATAAAGCTGTTTGTTCAGATTAGTTACTGAAACTATTAGATGAAGAAGCTTTGGTATTAATTTTTCGTTCTAACTGAACTATTTGCTTTTATAAATTAGACATTAAATAGTTTTGTTGTTGCTTTAAATAATTTTGATGTTGTATTAATTAACTTTCAAATTTTTTGTTATACCATTTGTTTTTTCTTTTAATTAATGTATTCTACTAGTAATTTCACTCATCTCTAACTAAAAATTTTCGTAAATTTGAGATAAACCATTCATATGTTTTACCTCTACTTTCCTATGCCCATCTTTCTCTTCTTGTTTACGCTTCTTCTTAATTTCTTGTGTCAATTTCTCTGTCACTTCTTTATACTTTTCTTTTCCTCTTATGTTTTGTCTACGTTTCTCTTTCTCTTCTTGTCTACGTTTCTTTTTCATCTCTTTTTCTTCTGGTCTTCACATCTCATTCACCTCCCTAAGCTTCTCTTTTTCCTCGTTTTATTCTCGTCTATGTTTCTCTTCCTCTTTTTGTCTACGCTTCTCCTTCAGCTTGTCATTTCTCTCATTCTTAAAAACCATGCGTTGGTCTGGACGTATCCATTTCTTTATCAAAATCTCTAGATCTTGTATTAATTCACAACTGCTAAATATTTCTTTGATCCCACCGCTGTTACCAATGTTTCATTTCTTTAAACTCAATTTCATTTAATAAAACTAGTTTACAATACTTTAACAGAATGATAATTGTAAACTTCAAAATCATAGTTCACTAGACGTTACAGAATCTTTCGATATCATCTTGAATATTCGATACTTCTTCAATATTTCTTCTTCTTCATCAATCTACATTTTCTATAAGGTATAAATCCCACGGAATTGACGTAATAATATATATTGAAAAACACAAAAAAACTAAAATTTAAGCGTTATGATTATGGTATGATAGCTCGAAGCAAAGTCCATTTGTGGATCCCTCAGAAAATGTAGGTGTGCAGATATAAATTTGCAGATTTTCATCGTATGTGTAAAAATAAGGTAATGCAATACATATTTTTTAAATAAAAAAAATTATTTTTGCAATAAAAAATTTTTGGAACATAAAAACAGTTAAATATTTTCAACTTCGTTTATAATTCTTTAGAAAAAGTATTACGGAAATCATTGTTTGTATTTATCTGTTAATTCATATCTTACTAGTCCTGTACAAAAACCTTGCCGGTTAAATCAAAAACGGTAATTCCACTAAATATTTTTATCTCATTATTCCGCAATTTTATGGTTGTCTTAGTAATCAATATGCTTGGGTTTTTGAATATCAATAATTATAATGATATGGTGTGCCCAGTAGGAAAACAGGATCAGTTCGTTGAACATCTGGGAATGTAATTAATCACCAAAAATTAATTTTCAATGTAGGTATGTTACAAAAGTGGCACAATATATTATGTAAAAAGATACTGAAAATATTCATAGAAAGATATCGTAAATTATTTTGGCTCCTGATTTTGGATATTACTTATTTTATTTATAGATATTTTAGGAATATTAATATATATTAAAATTTATTGGGGAAAACCTCAAAAAAATTGTTGTGTTGCTGTTGATGCACACCAATTAATATTCCGCTATTCAATAAAATCAAAAATTTGTAATTAATCGTATAGTCCGTATAATAATTACTTATATACAGGGTGGTCCTTAAGTAATTGTACAAAAAATCGTAGATTCTACACTTTAAAATATTACGATATAAACCAAATTGCTTTAATAAAATGTTGACATTAAGAAAAATACAGGGTGTTGAAGTGGAATTTTAAAATTTTAATTTTCACTATCACTTTCATGTTTATAAACATTTATATATAAAAATTCATAACTAGATTCATTTGCACTTAACTTTTTTGCTCTTTAAGATACCAGTGTTTGTTATAAAAAATATTAAAGATAACTTATTTTAAAGAAAAAAAAGGTATGCTTGATAATAACTTTAAAACTCAACAGTTTTCGGGATAATCGCATTTTACAAATCAACGACATGATTCAGATTTAACGCATTTACTCCAGGCAAAGAAAGAAAATTAGACAAAAATATCAATACTTCCGAATTTTAGTATAAAATGCCTTTAATAAAGTTAATAGTTAACGAAATATTAAATAAAATAAATATATTAGCAGGATAATTTGCAATAGTATTTGACAAAATAAGAGAATTATTGGTTTTTACATAAAACATTTTACGTTTTGTATTAAATTAAAACGGCAAATTAGTTAAAGAACGGAAAAGCTGTTTGGAAAGATAATATCCCAATTGAAATAATAAAGATATTACTAGACGATCACTTCGAAGTAATGGAAGATATATTTAACAAAATATACGAAACAGGCAAAATACCAAATGATTGGCTCACATCGGTGTTTATACCACTACCAAAGAAGAGAAACTCCAAGAAATGTGGACACCATAGGATTATTATCCTGATGAATCAAATGTTGAAGCTTTTCCTACGAGTAATACACAATAGAGTATACCATAAACTAGACGAACACACTGGTCAAACTCAGTTTGGTTTTAAGAATGGGTTCGGAACAAGAGAAGCACTTTTTTCAATACGTGTGCTAGTTGAAAGATGTAGAGATGTCGATTCTGATGTATACTTGTGTTTTATAGACTTTCAGAAAGTGTTTGATCTGGTGAAACATGATAAACTAATAAATATTTTAAGGTCATGTAATATCGACGATAAAGACTTAAGGATCGTTGCAAACCTCTACCAAGAACAAAAGGCTAAAATCAGAATAAAAAGCGAAACATCTGGAAAAATCAATATCGAGAAGGGAGTAAGACAGGGATGTGTCCTATCACCTTTGCTGTTCAATGTTAACTCTGAGAAGATATTTCAGAAAGCTCTGAAAGGCACCACGGATGAAGACACTGTCATACTGGCAGATAATGCTGAAGCCCTGGAACGCTTAATGGACCGAGTAACGACAGCCTGTAGAGAATTTGGAATGAAATTGAATACAAAGAAGACAAAAACGATGGTCATCACCAAGCACCAAAACAGAAGGGTGAAGGTTAATGTCGACGGAACAGATCTGGAAAGAGTAACAAGAACAACGTACCTTGGAAGTAATCTTGAAACTTGGGACCACTCACTAGAGATAAGAATAGGCCTGGAAAAGGCACGTACAATGTTTTACAAAATGCAAAAAGTTCTATGCAACCGCCAGCTGGGCATCTCATTGAGAACTAGAATACTTAAGTGCTATGTTTTCTCTACCTTGCTCTATGGTATTGAAGCCTGGACCATGACAGAAGCAATGCAAAAAAGAATCCAAGCATTTGAACTCTGGTGTTACCGTAAAATGCTCAGAATATCCTACATGAGCCATACGACAAATGCGGAAGTCTTGCGGATGAATAAGGAAAGAGAGCTTATGCTTATAATAAAAGAACGAAAAACACAATATTTTGGTCACATCATAAGAAATCAAAAGTATGAACTGCTCCAACTTATAATCGAAGGCAAAGTCAATAGCAAAAGAGGACCAGGAAGAAGACGCAACTCTTGGCTTAAAAACCTACGGCAATCGACGAACATGACCTCCATAGAACTATTCAGGGCTGCTACAAATAAGATTAAATGGGCAAATGTAATGGCCAACGTCCTTAAGGATAAGGCACCGTAAGAAGAAGAATTAAATTAAAGTCATAATGTTTATCATTTTATTTATTTCATTTGTCAATAAATTCCATAAAAGATCGTCTCATATTAAATAGCATCATTGGTTCTAAAGAAATTGCTGCAGTATTTATAATTAGTATTATAAGTTTTATATATAATAAATATAATTTAATAATAAAGTATTGTTTTAAAAGTTATACATCTTTTCCAAAATCATTATGCTCGTCGTTTAGATTTGTAACCACACATATTCAGTAGAATATCGACAACTGGAAAAAAATTCTTTATACTAATAAGACCATAATCATTAATATGGAAACCATATGGTCAAAACCACGTCTGTAGAAGAGTTAGAGAACGATTCGCCACCTGCAATCTCGCCCAGACTTTTTAGTTTTAGAGCCTTTTAGACCCTATAGTTTTAGAGATAGTGTTATAATGCTTTTGAAAGGTATTAGTTGAGAGGGACGCACTGCACTTGTGGAAGTAATTGGACGAATGACTGGTGACACTTACGTTCAAAACATCCTGCAGGATTATGTTTTGCCGTGTGTTGGTTACATTGTATATGAGATGTTCACGTAAATAAACGATAATGCTCGAATGCATGCCGTTACCACAGTGAGTAATTATCTTGATGAGGTCCAAATTTAAAGATTAAATTGGCCACCATTTAACCTAGATTTTAAACCAATAGAGCACATGTGGTGTCAGATAAAACTCCGCATACGATAAAGAAATCCCTTTCCAAATATAATAGATGCAAGCAATAATAAGAGCTAGATGGGGGAATACTCATTAATAATCATGCACTTGTTTAAATTAAACAGACTTGTTTATTCAATTTGAATTAAAATTTACGTTAAGAGTAAAATAAGCTTATTTAATTAACATTATATTTTTTTCACAATTTTGTCAGTATAAAAACTTCATTCGCTAACTGTTCATATTCCAAAATATGGACACAAAATATGGAAGTCCAAAATATTAGATATTTTTGTACATGAGTATATTTTATATTTATTATACCAATTTATATAATTACACAGCTTATTTATACTAAAAGCGTGTTTAACTAATTAAGTCAAGTCAAGTCAAATTTATTGATCACATGCGACATTATACAAAGTACATGTATGAGACAAGTCAAAAATACAGACATAAATCTTAAAATTATATAAATTAATTAAACACGATAAAACATACTTAAAAATTATTTTTAGAATATGGCTCTAGCTCACAAATGTATTGATGTACACACCTCCGAAAGTTTGGCTGATGTAAATTCATTCGTATATCTATTGGTAATTTGTTAAAGAAACTTATGGCTGCATAATGTGTGCTACCTTCCAACAAAACAGAACGATGTTGTGGAAGCATAAAGTGATTGTCTCTGAATCTTGTTGAATAAACATGGTTAAATTGAAATTTATTAAATTCATAAATTTTGCTATGCAAATACATTATACACGAAAATATATACAGACCAGGAATTGTCAGAATATTGTTTTGTCTAAAGATGCCTCTACAAGAATCTCTAAATTTCATTTTATACATTATCCTAATAGCTCTTTTCTGAAGTACGAATATCTGCTCTAATTCAGAGGTACAACCCCAGACTTCAATGCCATATTTGGCTATTGAGTAAAAATGGGCAAAGTATACTGTTTTTAATATTGATGTATGAAAGAAACGTGAAAGAATTCTTAATGCATAACATGCGCTACTTAATCTGGATTTCAAATTAGAAATGTGGTTTGACCATTTACAATTACTGTCTAGAAGTACCCCCAGCAACTTCGTGCAGTCTGTTTTATCTATTGCTGCTTCTATAGTGGCTTGATGGTTTAATAAATTATTTGACGTGAAAATCATATACTTTGATTTCTCTTCATTCAAAACTAATTTGTTGGATAAGAAATAACTTTTGATGGTGGATAGTATCTGTGAAGTTTTATTTTGCAAATTTTGATCAGACGTTCCTGTGACTAGAATGTTGGTATCATCCGCATAACTGATAATGTTAACCCCAGTCAGTGAATTAGTTACCAAAGTTATATCATTAATAAATACTATAAAAAGTAGAGGACCCAATACACTACCCTGAGGGATACCATAATGGATATCCAATGTGTTTGATTCGTTTACAAGTCCATTAGATGTTATCTTTACTTTTTGTCTTCTATTCTCTAGGTAGGAAGTAAACCATTTTAGAACTATACCACGAATACCAATCCCCTCAAGTTTTATTAGCAACAAATTATGATCCAAAGTGTCAAAAGCCTTGGACAAATCGAGAAATAAACCACATGCCTTCTCTCGTCTGTCCAAAGCATCCAACACTAAGCTGACGAAATTTGCAAGAGCTGTAGTTGTAGACTTAGAAGATGTAAAACCATGTTGAAAATTATGCAAGACACTATGCTTTTTCAGAAATCCGTTCATTCTAGTATAAACTAGAGTTTCAATTATCTTTGAAAACACAGATAAGAGACTTATGGGACGATAGTTGTTAAGGTCATCTTTATCACCACTTTTGAATAAAGGGATTACAATAGATAGTTTAAACATACTAGGAAATATTCCTTGTTGAAAAGAGGCATTACAAATATCCGTCAGTGGATCTGCGAGAGCATGAATGCATTGTTTTAATAACTTAGGGGAAATCTGATCAAAACCACAACTGTGTTTGGATTTAAAACTTCCGACTATACTAGTTATTTCCTGTGGGTTAGTTGGATATAAAAACATAGAAGAACTATTACGGTTTTTTGATGCTGATGTAAACCCATCTATTTTAGTAGGATCCAAAGCGGCAAGTAACTTTGGAGCCATTTCAACAAAATGGTGGTTAAATTTGTCTGCTAAATTACTGTTATCATCACTAGGTACTTTTGAGTTATTTTGTTTCCCGACTGTTAAGTTTACTAAACGCCAAATACATTTAATTTTATTTGATGATTCGTTTAACTGTCTCATGAAGTGACTACTTTTAGCAGCTTTTAATTTAATTGAATATTCTGCCTTTGCCAAATGAAGGACTGGCCTAAGACTACTATTTTGCTGACAGATCGTTTCTAAAAGTTTTAGCTGATCCCTTAAATTGTACAGTTCCTGCGTAAACCAATTCGAACGTGTACTTTTTTTAGGTTTACATTTAAGTAGTGGAAAATGGGACCGAAAATAATTTTGGATAGTATTTAAAAAAGCTAATGATTTATCCTCAGCAGAAATTGTATTAAATACCTCTGACCAATTTGTTGACTCAAGGGTTTGAACAAAACGATTTATGTTCCTTTCACTATATGAACGGATGAATATATAGGCATCATTGTCTGTGTTAATGCTACATTGGAATATTTGCGCACGATGATCAGAGATAAAACCTTCCACAACCATTGTTTTTTGTGGGTGATTTATGTTTGTAGCAATATAGTCAATTTGAGTTTTACTAGTTGCAGTTACTCTTGTATAATCATTCACAGTTACAGTTAAGCCATAAGAATCTAAAACATTCACCAAGTTCTGCTTACTTAATGCATTTGATTTGAAATCTATATTAAAATCACCTGTTAATATTATAGCCTTGCCTTCGGAGACTAGCACATCAAGTATTAGATCCAGTTTTGACATAAAAACATCAATAGAGCCACGTCCAGTCAGATAAATACACAACACAACACAATTAAAAAGGCAATAACGACGAATTATTTCAATGATTTTTTGCGATCCTAATTCTAACCTTACTTTTGCAATTGTAAATATATAAATTATATTTATTATTATTGTAGTAGTACTATTAGTTTAAGAAAACATTGTAACAATATGTGGAAGTTAATTTACAGTAATCATTACATAAAAGTTTCTTTCTATGTTAATTATACCTTATAACGTTATTAATAATCCACAGTTTACGTTGATGCTTTTTATGATTTTGACTCGAAATCGATAAAACTTTTACTTTTAGGTTAAACACAGACAAGGCGGTTTGCGCCGCGTCTGAACCTCGTCGGCTGCCGCGCGGCTTAAAACACATGAGGCGGTTTAACAGTGGCAGCAGTTTTGCCACTGTATTCGTTGTTGTCAAATTTAGTCGAGTTTTGGACGTAGAATGGTATGATGATGTCTCTAGAATCATCTAGTGAAAGTGACGACGATTTGTTTTTCCTAATAAGTGGAAGTTTACTTCATATTAGATCAAAGAAGAAGAAGAAACGCAGGTATTGGATACATCCTATAGTAAAATAATGAAAAAATAAAGGAATGTTTTACACGTTAGTTAACGAAATTAAAGATGGCCCAGAAAAGCATCTTCCGAAATAAAACTGTGGGTAACCTCTTCCCAAGCATGTTTTTTCTTTATTTTATTCGAATATTTATTTGAGCGTATATGCCAAATTGCTGGATGTGTGTGAATTTCGGTAATTAATTTATCGATGTCTACAGCCTTACAAAATTTGGCAAACACTCCCAAAAGTAACCAAATAAAACCGCTGCAAAACAGTCACACGTTTGTGTTAAAGCACGAGATATCTATTACTGATGTGCCGCCGGAAGTCATAAAACCGCCGACGACGCATGGTACTCAGCATAGGCCGCGCGGCGGCCGACGCAGCGAGCTGACGAACGATGGCTCGTTGCACAACATGACGAACGATAGCAAGTACCATAGACGAGAGACCGCTTTCAATGCCGCCCATACGGCGCACGCCGCCCTGTCTGTGTTTAATCTTACTGTAGTAGTTTGCGAGGAACAAACATTACCTACTGTCGTTTTGAATAATAATTATAATATACAATTCTTCTTCTTGTGCCGTCTTCTAACGAAGGTTGGCGATCACTTCTTTAAACGCTTCTCGATCTTTTGCAACGTGAAATATCTGTTCAACACTGAGGTTAGTCCAATCTCTGATATTCCTCAGCCAAGATTTCTTCTTTCTTCCCAAGCCTTTTCTTCCCTCTACTCTACCTTGCATGATGACTTGTAGCAGAGAGTATTTATCGTTTCGGAGTATGTGGCCCAGATACGATGTTTTTCTTATTTTAATTGTGTTCATAAGCTTTCTGCCATGTCCAACTCGTCTTAACACTTCCTCATTTGAGACTTTTGCAGTCCAAGGAATCTTCAAAATACGCCTATATAGCCACATTTCGAATGCCTCCAATTTTTTTATAGATTGGGCTTTCAGAGTCCAAGCTTCTACCCCATATAGTAGTTGCGACCAAACATAACATTCGACGAACCTCAATCTGATGGCCATACTCAATTTCTTATTTGTAAACATTGACTTGTATTTTATAAAGCCTTTTCGAGCTATTTCTATTCTGACCTTTATCTCCTGCTCTTGATCTAACTGTGAGTTTATAATTGCTCCGAGGTATTTATATTTGTCGACTCTCTCTAGGGGTTTACCCTCCAATGTCAGTTGTATGTTGTCAACAGGGTTTTTTGAGATCACCATGTATTTGGTTTTATTTATATTCATTGTTAGTCCCATCTTTTTGCTTTCTCTGTTAATGATTTCCAGGAGAGTTTGTAAATCGTCTATATTCTCTGCCATGATTGCGGTATCGTCTGCAAATCTTATGTTATTAATGATGCTCCCTCCAATCCTTACACCTTCAGTTCTTTCCCATAGTGCCTCCTGAAATATTAGTTGGGAGTACACATTAAATAATTGTGGCGACAGCACACATCCCTGTCTGACTCCTCTTTGAATTTCCACCTGGTTTGTCTCACTATCTTCCACCCGTACGACCGCTGTTTGATTGTAGTACAGATTTTTGATTAAATTAATATCCTTGGGATCTAGGTGTATGTGTTTCAATGCATGTATGAGTTTACCATGTTGGACTCTATCAAAAGCTTTTTGGAAATCTATATAACATATGAATACGTTTTTATTATATTCCCTGCATTTTTGTAATAGTACCGTCATTGCGCACAGTGCCTCTCTTGTTCCCATTCCACATCTAAATCCAAACTGTGTATTGTCTAATTGTTCTTCACATTTTTTATATATACGCTGCTGAATAACTTTGAGTAGTATTTTTAAAGTGTGGCTCATAAGGCTAATTAATCGGTACTCATCGCAAGATTTAGGATTATTTTTCTTGGGTAAGGGTAAAAAGATAGATTTTAACCATTCATCCGGGATTTGACCATCGTGGTATATTTTATTAAATAATTTAGTTAGACACTCTATATTTTCATCATTCAGGATTTTTAATATCTCTACAGGAATTTCATCGGGACCTGGCGCTTTACCACTTTTTGAGATTTTAATTGCCTGTTTAACCTCTGATATCAGAATTTTTAGATTTTCATTAGTTGGTAATGTATCATTTATTTCTTCCCTATTATCTGCGAATAAGTCCTTGATGTATTTCTCCCAAGTTTGTTGTTTTTCTACTGCTGATAATTGGAGATCCCCTTGGAGTTTCGTATAACTTGTGGTATTCTCTTCCGATTATTTCCTGTAATTTCTTTCAGTTTCTTATGTAGCCCATGTGTGTCGTGTTTCATATTAAGTTCTTCTATTTCTCTACAATTTTCTACCATCCAGTGTTCTTTAGCTTCCTTGATCTGCGTTTCTACTAGTTTCTTCATTTGCTTGTACTTCTCTTTATTTGTATTTTTGTATTTTCGTTTTTCTTCTATGAGGTTTATAATATCTGGTGTCATCAGTCTTTTTTGGCAATTGGTTCTTTTTTACCCACAAACGTTTTACCAGCGTTAAGTACTGCCGATTTCATTTCGTTCCAGGCACTATTAATATCTTTTTTTGACGCCTCTGCGAATGCTGGTGCAACTGCTTCATTTATTTGTTGTTGACATTTTTCACCCTCAAGCTTTGACAAATCTAGTCTCTGAATTTTACTTTTTTTCTGTTGTTTTCTCAGTTTAATATTAACGTTGGCAAGAAGTAGATTGTGGTCGGAGTCTGCATCAGCACTAGGATATGTTTTAACGCTTTTAATTCCATTTCTAAATCTTTTGTTGACAAGAATGTAATCGATTTGGTTTCTTATCAGATTATTATTGTTGTCTCCTGGTGCACTCCAAGTATAGAGTCTTCTTGGTGGTAATTGATAAAAGGTGTTTGTGATGACTAGTTCTTTCTCTTGACAATATTGTACTAATTGGTCTCCTCTTTCATTTCTAATTCCTAGACCATAATTTCCTACGATATCTTCTACTTTCCCTTTACCGACTTTGGCGTTAAAGTCGCCCATTATTATGTTGACTTCATGTTTGTTTATGTTTTTCGTTAGTTGTTCTAAATCTGAATAGAATACATCTATTTCATTATCGGTGCTGCTTGATGTTGGAGCATAAATTTGAATTATGTTTATGTTTATTGGGTGGGTTTTCAACTGTAACATTATTATTCTTTCATCTCAAATAAAATTTGAGACATACGATTGTAGTGCTTTTTTATTGATTGATATGATTCCTACACCATTTTTGTGATCACCCGTACTGCTGCCGAGTAATGAAGAACAATGTCGTTGTGATAACACTGTCCAGCACTGGGCCATCTTACTTCGCTAAGGCCAAGTATACCTATTTTAAGTCTGCTCATTGCTAGTGATACTGTTGCAAGTTCTCCAGTTTTATATAATGTTATGAACGAATAGGTAATCGACTTTTAAATCAATACTGTCCATAAGTGTTCAAGTTATCAATAAAAGAGCGTCACCTAGATGTTGCAGTATTAGATAATTTTTTTTTTAATGTTTTGCGATACTCTTGTCTTCCATTAATATAAGCCTTTAGGTAGTGCACAATTTTATAGTATATAAAGCTTTAACAGAAATTTATTTAATTTAACAGAAATATTTAACAGAACAAGTTAGATGAAATCGTAGGCTTCCACGGCCAGAGTCAGAATTATAGTTTATTCGTCTTCCGGGTTTGGACCGTGTCATTTGTGAGTGACCCAAAAGTGGGTTCATCTCGACGTTTCGCTACAATTGTATGTAGCTTCTTCAGGAGAACAAAGAAAAAGAAAACAAAAGACAGGAAGATGGGTAGTTAGCAACGGTAACTCAGTTACTCAACGCAACCAGAGGCGAATACTAACTACCAAGATGGGCATTTGGTCACAGTAACTCAACTACTCAACTACGGAGTGAATCCACGCCTCTCGACGCGTTAGTGTTCTGAGCTGTTGGACGTGAATCCCTGTCCTGGCATTTGGTTTTCACCTCTGGCTGCGTTGAGTAGTTGAGTTACTGTGACCAAATGCCCATCTTGGTAGTTAGTATTCGCCTCTGGTTGCGTTGAGTAACTGAGTTACCGTTGCTAACTACCCATCTTCCTGTCTTTTGTTTTCTTTTTCTTTGTTCTCCTGAAGAAGCTACATACAATTGTAGCGAAACGTCGAGATGAACCCACTTTTGGGTCACTCACAAATGACACGGTCCAAACCCGGAAGACGAAGAACAAGTTAGTATTTACAAGGACCACAACGTTGAGCTAATAGATTGTCTGGTACGCATGAAATTTTCATGCAGGTATATGTAAAATTGCCGTGAAAATTTAACGTTTCTAAAATGCTTTGTATAATCAATATTACTAGGAACGGAATTTTTAATTTTACAATATACGTTTGGTAAGCGTTAAAAAGAAGTTCAGTATAATTTTGTATATATCGTCCAATATGATTTATTTTTAGTTTTCGGAAGACACAAGATAATAGTAATATAGATACCGATCGTTCTGCAGCCAATTTGCTTATAGACTGGAGAAATCTATCTATATAAAAGGATATGATACAAATGAATAAAACTAAATGCATGATCATGACTAAATTAGCAGATGTAAACATGCAATTAATTATTGAAGATACTGTAATTGAGAGTGTGGATACCTAAAAATACTTAGGAATATGGATAACATCAAATGTAGACCAAACCAAGGAAATTAGCATATCTTGCATCATTTGTTGAACGTCGTCGGGATATAAGGTAAGGACTACGCCTAAGGATACTTCGTTGTTACGTATTCACTACTCTTCTTTATGGATGGAAAGCATGGGAAGTAAAACAAGTATCTAAATAAGTTATTGCCTTTGAGTTTTGGTCTTACAGAAAATCCTACGAGTATCATTGACTTAAAGAATGTCAAATGCAGAAGTTACTAGAAGAATAGGAAATGAAGCTAAAATAATATTGACTATTAAAAGAAGAACGAAAGAAGAAAACTGTAGTACTTGTGCCATGTCACGAGAAAGCAAACATTAAGCAAACTTAAAGGAAAGGTTTAAATGCAGTAGTGCAGAACTATTTAGTTCTTCGTTAAGTTCCATCTTCGATAGAAGATGGAACTTAACGAAGAAGAATCTTTGATATCCCAATCAATCCGATGGACTTTGTCCTATAAAAGGCCTGTGGCAGTTATTTAAGATAATGAATTATATTCTTTTAATTGTCTGCGAACGTTATTAGAAGTACCATAAACATCTGCCAGTTTCCTAGTAAAAGCTGTATTAGTAACTGTCCAGTCGCGAAGTACTAAAAGTAGAAGAAATCGATATTGGACGGCGTTTGTTGCCATAAGGGCAATACTTGGTTTTCCCTGTCTAGTTCTTCTTGAGTAAGAACCAGTTTTTGGAAATAATTATAATATACTTCACTACAATGCAGAGCGGAAGCTTGTGCTACTTGATCTGGCCTTCCATAAAGGAATACACTGAATTAGACAAGCATTATTATATTAGTAATATTCAATATTTGTATGGTATTGTATATTGTGCTGTTATTGTGTAGTCATGAATACATGTTATTATTAAATAAATAACAATCAACTAAAAAAATTACTTGACCTTTTATTATCATTTTCAACTATCACGTTTGCGTAATTTTTCGCAGCTCCTAATCAATATTAAATAAATTGCTGTCCACAAAACCGCAGTCAAATGCAGATAGTTTATGTGAGGAAATGACATTGTGTTTTAGATTACGGGGATTTTCTATTTTGATGATTTATATTATATTTTAATAACATAATTTCCGTTTTGGTGGTTTGTACACAAAACTATCAGATAGTAAATATATTTGACTCTATAATTTAAGAATACAAGGTAAACTTTCTAAAAATTATCTTTCATTTTCAAAAGATATTGAAAATGAAAGTATTTTTGATATTTCAAAAAGTATTCCCGGTTTTTTTGTTCTATTGTTGTGAGTTAATTCTTTAATTTTTTTATGTTTGTTAAAACTATCATGTCTTTTCTGGTATTCTTCTATTTTACGCATTGTTCTTTTAGCCATTGTTCTTTTGTTTTCTTAATTCTGTATTTTATTTGTATATCCACTTATTTGTACATCTGACTATCTTTTTATTGTTCTGAAGCTATTTTCCCGTTCTCAAAAGAGAACGATTTCCGAAGTGGAAATTGAAACGTCAATAAACGTATTTTTATCTTTAATTGTGGCTTATTCCCAGTTAAATAGTAATTAATTAACTATCTTTTTTCTTATATTGACGTCTTTCTTCCATTAAATCTAAAATTTCTTCCGTCATCCATTGTATCTTTTTATATCAGGTTTGTATTAGAATTTCTTTTTGACTTTTATCTATTTCTGTCTTTATTAACAACCATTTTTTCTCCGTCTCAGTATTTTGCTGAATTTGTTCTTTAACATTCATTAATCCGTTGTTGATTTCATCTGCCAGGCGTTGCCTTATGAGTGGGTTCCTTAATTTACTTGTATCGATTTTTGCATTTGTTGTTCTTCGCTTTATTATTTTCATTTTGAGCCTAATTTTGGTCACTACTGGGTTGTGATCTGATCCTATGTCGGCACTTGGATAGGTTTTTGCGGATATAATTGCGTTCCTGTATCTTTGTCTAACTAATACATAGTCTATTTGGTTTCTTACAATTCTCTCTTCTTGATCTGCTGGTGACTTCCAGGTATATAGTCTTCTCTTTGGCATTTTGAACAATGTATTAGCTATAACAAAATTATTGTTTTGGCAAAATTCGATAAGCCTGTCACCCCTTTCGTTTCTGTTGCCCAGACCATATCCTCCTGTACATTCTTCTACTTTTTCTTTCCCAACCTTTGCGTTAAAGTCTCCCATTATAATTGTTAAATCTTGCGTTTTAATAGATTTTAAAATGTTGTCTAGGTCTTCGTAGAAAGTTTCAATATCGCTCTCTGGTTTGTCTGCAGTTGGAGCATAAACTTGTAGGATGTTTATTTTGGGTTTGTTCTGGTTTAATTGTAAGAGTATAATTCTGTTGGAGTATGGAGTGAAATTTATTACAGCTTCATCAATGTTTTTGTTTAATATTATCCCGACACCATATCTGTGTGGACCGTCTTGACTTCCTGAATAATATATTGTTTTATTGTTGATTTTTATCTTTCCTGAGTCAGGCCATTGGACATTGTATTGAATAAACTTCAATTATTTGATCTGATTCTTCGAAATAAAGGCCATTAAATTACAGTTACACACATCCTCTCAGCTTCCTTTTCTTGACTTTTGCCCTTTAGTTTAGATTTTTGTAGAACTTTCGTGTTTGGTTTTGATTTCTTAGTCATTCTATGCTTTCTAACTGCTTTTCCTTAAATTGCCTTTTTTTTTTCTTTTATGTATGTGATATGTATGTGATATGATTAATAGTCACTTAAAATATAAATTTTTATTATTTTTATACCTCCACATTTACTGATTTTACCTTATACAAATAGTCCATGGTGCCATACACCAACCTCAAAAAACTCAAAAATTATCACAGCAATTCATATTCGTACTTCTTTAAATTATATCATTTATTAGAAATAAATATACAAAATAAAATCAATTTTAAGAATAGATCTTAATCATTAATGTTATGGGTACATTTATTTTAATTAGATGTTATACTTCATAATCATTACTCTTTAACTCGGCTATGAATCCAGGATAAGAAGCTTGAAACCTTTGTGTAAATTCCAGGTAATCCTGCTGTACCACAATAACTATTTCCAAATGAAACGATTCCCTCTTGGTACCACTGAAGGGGATTAGCAAGTGATCTTTTCATCAGCGGACCTCCACTGTCACCTGTAAAAATAAGATTATGTATTAACCATGCAATTTGTTTACTACATTTGGTATATCTACCTCAAATTTGAATGCTAAATTCAAAAGATGATATTAGTTTGTCTAAATCAAGTACAGCTATACTAGTAATAGCCTAAATAGTATAATGTTTTATAGATAGAGTATCGATTATTTGTTATTGTAAATCTTATTTAATTTTATCATAATTATCAACCTATTACAGCTGATCATAATTAACATTTATACAACAACCTGCTACATTTCTGATTTAAAACGGTTACTTTTTGTCAACTATGTTGTTAAGTCCAGCAACTAGTCTAAAACAACGGTTGGAAACTAGTTTTATCTGCGAGCGCTTTACAACTAGTTTAAAACCTAAATAAAACCTTTGTCATCCCAAGAAGTGACTAGTTTTGAATCAGTTAAGTTATAATATAATGTTATCAGCTACTATACATTGTCACATTGGGCAAAATGGTAGTTATAGGAAAGACCAATTTAAAAAATTAGCTTTAAGAATAGTTATTTATTTTTTTTGAACTAAAAAAATGTGAATGGGAATACGTGTTTATAGACGTACTACAAAAAATTGCACCGCAACTGCGACCACAGGTCGAAGACAAAAACAGTAATTGGAAACCAGTTACAGTCAGATTGTCTCCCAGTGGGTGACTCCCCGAGCGTTTACTTCACCGACATCACAAAACAGTTAGAAGCGCAAGCGGTTTCAGACGGTAGTTTGAAAAACTGTATAAAATAAAAGCTACTTTTAATCCTTTCAGTGCGGTGTACTTGTATACGAGTATTATAAAATCCGTGCCAACAGTACGAACCACTTGTATACAAGTTTTATGTAAAGTTATTAGTTATTTAGTGCTAACTACTTGTTAAGAAGTCTTATACTGTAGGCATAAGTTAATAAAGGAAGTGCACAAATGACAAATCATTGTTGAACCAATGAAATTGAAAAATAGGCGTGGTTTATTTTTATGTTGGAGTAAGTAATTTCAACAAATGGTGTTGACCCGTTGACCGTGCATTAGTTTTAATCTGAATTTTGAGAGGTTTTATGCTAATTTGTAGTGAAGTATGTTTCGTGAGAAAAGGGTTTGAGTGAAGCAGAATTATTACAGTTAATTCTAGAAAGTGATGATGATGAAGTGGAGTATGTGTTTGACGAGGGCAATATTGAGGTGAAAGCTAATAATAATGATAATTCTGAAGATTGTGAAAATGACGAAATTAATATAAACATTGCTCCTAAATTTGAATGGACTACCAATAATTCATCACCTAATAAATCTGTTTTCGATAGCTTTACTTTCATGTCCATAAAGTGGATTACTTGAATGCGGAATCCACACCATTAGAAATTTTTTAAAGTTTCTTTACTAATGAGGTTGTGCAAAAAATTGTGGATGAAACAAATAGGTTTGCCCTACAAGAACTTGAGAAAGAAAATACGGAAAAATCGCGAACTAAGAAGTGGACAGATATAAGAAATGAAGAATTGTATGTTTTCTTGGGGTTAACATTTCTCATGCTAATAACAAAAAGTTATCCTTTCATGAATATTGGAGTAAGAATCCACTATTACGCACATCTCTTTTTGCAGAAGCGATGTCACGGGATCGATATAAAAATATATTGAAGATGTTGCATTTTTGAGACAACTCAGTTCAACGTGAAAATGATGTTGTCTTCAAAGTTAGGATGTTGGTAGATCATTTCAAAACATAATTTATCAATATCTTTGAAGCTTTCGATAACGTATGTATTGACGAAAGTTTGCTTTTATTCAAGGGGAGATTATTTTTTATTACCATCTAAACGTCACCGTTTTGGCATAAAACTTTTTTTACTCGTAGACTGTAAAATTGGATATATTTGTGATTTTATTATATATACGGGTTCGAGTACTTATAGCCCCGATATTGGAAATTTAGGAAAATCGGGTTATATTGTAACAACCCTAATGAATAAATATTTAGACAAAGGTCACAAGTTATTCGTAGATAACTGGTACACAAGTCCAGAACTGTTTTATTGGTTATTCAATAGAAACACCGGAGCTTGTGGCACGGTAAAGAAGAGTAGGAGATATATATGGGAAAAACAGAAAAAAATGCACAGATACTGGACGTCCAAAAATGAAACCGACTTGTATTATAGACTATAATAAATATATGGGCGGAGTAGATAAAAGTAATATGCTATTGTGTTCAATTGAATGTGTGCGGAAAAGACGAAGTGGTATAAAAAACTTTTTTTCCATTTCATGGACATGTCTCTTCTAAACTCCTACTATTTGTACAAATTTCTAAATACTAAAAAAAATCAGTAGCAGATTTCCAAATTAAACTAATTTTTGAGATTTTAGAAAAATACAGGGGAAGTTCTGGTACTAGTGGCTATTCTTTATCTGGACGCCTTATGGAAAATCCGTTAAGACTTGATCGTTCAAGTTACCACAGTCCTTCATTTATTCCAAGTACAGAAAAGTTAAAAAATCCGTTACGAAATTGTGTAGTTTGTACTAAAAACTAAATCCGACGGCAAACCAGATACTGTTGTGATAAATGTGATGTTTCACTTTGCGTTGTACCTTGTTTCGGCGACTATCACAGTAAAAAGTATACTGGAAGTAAGATATTTATTTAAAATCAATACCTAAATGTATTTTTGCAACAATTTTAATATCTGACACGACAAATACTTGTTTATTTTAAAAAATAAATGTTTCAATTACAGATTTTTTATTAATTATTGCTAAAAATAACCTTTCCAATAAATAAAGTTATTAAATTTAAAAATGCGTGTAATACAATATAACAAGTGTTC
Source organism: Diabrotica balteata (assembly GCA_918026665.1). NCBI lineage: Eukaryota > Metazoa > Arthropoda > Insecta > Coleoptera > Chrysomelidae > Diabrotica > Diabrotica balteata. The sequence goes on along the minus strand of OU898279.1, from coordinate 36,807,973 downwards.
CCACTCAAGCGAAATCATCCGTAATGCAGACACGACTGCCACAAAAACAGTCGTACTAGTGTACGATAAACGAGGAGAGACACCCGCTCTAAAAGGGTTAAAATTGGTCAAATATAAAAGCACTAACACATTTTTTTCAAGAACAGTGCTCGATAGTGATTGACTACCTCTTAATACAGTTCTTAACTCTGGGTTATAAAAACGATTTCGGTATATTAGATTAGTTATTAGGTAGTAAGAGGCATATTTACAAACACGCTCAATGTGTATTAAACCCGGTAATTTTTTACTGTTTGAACAAAATACGTTCAGTAAATCATCATATACTTGCTTCATTCATCAACAGAAAGATTTATTATCAGAACATCATTGGAAAAGATAACACTTATAACTGAAGTAACAAGTGATCTATTGATATACTGTAGCATTTACAGTAAAATATCTTTTTTTGCGTCCTTTTATATTAGTTCCGATTTTAAGGCTATGATCGTATTTGTGACGTTGACTGCTAGATATTTTGTCTCTAATGACTCTTGGTATTAAGTATTTTAAACTAAGCTTAAAGTCACTTAAGTTATTTTAACTTGATTCTACCAACCCAGAGATCAGCTCTTAAAACAGTACAAAGCAACAAGCAGATTCTGCAGAAAACGATAAAACATATTTTCCCATACTGCAAGATAATTATTAACTATGTGTGTGCTGTTGGTTTCTTTTGACTGTGGACTTATAGTCTGTGAATAGATATTTTGACTTATTAGTCATGTGAATAGATATTACTTGATTTCTTTTGAACAGAAATAATCGGATTATTTTTGGAAGATTATCTACTACGGTTACCGAAGAAAGATAAATGCATGTACACTGGTTAAAAATACGTAAACCAAAGCTTGGTGTGAGAGGCCATGGTGATAGAGGCCATATTTATATTTTCTACTCTCCACCCTTCACTGGTTTCGGCATGAGGGGACGTGTCGTCGTTTGTATACATATCGACATATCGACAAATCTGCCGTTGCTGAACACGCTTTGGGAAGCGGAGAACATCGGATAGTGTTTAAAGAATCGCAGATGCTGGATAAAACATCACAGTACTACCCACGGTTGTATCGGGAAGCGGTGGAAATATATAAGCAACCACATAATTTCAATCGGATAGAAGATGGATTACACATCAACAAAACAATGATACCAGTATTAAAATCCATAAACATCCTTCCGGCAAAACACGAAGAAATGCTACTACAAACGACGACAGGCCCCCTTCCCTCACGCCGAAACAGTGGAGGGGAGGAGAGTAGAAAATATAAACATGGCCTCTATCACCATATGGGATATTGTTCTGAAGCTATTTTCTTATGGCATTGTGAATTAATTACTATTAAACTGGGAATAAGCCACAATTAAAGATAAAATACGTTTATTGACGTTTCAATTTCCACTTCGGAAATCGTTCTCAAAATACAAACAGTGTTTTTTTTGTATTTTGAGAACGATTTCCGAAGTGGAAATTGAAACGTCAATAAACGTATTTTTATCTTTAATTGTGGCTTATTCCCAGTTTAATAGTAATTAACCATATGGGATGAAAGGGCTTGTTGAAGTATGGGCACTTATACACTCCTACGGTACCTTACAGAGGGACTTCGACCAATCTATTTGAAGTGCCTTTGCATATATTCCATCTTGGTGGATAATTCACATTTCTCTCATGGTAGAATAAATAAAACCCGGTTTAGAAGGTGAACAGGGTCCAGACACAGAGTCTTAAGTGTTCGGTGAACCGAAGCAGCGTTTCGGCATCGAACTCCCAGAGTGCAGAGACCCTATTTGGGAGCCGAGACCAGACTGACCGAGATCCGAAGAATGTCGCATATTTAAAATATGGCATTTTCGGATCTCTCGGCTAATAGAAAATTCGAAAGATGGTAAAAGGCTGGGTGATGCGCATCAGGGTACGTATTATTCCACGACTAAGGCACCAGGATGACACCTCCGTAGTACAACGCGGCGTTAGCTTTTTAGAGAACAACGGCCTAACAGCCCGAACAACCAGCCTAACAAGTTAGACGATGGCCGTGAAAGCCTAACGCATTTTATCACATATAATACTTCCCAAAAAAAGCACTTCTTCCTAAATTTGACAAATTTTAATATTTTGAAAAAATAATGACTGCTAAATAATCTATAATTTGACAAATTGATAGGTAAAATATTTTTACCTTTACAAGAATCCTTATTATCTACTCCTCCAGCGCATATTTGGGAATCACTCAGTCTAAGCCTTGCTGATCTAAAAGCTGTCATACATTCGTCTTTCGTGACGAAAGGTACTTCCACCTTGAGTTTGACATTTGTAGCAGCGTGTTCTGTTAAACCCCAACCAGCAGTTATAAGTACGTCATCTCTAACAGAGCCTTCGTTTGGTTCAGGAAGACAAATTGGTCTAATAAAATCTAAAAATAATAATGGAACTTTATTTTATCTAATTATTATTATTTATATCTAAATCATTTTTAAATAAGACATTTAAACATTTGTAACAAAATAAATCTGGTGAAAATATTAAACAGAACTAAATTATAAATTTAAACGACAAATTATTTACATACAGAAAATTTAAGAATACTTAAAAACAGGTATTTTAAAAAACTGAATAGAAGATATCACCCAAGAACGCAGCTCTCATTTATAAAAAATAATTGGCCTTTAGTCTAATAAGTTTATAATTCATGGCAATTGTAGATTACGTGATGGATTTGACCATTACTTGATAGAAATTCATTTTATATGACAATAAAAAACTAAAAACTTTTGTTTCCAAAACTTACACAATGTATTTTAAATTCTTATTACTACAGCTATTTCGGCAGACTGCCTTTCTCAACTCGTCTATTTTTGGTATGTGTTTATACTTCATAGTCTTAACTGAACAATTTAAGGAGGGGAGAATTGTTTGTCTAAATTTGGCCATTCAGGTTTATGTCTGTATTTTTTATTTTAATAATTCCAATAGATTATAATAAAAATAGCTTAAGGCCTTTATTTTGGATGTGAAGAATTTGAATTTCGTCATTAACCTTTATCCATTATTAACACATTTTACTTCCGTAACCGGGAAACTGAGTCCATATATTTCTAACATTCTTTTTTAATTTGTTATTAGTTAAATTTAAATTGTCCAAATTAAAAAAAAGGTGCTACTATAGTGTGCGGTCTATCTCGAGGGTACGATCTACCTGAAGGATTTGCACAAAAGAATGAAATGAAAAAAAAAACTTTGGTAGAAAAAATATTTATTCACAAGTGAATGGTATGGATGCAAAATTCACATTCTCCGCGTTTCTGAGCTTTCGGAAAAATGAGAAAAACTGTTTACTATTGAAGGCCATGGTATAATGCTTCAATTTTTTTTTGTGTAATAACTTCGTTGTATTAGAAACTGTTTGTCTAAACTTTATGGGGGTATTTAATGAACACTGTTTTGTAAATTTAATTTAAAATTCAGACAATGTGAGTTGTGTTCCAACATTTGGCTAACTGTGACTTTTGCACCAAAATCTCATGGATAATGTTAGTTATGATGTAAAATATTTGAACTTTGCTTTATTTATATTTTAACCTTGGATTAAAAACTAAAACCACGAAAAATAAGGTGATTTATATTGTTGATTTTTGTGGGTTAAAAATAAAAACAATAAATAAATTATTTTATTTCAATTTTAATTTTACCAAATCATTAAATTTAGTTTACAGTGCAATGATGTTTCACTCTTTAAAACTAACTGTTATTTAAACTTTGAAAATAAGGCTATTATCGAGCACAAGTTTATTAAATCTAGCCCAAGTACTTTCGCTTAAAATAGCATCTTCAGGGGCATTTCGTCAAAATGTAAACTATCCGGCAAGCGTAGAATGTGGAAACATTAATAGTGACATAAAATTGTACAAAACACTACACTAAAACGAGGACAAACAGTTTAAAATTACTTAAAGATTCTACGCTACATTCTCTGTCAGTATCTGGAGGGATAATGATTATGATTATGATGATATTATTAGTACGATGCAAAGATTTCAATCCAAAACTCTGAGAACAATCGCTAATGCACCTTGGTATATCCAGAATGATGCAATACATAGAAATCTTCAGGTACTAACAGTCTCTGAAGAGTGCAAAAAATCTTCTGAACAATATCAAAATAGGTTGCGGGTTTATCCTAATACCCTGGCACACAATCTTCTTAACAACCAACAAGCGAAGAGATTGAAGCGACATGACCCCTTGGACCTACCTCACCGATCCTGACAGAGCCTACAGCAGTGGGAGTTACGCCTTCAACAGCACCCAGCCATTGTGATCAGTGCCGCTTTAAGTGCTCGCGTATCAGTGTATGTGGGCATCCTACCGGTAAACAAGCCAATCTGTGTCGTGATGATTTGGTCACTTTACATCTCTCTCTCATGTAAAGACAAAAAATTTTTCTTATTGTTTTCACTGCAAAACAGATTGTAAAAATCTTAGATGTAAATAAAAAAAAGTTCTTGTCAGAATAATTCTTTTGCAGGTCCCCAGTTAAAAATTAAATTGTGCTGGTTTATTTCATGAATACATCCTTTTTTTTTGCAGTCAAAGACGTCACGGTCTTGCCAACCTTTAATACTTTCGAATGTTCGGCTATAATATCAATGTACTCTGGTGGTTTGTAAATCACCTACCTCTTTTTTTTCTCATAAACTTTTCTGAGACTCCAAACACTCGATCTGGTGGAAGATAGCTATGACCTGTTATGGGAAAAAAGAACTCCACCGTTTCTACATTTTTTTGTGCATGTTTAGAAAGCCAGAAACAAGCTATAGCTATTGAATTTTTGTACTGGCTCCCACATCCATCACTCACCCAGTCGCACAGTAGTAATAGGGCTTTTCATTTCTGTTGATTTAAGTGTATGAAAAACAAACAAAGCAATTTCATTAAATCCCTTTTTAAACTCGTTTTCTGTCCTAATGTAGAATATCACTTTATCTGGAGTCAGTTTACTTTTTTATAATTCCCTTTGACCACAGTAAAGTTGTAAAGGTAGATTTGCCTACTATAGTATGTGGCTTGATCTGGTAATTTGGGCAAGGCATCGAGTTAGAATCTATAGAGAAGCTCTGAGCATATTAACGTGTGTATTAAAAACGGCGTATGTAGGTGTGGCTAATGATAATACCAATATGGCGGTGGGATCATGGCCGGACTCAATAATATTAAAACTACTATAAAAATATGACTAGTTATTTAGAAGATTTAATCATAATCTAAAAAAGTGCAATATATTTTTAATAAACTATGATTTATTTATCCCGCGGTAAACACTAAAAACACGATATATTATACATAAAGATAAATTAATACAGTCAAATACTATTAATTTATTCTCTGAAGTACGGGCCATTACTTTGTTTACATATTTGTATACTAACCTGTACAACGTTATTCCTGAAGATTTTTTATTAGCATTGCTTCTGCTACTGCAACTACGTTGAGAACAAGAAACCATTATTATGCACTATCACAATATATTATTACAGTTTCTATAAAAGTATTATAAAACTAAAAATATTCGAAAAACAACAAACGTAAATAAACTTATACGATCTGTCAAAAGTGTCAAAACAATATTAACAATAGTATTAACAATATGGCCGAAGTGAGGTCGTTTTTAGTCACGTGATGCCCTCTCCATAGATTCTAACTCGATGGGGCAAGGGTAGGTTCTCCAAAGGTCTTCTACGAACAGTTGAGTCATGAGTTACTATAGCTGATGGTGCTAGATCTTGTTGTAGGTCTTGGCTTGATTTTCTTGGGTCCAATTTGCTCTTTCGAAGTAAAAATCTTTCATCTGTGGTGTTGTTTTTCTCTTTCTTCTACATTTTCCTAACCTTTTCACATCCACTGATCCGTTTCTCTTTAGGCTTCAAAATTTTGCTTACTACCCCTGACTCACTCCACACGTTCTAGCAATCTCTCTTTGTGACATACTAGTGTGTTCACTTAACGTGACAATCTCTTCACACTTCCTAGGCGTAATATTCATGTTGGAATAAAACCAAAAACAACCCAAAATAGTACAAAAACTCCCAAAACAACACAAGCTTGGTAAGAAATAACCTAAAACACACTCAAACACACCAACACACAGTAACGTTATGTTTTCAATGCTTGGTCAGCTGTCAACTGTGTAGGTAGTGTTGCCAACTGTGAATATTGAAAAAAATGAAAAAAAATTCACAGTGATTCCATTAATTCGCACAATACTGTACAGGCATCATGGATTTATCTTTTAAGCCTATAAAATATTTGGTCCTCATAGGTTGTCTTTTGTACCGTCCAGAAGTTGATCTTCTTCTTTTAACTTCTACTGATGAGGAAAACTTCAGAATAAAATTATCTTGGTAAACCTTATCTTTTTGAGAGTAGAAGTTTTGATGGAAACGTCTAATGTCTTGGAAAGGAACGGTAGCGCATTGAAATTGTCTTCCATCATGGTTACAAGAAGGAAAATCCGGCATACCTTTCGCAGAGTACCTACACAAGAAAAGTATTATTAGCTTTTTATTCTTTCACAGCTAATGAGCTAACAATATTTTTCTTGGTTCTAGATGTAGTGAAAATGACTTAAAAACAACTTTGATAAGACTAACCTACTAATATTTTAGACTACTAACAACTAACCTTGCTAATTTAGATTTGTTTCGTTTCCACTTCTCGGGACTTATTTCTTTTTCCTTGTTTGACCAGTCGAGGGCTCTACTAGTTCATCCATTATACACCAATAATTTAGTTTATTAACTAGTAATAAAAGTCGTATTATTTAAACCACAATCATAAAAGCGTTATCAACCTTAACAAGCACATGTAAATACCACAAGTGAGGTGAGGTTGACAAAATGACCGTTGACAAAACATCACCAGAGTGACGACAATCACGTGATGCGCCCTACGCACTCTGATTGGTCGAAATGGAGAATGTTAATTTTGCTGCAAATCATGTGTTGGATAATGTGACTTGTTTCAGAACTTCATTTTCAATATGGTTTTTCGATATTAAAATGTGAGTTTTGGTTCAAGATATCATTACGGTTCGATTCTCCTTTAAAAGACGAATTAATTGATATACATAACTGATAAATATGAAAATTTGGAGAATGTGAATTTTGCATCTACACACTTCAAGTAATAAACATTTCGAGCCAAATAAAGACAATTAATAAACAAATAAAAACTTGTAAATCTACCAGACCATTTTATTTGAAAAGATGGGTTGATGTTTACGCATGCCCTGAAAAAAGGTTATGGTATTGCCTTTCATTATTGTGTGAAAACCCTTGTAGGAAAAAATTATGGTAATTAGCAGCTCATGTATAAAGTGCCGACAAAAAAAATATTTATAAGATGAATAAAACGCTTAAGTCAGAAGAATATTATTATTTTACTTTTATAAATTAATACTTTGTCATATCAATTTACTATTTTAGTTGGGACTATGCCACAAAATTAGCTTATTCCCAACTATAATGGCAAATTGATATGACAAATTAAATTATTATTAAGTATTAGGTTGATAAAAAAACAATAAAAATAAAAAAGCCATAGATTAGTCATTATTTTTCTTTATTGCAATACTTATAAACTTTTTTAATTATACATTGATCGTTACAAATATTTCTACTGCATATTTTACAGTTTTCTTTTTTTTCTGTCTTTTTTTGTTAAGCACATGTGACACCTTTTCCTTGTTAAAATTAGAGGTTTTTTTAGTTTTTGCTTTTTATTGTGTGGTTCAACTTCCTTTAAGCATTTTTCAATACACTGTTTTAAGTGTATGACTTTACATTGTAGTCCCCTTATTTTCTTCTTAAAATTTGAGACTTTTCTAAACGGTTATAATTTGCTAGAAACTCCCGAGGAACAAATCTCTTATTTATTTTTCATTGTATCCACAAGAGTTAGTGAATTTGCCAGTAATTCATGTACAAGAGCAAGATCAGTGAAATAGTTATCGCAAATCACATTCCTCTTGGAATTATTATAAGGCTCAACGATATGCTTTACAACTTGAGATGCAACTCCTTTGGCTTCTGTATTTCCGTTTTTTTTCCTGTATATCTTATTTCACCTAAAGAGTAATATATTTCTGAGTCACAAGCTTAACATATTTTCATGCCGTACTTATCTGGCTTTAAAGGCTTATACTGCTTGAAAGGATACCTGCCTCAATACGGAACAAGTTGCTCATCTACCGTTTGGTTTTTTTTCTGGTATATAATATTTCTGAAACTTTTGGTTGACTTTATTTTTTATTTTTAATATTTAATTTTTTATTTTACAATAAATTTGAGCAGGGTCGCAAAACCCATATCTCCATGTAAATACACTGTTTGAATACACTACAGTGCAATTAAATGGTTACATTCCAATATTTACATATTAAACACTAACTTACTAAATAAGTATACAAAAAACTTAGGTAATAGCAACTGTTTAGTACAAATTAAATGTTCAACTATCGAGCAAATGGTCATTCAGTTTATTTTTGAAATATTGACAGATGGAGCATCTATGATCTCAGTCGGAAGGCTATTCCATATCGAGAACACTCGAATACAGAGAAGAAATTGTCTAGTTGGTGTTAAAAAAGTTTCCTTTTTAAACTTAAGTTTGTGGCCACAAAGACGATTGTCATTTTTTAGTATAAACATATCCCATAAATTTAAAAGGTTTTATTTTATTATCCAAAACGTAATAATTAGATCGCCTCGAAGTCGACGTTGTTTAAATGTAGTGAGATTGGCCATATTCAGTCTTTTTGTATACGTAGGTTTTGAACGTCGTTTTAGTCCAATAAATTCATATATCTCTGTAGAGTCGTAATACTTCCAGTTCACTATCCCCAGGGACTTTTTCGGCTTCTTTATTTGTACACTTCACTATTTCGTTGACAATTTTTTCGTCCACCAACAAACAAAAGGAATCAACAGGATCATCTGCACTTTGACCAGGGCTAACATTACTTTCTGCACTTCCAGTTATTTCCATCCTTAGTTTCAAAAATTACACACTCTTCTTCATTATCACTCAATACTACTTGCTGACCGTACCCTTCACTTGCTTCCGAAAAATGATCTTTCGGAAATCTAATTTCAGGGCTTTTTTATATAGTTTATGATTTAAAATTTTATTTATTAAAAATTAAAAATAAAAATTAATGGGAAAAACCCGTAATTGGCTGTATACCATCGTTTAAAAAACACAGAAGTTAAAACACTTCACAATTGTGTATTTTGGTATAAAAACATACAAGTACTTAAAAACTTTTTAAAAGTGTCGTCAACATTTAAAAAGTCTGGCAGAACGTTTTCAATCTATACAGATCATCTTCAGTGCCTTTTGTATTTGGTGCTAACAATAAGGTGTCTATAAGACTTCCATGTGTGGATTTACAAAACATCACCTTTTACATTTAATAATGTTGAGACTCTAGGTCGATGACAATGGAATTGTTTTTAAAATTAAAATTTACTTTAGGGACTACATGTCTCTTAAGCTCGAATACTTGCACGTGGTACTTGTCAGTTGAAACGACGACACAGACCAAATTTAATTCATTTGGTGAATTGTCAAAATACACAATTGTGAAGGGTTTTAACTTCTGTGTTTTTTATTTATTGTTTGTTCGCTGTACCCACTGTTTACTGCTATTTTGGTTAAGAATGTATATATATATATATATATATATATATATATATATATTATATAATATATATATATATATCTATATATATATATATATATATATACTTCTAGCGGTTAATGTGGGCTCCGTACTAAAACGGTATTATACTAACTCCAGGAGAATATACGCCGTGTATATTATTATCTGAGTAGCGCTTTATGTAGACTCCGACCAACACGTCGGATCAAGTGGACTCCGTAACTGGATAAAACATTTTTGGGATCCGTATACAGCTTTTAGCGTACACAACTAAGCTCCTGCGATGTTGCCAGTAGTTGTATTAGTCGTAGATTTTCAAATTTTAGAGCAGGTACATTTTAGAACTTAAAATTTATTTAAATATCCACCAGGTTAGTCATCGAGGAATTCCAAGAATATTTGGCTACTGTTTTTAAATATATTATAATATAAATTGTTAATATAATTTTATTTTATTTTTATGTTTAATAAGCACTTTGATAATTTAAATTACTTGCTCTAATTATTTTCAAACTTTAGTATCCATTATAAACTTATTAATGCTAATATATAGCATTATTTTATAGCATTCTAATATTTTAGCTATGGATTAAATCCGAATAGCTTTTTGATATTACTTTACTTTCTCGGAGACATTATATTGTAACACAAGGATCTTATTAAATTACCAAAACCTTCCTTTCATATTTTATTCACTTATAAGGGGCAGCACTAACATCAGTAAGATAATAAGGCGTACCTATAGTTCTGGGCAGCTTAATAGAAAACTTGAATGTAGCAATTTTATTGGTTTCGGGACTGCTAACTGGATTGGGGAAGCAGGATATCAGCATTAAGTTAATGCATATAGGAATTGTTGCTTGACGGTTGAAATATCAAATACCAGAAGGTACGACGGTGGCAGTCTGAGAAAGCAAAGCAAAACAACTTAACTATTATTAGACAATATCATATTTCCTAATAAACTAATATTCACTTTATAACGAGACAAAAAGATATCGAAACAGTATGTACATACCAACGGGTTTCCTATGTCGGCATCCAGCAAAATTGTTGTAATATTGATACGGGAAACAAAACCTTGAGAGAGAAATTGGCCCCAAGAAACTCTGCCTTAATAAACAGTCGAATAAAATACAGATTCTCGATTTAAATAGTCAAAAAATTAAAGAACAATTTATTAAAATAGAAACAGCGCCGATTTACGATGTAATCCATTAACGGCCCAAGGTACAAAGCAGCTCCTAGTTATGCTGATGATTACATCTATAAATATGTAAACGACATACTGAACAAAGTCCAGAGAGCACGAAAAAAGTTTCAAGTAAAATCAACGAAGTGAAAACCAAATACCAGCGCATAAACATAAGAGACCGTCAGTAAATCTAGATACAACGTTAAAGTCAACAATTTCAATTTCGAAAGTATGGAAGACATTAAATATCTTAGAACAATAATCGCAGTTGGTAATACTACCACTGAAGGAGTTTAGAGCATAATACAAGCTTTAGACCTATTTTTATGTACGGATGCGAATCATTACAATGACTAAAACAAATAAAAAAAGACTTCAAATATTGATAGATAATTGATAGGGAATAAGCACATCTATAGATAAGAATGAACAGATCATACAAGGTGGATAGCAAGGATTTCGGATTGGAGCCCAATAGGAAGGAGAAAAAGAGGTAGACCCCGAAGATCATGGAGGGATGAAGTGGACGAGGCCATGGAAAAACGAGACCTTAGAGATGGAGAATGGCAGAACAGAGAGGACTGGAGACGTTGGCTGAAAGAAGGAAGGCGGCGACAGCTGTAAAAATCCTTATATAGATAGATAGATAGATAAGAATGAATAACATATCTTAGATAAATAAGCGGAACAAAAGAAACTGTGTATAAACTTGAAATTTCAGAAATAATAATTAAATGAATTAATGTAAATCGTAGGAAAAGAAATAAGAGGAGCCATGACACTGTGAAAAACTAGAAATCTTATGGAAAAATACAATAAACTATTACATTTGCTCTTTAGCACCGTGAGAAGATCAAAATACAAATCTGCATACATAATTATATTAAAGAAAAGTTAATAAAAACTTCTGTTCGTCAGCAGCCAGAGAAATTACACATTATAATATATTGAATAATGCTTTTAGCATAAAAAAAACGGTGTTATAGTCAATCACAAGAAAACCAAATAAAAGTTCATTAACAGACAAAAGGTATGATATAGAATGGAGCATTAATGTAACAATAAAACCATATACTTTTGAAGGATTGGAGCTATTTAGATATCGCTGATAACTTTGTCACATAAAAGATAAAAGCGAAAATGCATGTAGCAAACCATAGACATATAGTACAAATAGACTGAATACTGCCATACATTCACGTTTCCGCAATGCGACAGAGAAAACTGACGAAAAGCAATATCTGTATCTTTTTCTAATGGGACGGGTTTATCGACCACGTGACCTTCTCATTGGTATTGCTACACATTGCTACATATGTATATGTAGCAAACTGATTTCCTCATATCACTATTAAATCTACAAAAAGAAGAAACTGCAATATAAACAAAATTTGTTTAGTACGTGTCTAGAAAAGAACTCTAAAAAAGAATTTGGAGATAGAAACGTCAACTACATGTGTAATATAAAAATCAAATTTATTCTTTTAACCAAAATGTTCACACCAAGTTTTAATGTATTTAAATATCCGGTAGCTCAAACTACTTGTATGCTATAATAGTATTCAGTAATCCATCTCAATATGTCTGACTTTATTTTTTTTTTAATTTTTTGGATAGAATGAAAGAAATATGCCACAATATTTATTATGTACTACATATTTTATTTGACGCTTCAATGTTCAAATAGGAGTTCGTTCTTAAAAATGTACAATATTATTTTTACAAGGTATTACGTATAAGATGTTATTTATGTTTTTACTTTATCTAGTTGGTCATAATAATCAATTAGTTCGCGGTTGTTTCGCACTCTGTATTGATTTGTAATATTATCGATAACAGGTTTATATATTTCTCTAATAATTCTTCTTTCTGCGATGCTCAATCGGCTCTTATTTTGTTTTTTCGTCGTCCATGTTTCATGTTTTAATTCTCCCCGTATAATTAGCCCATTAACAGAGAGTCATTCCATCCAATAAGAGTGGAGGCTGCTCAGTCATCAAAGACAATCATTCCATCCAGTAAGGATGAAGACTGCTTAGTCATCAAAGACAGTCGTTCTATCCAGTAGGGGTGAAGGCTGCCTAGTCGTCGAAGAGACAAGTGCTATCTGCCAAACAAGAGAGTCGTGTCTTGGTTAAGGGGTAGCTGCCCTTTGCGCTATCGCCGATTCTTTTGTGGTTGCTGTATGTCAAGGGGTAAGGTCAGCCTACATATCTGTTGCTAAAATTACTTCGCTGCTGTAACGAGTACCATTTACTGGTATATGAATTTTGTTACGAATTTATCTTATGTGCTAAATAAACTCTAATAAATCTTTTACCGCGAATTAAAAAACATGTTTTAACCTTTACGTTTATCTAAATAAATATTTACTATATTGTATAATAGTTGTTTATTATGTTTGTTTTATTATTTGTATCTCTATAGGTATAATTTAGAATATAATATTATTTGTCTTATATACAAAATCATACGATTTGCGTTATATTGATATTTATGTGGCAATTAGCTATAGAGTCATTAGTCTTTCCTGTCATATCATATTTTCCTTAATCAACAAACCATAATCAAGCGGTTTAATTTGTGTAATACAATATCCCAATTCGTCTCATAATATTTAGTTTTCAAAACAGCTGTTACGCTAATAATTCGTTCACCTTTGTTAAAGCACTTTGGGTTATGACTACTTTTTCTTGGCTACGCAATTTTAGTTTTTAAATTACAGTATTTATTGATATGTTATTGATAGGTTATGCAAGTGTTGAGGAATAGTTTGGGATTGATATATGAGGTTGTGAAATATTAGGTATTGTTGATAACTGGGTAGTTGTTATATTTTTATCTGTGTATGTAGTTTGAGAACTTGGGAATAATGTTAAGGGTGATATTTGAGATGGAGTTAATATTGGTATAATTAATTAAGTAGGTATAGTCGAGGATTGTAAGGAAAAGGACTTCGCTGAAGATGCTGATGTGATCAGGACGTCATGTGTGGAAGAGTATTAACTACTGTATTTATAGTAGTAGTTGGCACTGTTGTTGTAAAGTTCTGATTTGGATTTGTACAGAATGACCAATTTGCTACAAAATGGTCAGATTTTTTACAATAGTAACACATCTGTTTTCTAAAGATAAGAAAATACGATTAGATGTTTGATCGTGGTTTCTGACAATTGAGGGAGGAATTAATGTAGCTTTCAAAGGAAAGATAAATGTATGTCTTGGAAAGCTCAATATATATCTATATACTGGGTTTGTTGTACCTCTTCGTAAAAAATTAATTGGAGGTAATAAATTGAGGCCTAATTTTTTAAGTTCATATTCTATGAAAGTGTGATAAATACTAGGACAAACATTAGAGATCAGTAATCTTTCATTTGGTGTAATTAAGCGTCGAGCATAAATTATTTGATGATTGATAGTTATTCTTTCGTTGTCAGCCTTCATGACAGTTTTTTCTAATTCTTCACTAGCTAGGTAAATACAAATACGGTGATTTGAAATTCATGATGAAAAAATGTATATATCTTGGTTCTATAATTTTTCACAGTGCAAGTAGATATTGGAATTTTGGAATTGAATTGATTAACGCTACAGAATATGAAGAAGTTTTATATGATGTCAATAACGTTTGGGGCCTCGACGCCACTGGACTATTAACATCATCCATTTTCGTTGTTTAATGACATCAGGTTATATAAATAATATGAACTTGTTTTGAAGTAAGTATCTAATTAGATTAAAATTCCTTACCGATTTTCTCCATTGTTATTCTCCATTGTTATTTACGGTATCACAACAATTTATTACACTTTTAATATTAACTGGATATAAATAAAAGCACAAAAACTAGGTGCGATTAGACTGGTAATTAAATAAATCTAGCTTCGACGAAGGTTCAAATCGTTGTCTCTTATTATTTTCTTTTCAAATATTCGGAGTTCTTCCTCACTTGCTTTAGTCGTTTGCTATTACTCGTATCCATGTATTAAAATAGGTTTGAAATTAGTAGCAATATTATTTCTCCGAGAAAGTGAAGAATATCTATCTGCTATCCAGATTTAATCCATAGAATAAATATTGGAATGCTATAAAATAATGCTATTAGAACCAAAAAAATTTGCTGATAATCAGTAAAAAACTAAATAAATGTCCTTTAACATGCAAAAAAAGATGATATAGAGTAGAGCATAATGTTACAATAAACCCATATCATTTTAAAACATTGCAGTATTTAGTATATCGTAGATAACGTTCTCACATAAGAAATAAAAATGAATATTTAGGTAGCTAACTGATGTATATATTATAACCCTTATAACACTTTTAAATCCAGAAGTCTAATAGGAATCTATAAAATCAGGATATATAAGAAGATAATTAAATCAGTGCTACTGTGTGGATATGTGACGAGAACACTGTCAAAACAATGTAAGTAAAACTCAAGTAGCAATTAGATCAGGATTGCTAGAAATGTCATCGGAAGTATTTTCCAACTTATATAGGTCCGAGTACTAACCAATACCAAACGGAACTAATGCCAAGGTCAAACACATATACAAAGGTAGCAACGTCGTACAAGAAACTAAATCTCAACGCCAAAGTTGCGCCAAGCTTGCGCTGGCTATATCCAAAGGCTCTCTAATAACTGCATTGTCAAGCTAAATTGGGAGGATCGAGAAAAAAAATGCCCTTAAGACGTCCACGAATGAAGGAGGGAAGTAACATATGGTCAGATTTAGGAATAATGAGACTACCTACATCTTATCAACACATCCCTGTTCAATCACATGCTATCCTACCTACAATCAACAACTTATTTGTTAGGGATTATCAAATCAATTACAAGTAATCAAATGAACTAGACTTGAAAAAGTTATCCCATGAAAGGCACTTCAGAAATAGGGAAATAAATTTTTACAACGTCATTTACGTGGCTGAGTTTTCAATACTAATGAGGAGACAAAAAGAAGAAAAGGTAATAGAACCTTGTTGCGTTCTGACTATATGATGACGATGACCTTTATATAACATATAGGGAGAAAGAGAGACGAATGTCTATGTTCAATCTAGAACTCGCTGGTTTTTCTCCATTTCGAATTGGGTTTGTATATGTATTACTATAGAAAATAAACGGAAGAGAACTATAATTATGAAATTTTATCTAAAATGTAAAATCAATAAACAAATTATATATACAAAAAGATTATATAAATCCCTAATATTCACACATTAAAATATGCCCGATAGAAGTATGTCTTCTAAAAATACAAAAAAGTAGTTATTCATAACTCAGGTGGCTTTACAAAAGGTAAACGAATGAGCATAAAAGCACAGCTGTTTTTAAAACTTAATATTATTAGACAAATTGTGGATATCCATTACCGCTTGTCTATAAAATGAATCAGAAGACTATGCTAAAATATGATACGGCAGGAAAAACGGCAATGTAAAGCAAATATGATGATTTTGTCACAGCATAAGAATATTGCCTCGTACTGTTATATAGCAATTTGTTGTCACAAGTTTATAGTTTTTCGAAAAATGAACTCAGATTTAAATATTTAAACGTCAAATAAAATATAAAAACCTATTTAACCTTATTCCCAGCATTATTCTTAAACACTGACATAACGTCACAAGAAAATAATTTTAAAAAATCATTGCGAAATTCAAAATTTATATTTATACCGGTATCTCAGAAAATAATAATATTTGTATAAAGTACAGTCATATTTTGAGATAAAATCTTCAATTCAGAGCAAAAAACTGAGCACACAAATATTTATTATTTTATGTACTATGTTGTAAAATAAGTATACTCAAAACAAATAAATATTATCTACCAAGTGCTCTACTCCAGTTTAATATCTTCTTCTTCTTCTTCTTTCTTCTTTATAAATAGGCTTAATGCCTGTTTTACTTCGGTTTTGAGCCTCAATTGACGTTGTCTGACCATCTTTTCCTCGGTCGTCCCAATGATCTCCTTCCATTTGGCGATTTGTCTCTTGCTATTCGTACTATTCTATTTTCTGTCATTCTTTCGAAGTGTTGATTCCATTCCGCTTTTTTCTTTTGGTCCACGCGTTTATTTCCTCTAAACCACATCTCGCTCGTATTTCTTCACTTCTTACTCTTTCTCTTAGAGTTTAGTTTGTTATTTTTCGTAAGACTTTCATTTCTGTTGTTTCTAGCAGTCTTTGTGTTTTCGCCGTATCTGCTCTTGTTTCCGCTATGTACGTCATTATCGGTCTTATTGTTGATTTTTATATCCTCAGTTTAATATCAGTTTAATATCAATGCATAAAATATTATAAAAATTTCGTCATAGTTGTAAATTTATATTAGATAAAACCAAATGTAAAGCATATAGTGAAATCTGAATATCTTAGAATAACTATAACGAACGAGAACATTATTGATAAGAAAAAGCCAGGCCCATCGCTAAGAAAGTGAGAAAGCAATTGGCAAAAGCAAAGGGTACTTTGTACTAAAGTAGCCGTACTCTAAAGCATAAGCATGTCATTTTCTACTCTTTTAGTAAGTGATGGATCCGACCGTTACTTGATAAAAATTCATTTTATCTAACAATAAAAGATGTATGCGTTTACACGTTATAGTTTGTAACTGAATAAGTTAAGGACGGGAGAATTGTTTGTCTCAAGTTGGCCATTCAGAATTATGTCTTTATTTTTTAATTTGCTAATTTCCATAGATTCTACTTTTCATAGAATCTAAAGGTAGCTTCAGGGCTTTATTATAAATATACTTTTTTAGGAATGAAAATACGTAAATAGAACCTGGAATATGCATGTAACGTAACCTTTGATCTCTGAGATAAACCCAACTCCTGAACAATGGCGCCGATATATGTAGTTAAAATTTTGTACACCTATTTTAACCGTTTATTTCCTTATTATCCATATATGAGTTGTGACCGATATTACAAACTCATTTATTTTTCACAAAGAGACGGTATATTAACTACATTTATTACTATACAAATCTGATCGAAATATTGTCTAAAAGTAACAGTATGTAAAATTAAAATTTTTAATGAAAAGTAAAAGATTAGCCATATTTTATAGGGTTTAAATATCGGCCAAATCGGCCTTTTTAATGCCAACTATCCTAATTATGTCTATAAACATTAGAGAAGGGAATATCCAGAGATAAAGATAGGTACTTTACTTTACTTAACTTTATCAGACATATGCGGTTAACACAAATGTGACGTATTTCTAGTGCAGGAAACACATTGAGGGCCAAACATAGGCAAACAAGAAAAGAAAAACTTAAAATGAGAGGGGACAAAACCAGTCAGCTAAGGGAATCTTTCAACGGTGTTGAGCTTGGATCTGCTATCTACGTATATACCTAATGAACAATATTACGGCTCCTGACTAAAGATCTGAGCACAAAACTAATTCTAAAATTTGGATCAAAAATACAACAATGGCTTGTATTGTCCGGGTATGCCTACACAACAGAAGATTTTTCGTATCATTCAATGGTAAAAATAACAGATGGAAAACGCAGAAGAACGGTCTCCTTTGGGGTAGCGTAATGGTACCTACACTGTATAATATTTACACAACCCATACCAGTAAATACTAGGACTTTTATTATGTAGACGATACATCGATATTGTTGCACAACCAAAAACTTTTGTTGCTGAAGTATAGAAAAATCTAAATCATACTTTAAACACAATAAAAATAGACTATGAATCAATTTTAAGCCAAACCTCAGAAAAAGTCAGATGTAATGCTTTAATGTCCCTAACAGAATTGCTTTTAAAAATCTAAACATCCAATAGTGTCATGAAATTTTTAAACTCTGGACTTGCTATAAATACCTTGAAGATAGTTTGTATCACACTTTGTCATTCATAGAACATTGTTTAAAACTAAAAGGCAAACTGAGGACCAGAAAAATAATCTCTGCAAACTTGTCAGCTAAAAATGAGAAGCATCCTTTCATCCTTAAAACGTAGACGCTTGCACTCTATGCTTCTGCTACCGAATATACCTTGCAAGTATGGATGACACCAACACATATTTAACACGTAGATTTAGCTATAAATTAGACAGCCAAATTCAGCGAATATTAAGACACACACACACACACACATCCATACATAAGCTCTACAATATCGTAGCTATCAATTCACCTAATATCCGAAGATAAGTAGCTAGACTGCTAGAGAATAAAAGATACAAAGTCTAGAATCGCAACATCCACTCAACGAATACCAGCTCAATTTATGACTAAAATCGAGAAAAAACTGACCAAAGATTATTGCAAATTTGACACAAACTCCACGTTTATTGATTACATATTACCCCTAAATAGCAGATAAAACATTTAGAAGTATGTAATATTGGTGAACTGGTACATTCTTCTTATATAAATTAAGCATTCTTCCCTCTTTTGTGCACTACTACCAATTTTTACATAAAAATATCTATTTTTGCACTTAAATATTTATTTTAAGATAACCTATCCAGAATTATATGTAGTACACAGATAAAACCAGAAATAAAATAATAAAGAAGCTGTATACAAGATATCGTAAAACAATGGATTAACTAAAAGTTCTTATTAATCGTATTCTTAAATAAAACGTATAAAGACATATTCATGTTAACAAAATACATTAGGAAATATTCGCATATGAAAAAACACGTCCAACTTGGTAATGAAATCCTTTTGTATTTATAAAGCTATTTTTAGAATAGCAGGTACCTACCAAAAACAGGTATTTGGTATTATACATATCTATTACATATTGTCAATATGATCGCCAACATTCATAACGGATAGGCACATCAAGAAGAAGAAGAAGATTACATATTGTAATGCGTATGAAAAGGAGTCCGTATGAACCGTTTAAAATATATAAAATATATATATCAAGAACGCTGGCCTAAGTGCATAGTTGCCAAACTATCAGAGCTTACTTAAACCGATATTCCTATGGTTCCAATATACAGTGAAAAAGATCTGAACGACCCCTATAATATATACACGTGAACTAAGCGAAATACATTTATGATACAGGGGTACTTATGAGCTCCAAAATTTTATTAAGAATTATGAAACTATACATCTTAACGAATCGACAGAGCCAATATTATGGAATGGTCATGTGAGCTCCGTATATCGGTGTCCACTTGACCACGGAGCTCACTTGAACCTGAATTTTAACATGGGCGGAGTTCACTTTATGCCGTAAATATATATAATATATATATATATATATATATATATATATATATATATATATATATATATAACAAGCGAGTCTTCTACAGCTGGCGCCGCTTCTCGCATCCTAATTTCCAGCGTTTTCTGTCGAAGCAATATTCAGTTGTTAGATCTCTGGCGGTCATTGCATCGTCGACATCGTCTCTCCAGGATCGTCCAGGTTAAGAATGTTTAATTCCATTTCAAAACTGTTTTTTGATATCGGAATTTTCATTAATCTATATAACATGCTGCCAATTTATGTTGCGTAGGATAGGATAATGAATTGTGTATTGTCGTGTCAGTATGGGAAAGTTTATGAAATACAGGGAACTCTTGTTTGATTTTAAGTCTGATAATTTTTAAATCTAGAAAATTGATGGATTGATTTTGTTTTGTTTCTGTCTCCAATTCAATATGACACTGGACTGAATCAATATACTATATATTAATTTAGGGCGAAGAAAGCCCTGAAATTAGTATTTCCACCACCAGAGAAAATCCAACCAACAATTTGATAATATAAGGAGTTGAGCTTATATGTTTGATTTGGTCTATTTCTTAGTTTTTTGTGCAGAATTAATCATTTTTGCATATTTCAAGTATATCTTTAACATATCTTATAAATATATCTTTCGCACCTTATTCTTGACGTTATTTAAAATTCTCATTACCTTTATCGAGTTTCTTGAGTTGCTGGGGAGTGAGATCAGACTTTCGTTTGCTTTATCTACCTGAATTATATTTTGGTAATCATTCATTATATCAAAAGAATTTGTTAGTACAATTTTTAAGGAATAAGCACAATTTTTTTTTGCTCACTAAATATAACAGCTTTGACAACTTTAATATCCTTTCGAGTAATCTACTCGAAAATTGAAATCACGGTAGCTAAATCATCTAAAGCTGCATTTTTTTTATTCACTGGTTCCCGTATTTTATATCCCCACCTCAACCTCATTTAAAATGAGTTTTATGTTTTAAAATTATTTAATTCATATCATTAATCTCATTCTTCAGTTTTTTAATTAATTTAAACAGTTTTGGAACAAGTTTCATGACAGATTTACATTCTTGGCACAAAAATTGCAGAAAGCGATTCTTCTTGAACTTTATATCTCTAATCTCTGATGAACAAAGACCAGAACAGTAAGTATCTTTATTAACAGGTCGCTCACAGATATCACAATAAAGCATTTCGTCTTCTTTATTGTATTCCATAAACTTTATTTTCAGAATTACTATAATAGTTGTTATTCTTAAAAAGTTTTGCATGGCCTGAAACCTATAACGCCACCCAGAAATCGATTTTTTTTAGACATGTACAAAGTGTTCTAAAAAAATATGAACTACTAAATACTAAGAGTAAAATATCTCTCGCCTAGCGCACAATAATAACAATGTACGGTTCCTTAACCAGTTACTTGGTAGTGTAGCTTTTTGGCTACATCAACTTTAAATGATAATTTTTATGGAATGCGTAGTGCTCTATGCATACCCTCTTTAGAGAGTTTGACTTCAACAACGTTTTTTATTAGTGTTAAGGCTGACATCGCTATTTATTACAAATAAGGAAATATTTTGTTTCAATATGGCTGAAGGTGAACAGGTGTGTGCTAATATGCTGCATGAAAATGAACAAATATTGTATCACAATGTAAGTTTTTTTTGTTTAATATTTTGTATTTACGTTAAACATAAAGGTTCATTAGCTTATTTTTTGAAATATTTATAATTAAAAAAACTGTTTAATGATAAAATCTGCATTTAAAAACTGTGTAGCTAAAAAGCAATATTTCCAGTTTATAGAAATTTTAGAAATATAGAAAAATTTTAAAGAAGAAATAAATAGAATATTAATAAATTAACCTTTAAAAAAGAATTTAGAAAAGGCACTTCATTTACAAATAAATGCATTTTGAACAAACTTTAAAATAAGACGTGCAGAAGTTAATGAAATTCATAAGTAAAATAAAATAATATATATTATATAAAATCTGCATAAAACAAGTCTGCATGAAACAACATATCTTACCAGTATATGTAATCGTTTGATTTAGCCGTATAATAGCTATGTCATTGGGACTAGTTTTATCACTAGGATCATAATCTTCATGGAACGTGAAGCTTTCAATCTCAGCAGTAATGGGTTTCTCATTACAATTTCCATCCTTATCGCAGTCTATTGTTTTGGACTTGTCGTGTTCACCCAGTTTGACATACTTGCTACAAAAATTAGGTTAGATGTTAATAATCAATGATTTCTTTACTAAAATTTCTATTCCGTTTGTATTTAATATGAGAAATAAAGTACCATTTGAATTTATAGAATCTAATTAATTAGAATATTATATTAATTATTATGAAAAGTATTCCCAGAAATACACCACACATATACCACGAATATAGTTTTACAATTTGATACTTTAAAATGTGTTAGTAACACCATTTCTATATTGTCAGTATGAGATAGATAAGAATAATTTCTATCAAAAATAACTAGTTTCAAAAAGCAGCAGTCTCTAAAAAAGTATTAACGGGAAATCATTTGATCTACCATCCGGAGTATAGAAGTGTCTTCTTTTCTTATTGCGCCGTCTTCTTTCGAAGGTTGGCGATCCAAATGGCAATTGTAGCTTTGGAAACTGCTGCACGAAAGATTTCTGTAGATAAGCGATCAAACAATCTTCTCAGCCATAAGTTCTGAAGTCTTTCAACTGATCTTTTGCCCTGCATTTTACCTTCCAATATGATTTGGAGTAATTCATATCTTTTACCTGTCAACACATGACACAAGTATTATATTTTTCTCTCCTTGATTATGCTGAGTGATTAATTCTTTTTGTTGACTCATGCGCAGAAGTACCTCACCATTAGTAACTTTTTGTTTCAATGGTACTCTCAGCATCTGACTGTATATATATATATATTTATATATATAATAGTAATATTATTAATAATATATAATATATATATATATAGGAGAGAGTGTTCCACAATTAGACATGTTTCACAATCAGACAAAGCATGGAATTTTGAAAATTCCCGCCGTAAATTTGACCTTTTTCGTTCGGATAGTGAGGTTATACACGCCAATGTAGTTTGGACAGACAAAGTTTGAACGCTGTTCTCTTGGTTTTGTGCATTTTTTAATAAAAAATCGTTTTTCAATGTAAGTTTTTCTATCGTTGATATGATATTATATGCTTTAATTTTTCTTCTGAAACTATCTTACAAAACACTCTTTACATCAGATTTTGGGCTATTTTGTCGGCATTTTATAAGCAAGTTTACTTTTGTAGGTTATGTATGAAGGTCACAGTTTAATTTAATTATTTTACATTACATACATGAACCTTCATACATAACCTACAAGGTATGAAGGTCACAATTTAATTTTGTATTGTAGGTTGTGTTCCACCTTCAGACAGCATGTTTGTTCCACAATCAGACACTGTCTGATTGTGGAACACAACGCTTGTTTGGAAAGTGGTTGAAAAAGTAATTGTTTTTGTAAAAATTTACTTTATATTTCAGGAAAAATGGCTCGAGGACGTCAGCGAAAAAGCGATAAAGGGCAATTTGATGAACAATCCATGAGAGCTGCTGTTAGAGCAGTCACCGAAAGAGATAAGCATATACAATTTCGAACGGTTTATGAATATGTAAAAGGCAAAAACAGAATCCTACCAAAGAGATTGAAAATGGCTCCAAATTATGCGTGTAGAAAAGTTTTTTCTAAAAATCAAGAAAAAGCCCTAGTCGATTACGTATTAACTTGCTCAAAAATGTGTTACGGACAAACGGTCATTAATATCAGAAAACTGGCGTATGAAATGGCAGCTATTAATAATGGTAAAATTCCGGAAAATTGGCAAACAAACAAGGAAGCTGGACGCGAATGGTTCCTTGGATTTATGTCCAGACATGCAGAATTAAGTCTTCGCCAGCCGGAAGGATGTAGCCTCTCTAGAGAGACATCATTCAACAAGCACAATGTTGGACTTTTTTTCAAACATTTGGAAAAAGTGTTTCAGAACCATGGAAATTTTTGCAGCGGTAAAAGAATTTATAATTTAGATGAAACTGCCACTTGTTGTGTTATATCATCATCCGGGAATACAATACCACCAGTCATGATTTTTCCACGAAAAAAGTTTAATCCTCGAATGACTTATGGAGCACCGCATGGTACTTTGGGATTTGTTTCCGATTCTGGATGGATGACTCGTGAATTATTTTCAAACGTTGTAAGGCACTTCATTAAACATACGTCCAGCACAAAAGAAAACCCTTCTCTCTTAATTTTTGACAATCACGAGAGTCATCTAAAGATAGAAGAAATAAATCTAGCCAAGGAAAATGGAGTGATCATTTTGACCTTACCGCCACATACTTCCAACAAGCTGCAACCATTAGATGTCTCGGTGTTTTTTTCGTTTAAATCATTCTACAATACTGCCTAACAAACATGGCTTTTAGAGCACCCTGGCATACCTGTTTCTATTTTTGATATCGCTGGCTGTGTTGCTTATGCATTTGAAAAATCGATGACGCCCGGTAATGTCAAATCCGGATTTCGAAAAACTGTGATTTATCCCTTCGATAAATTCATATTTACAGATGACGACTTTGCATTAGCAGCGTAACTGATAGGAATGGGGATCAAAACAATGAAGAAGCTCAACGACTTATGGATCCAAATCAACCATCAACATCAAGATGCATTGAAGAAAATATAATGTCAGACTTCTTAGTTTCAGTATCAGTTAGTTTAAACACAACACCTACACAAAATCACAAAGAAACTTTCGTAAGTCCACAACAATTTAAAAGATACCCAAAAGCTGAAGAACGAAAAAATCAGAGAAAGAAGAGAGAAAAAGCTAAAAGTATTATCGCCACGGACAGTCCAGAAAAGATCGCCCTAGAAGCTAAACAAATGGAGCGAGAAAGAAAAAAAAGTGTTAAGAAGAATAAGTTCGTGAAAAGAAAAGTAATGGATGAAGACTCAACAGACGAAGAAAATGAAGACGCGGCGATGCTTGTAACCGAAAGTTCCGATGATGATATTGATTTTGTAGGAGAAATCGATCCACCACCACTTCTAGCTTAATAAAGAGCCAGAAGTTGGCGATTTTATTTTAATAGAATTTATGGACAAAAAGAAAAAAAATTATTACATAGCTGAAGTATTCTGTAAAAAGAATAAGAAATGCGAGGTCAAATTTTTAAGAAAGTCCGTTAAGTATAATAACAGCTTCATTTACCCCGAAATAGAAGACGTCTCATTGGTATGTTTGGAAAACATTAAGATGGTGTTACCAAAACCAGCACATCTGGGAACAACAAAGCGGCAACAATCTTATTTGAAGTTTGAAGTAAATTTTTCAGCTTTAGAAGTTCGTTAAAACATTATTACCTTTTGTCTTATTGTGGAACATGCAGTGTCTGGATGTGGAACATGTGTGTTCCACTATCAGACAACTGTCCTTCCTTTGTTAAACAAATTTTTAAATTAGTTTTTGGTTTATGATGTTTGTTCTACCATAAAAACTTATGTTTAGCCTTAATTTATTTTATTGATAATCGTATTTTGGTTGGTTCAATAAACAAGGTCAATACTTAGCAAAATCTATTTTGTATCTAATTGTTGAATACTCTCCCCTACATTTTAAAGGCGGCTATTCTTATTTTTTATTTAGAGTCCATTGTCCAACTTTCACAGCCATCACAGCCACAGCAAAACAGAGGAAAACGTAACATCTAAACATTCGAATTCTGAGCTCTAGGCTAAAGTCTGATCTTGTAAACAAATGTTTCATGTTCATTACTGTTTTCCACGCTTGTTCGATTCTTGATAAAATTTCTTTTTTTGGATTATACTGCCTGTTGATATTTGCTCTCAAATATTTTATGGAAGTTACCTGTTCTATTATTTGTCCCTTAGCGTACAAATGTAGGTTTATTGGTATCTTTAAAAATACTAGAATTTTTGTTTTGGAGACATTTAGATGTAAACCGAACATTTCGCTATGACGAACTACCGTTACATACATTTATTATATTTTTTGTAGTTCTTGTGGGTTGCGTGTTATTAGAACGGTATCATTAGCGTACTTAATGTTGTCTATGCTGGTTTCGTTATTCTTGATTCCACATTGAACCTCGTCAAATGTTTTTCTGAATATAGATTCCGAATACAGATTAAATGTTAGTGGTGATAAGATGCAAACTTGTCGCACTCCTTGTCAGATTCGTGTATTTTCGAATGTTGTGTGCTCTATTTCAGTTGTTGCCGTTTGGTGCTAGTATAGTTCTGAGATAATTTGCAAGTCTTGTTCTTCAATTCCAGTTATTCTCAGGATTTTAATCATCTTTTGATGTTTAACGCATTCGTATGCTTTTTGATAATAAATAAAACATGCATATACATCTACATTCATTTCTCTGGATCGTTGTGTTAACACATTTAAGGCAAAAAGAGATTTTCGTGTTCCCTATCCATTTCAAGTCCGAATTGAGTGTCACTTATCAGAAACTTGTAAATTCTTGTAAATTCGTGTATGAATGATTCTGAGAAAAGTTATAAGGACATGTCGATAGTCATCGCGGTGTGAAGCATTGGATTTTTTTGGAATGTTACAAATGCTGATTTATGTCACTCTGATGGTTTTTTATATGTATCATGTGAGTATATCTTATTGAATAGTGCTATTATTAAGTCGAGGCATTTACTTTTATTGTTTGCAATTAATTTAAATATTTTGACATTGATATTGATATTGTGAACCCGATGCCGTCTTCTTGTATCTTTATTATTTTCGTTTTTAAATCAGTCTACGATACTTCAACGTCTGTCTGTACCAAGTTCTCTAGCTTTTCTATTTCTTTCTTAACATTGATGCTTATTTTATTATTAAAAAAAAATTTGTTTAAAATCCTTTATAAAAGGTATATAAAAATGCCTCAAACGGGCTATAACAAACACATTGCAAATAGATAGCCCGTTTGAGGCATTTTTATATACCTTTTATAAAGGATTTTAAACAAAATTTTTTTGTGATTATATGGTATACAGCCAGCTACAGGAACTTAGTTTCCTCGTGGAATTTTATTTTATTATTCTTTTCAGGGTTCATCAGTTGTGAGATGTCTGTTTTTCTTGACATTTTTTTCCTTTTAACTTTAACAAACCTTTTTAGTCTAAAATCCATTATAACTAAATTATAATCTGTATAAATGTCAGCTCCAGGATATATTTTAGTAGATTTTATGTACTTCTTGAAGTTCCTATTAAGCAAAATGAAATCAATGGTCAATACACAAGTGTGGTGGAATTACAGCATTACAGCATTAATTGTACTCAGTGTGAAGCTGAGTATGTTGGTGAGACCGGAAGAAATCTCTCAATCGCCTTTTTTCCAACAAAAGTAATTGCAGAATTAAGAAACCATCTTATGCTTTGGCAGAGCATGTAATAGACGAAGACCATATTATAGATTTTGATAATATTAAAATTGTATGTAGTGAAAGAAATAAATGTAAAAGAACTTTTTTGGAACTGGTTTGTATTAGAAAAAGTGATAATAATTTAAACAAAAGATCAAAAATTCAAAATGTAAGCAAAATTTATAATTATATTATTTTTATGTAGTTTATATATAAAATCACTAAAATATCACATTTTGATTTAGTTTTTCATGTATTTGTTACATTTTTTCAGGCATCTATCAATGGTGAATAAATCTTCTTCTTTTTGTTACTAAACAAAAAAGAATTTTTAAACAAAATTTTATTTTTGGCAATATAATTGTCAAAAATAAAAATTTTTAAGTTGGTCTTTATGACATTGAGGCTCATTTGTAACTATTCAATTTTACTTACAACTTCAATTGTTTTTGTTAAGAAACTTTTCAAAATTATATTAAAATTTCAGAGAAATATTTATTAGAATAGAACATTTTTATATTAATATTTTTTGTAATATGTTAGCAGCATTTTTATATACCAAACTAATTTTATTTGGTGAGTTCAAATTTTTTATTTCTAGTTCAACTTTGTAAGATATTTTGTATTTTTTAGCAGCTCTTGATAATAATTGTAAACACAATTGAAAGCTCGACTAAAAAATAGTTATCAAATAGCCCCTTCTATTGACTCCAACCAATCCAAAACAGTTATATATATATATATATATATATATAATATATATATATATATAATATATATCTTCTTCTTCTTCTTAGCCTTCTGTCGTCCATGTTTGTACATAGGCCTCTCCCAACTCCTTCCATCGGTCTCTATCATGAGCAACATATTTCCAATTTGTTCCGGCTATTCTTTTAATGCCATCAACCCATCTCATCTGTGGTCTTCCCCTTGGTCGTTTATTTTCGTAAGGTCTCCAATGTTGTATTGTAGTATTCCAACGTTCGTCTTTCTGTCTAGCAGTGTAGCCCGCGAAGCTCTATTTAAGTTTGGCAATTTTTGTTGTTATGTCCTCGACTTTTGTTTTGGATCTTACCCAGTCGTTCCTCTTTTTATCTGACAGTCGTATACCTAACATTGCGCTTTCCATTATTCTTTCTGTTGTGAAACATGTATATATATATATATAATATATTGTTGTGATCTGCTTTATGATGTTTTATTATTAATTAACACTAATTTAATTAATCCAATTATTTAATTAATTAATTCACTAATTTATGCAGAGTCATACAATTCATAAATATGCACACAAATTATTATTTATTTTCAATAAGCAATACGACGAATATTAATAAATAACTTTTGTGGGCAATTATCTTTCCCAACAAACTCCTATACTCTAAATTTAATTTTAATTACAAACTATCTATTGATCTGTTTTATAATAATATCTACTAAAAAAAGTCACCATATAAAAATATAATTTATTCAAAAAAAAAATAACTCTTTGAGACTTGGAATCTTAGTTCGTATGCTTATATTTGATTTTATCTTTAGAATATCTTAAAATTTTCTTTCAGTCAAATTATTTGACTGACCTTTATTTTTACACCAATGATGTCTCCTCTCGATCAAACCACAGTTCCTTCCTTGATTGATTATAACCGGCTACCATCAAATCTTTCCCGTTCTCAGCATCGATCCAAACTGCATACCAGCAAACTACTCGTCCGAAAACACAAGCCCAAGCCTCTTTTGACCGGTACTCTTTATTTACAAATTCTCCTTTCTTTCTCAATTATATCTCGTGGACTATGCAGACTCAAAAGAGGTATTAATCTTCTCGATTTTGATCTGCTCTCAGCTTCCACCTTTTTTACTAACAAACGAAAACACTGGTACTCAGATTGACTACACGAAAACACGTCTTCTCTTCTGGTCTGCCGGTAACATAATAAGCTTTCAATCTCTCCCAGACAACTTTCTCAACTCTCTCATTCCCACCATTCTTTTTTAACCAATCATAAGCATTCATCTTTCCCACTTATATTCGATTTAGAAAATTTCCAACATGATATTTAAAACAAATAAACTACTTTCACTCAAATTACTTTTCAGAAACCATTAACAATTTTGCCTTTTTCAGCAGAAATAAGTTTCCAAATTCTTGTTATCTCTTATCTAAATCTAATTCTTATTTACTTTCGAAAAATGCCCACCACAAAATACAATTTCAAGTTTATTCCTAAATCTATAATTATACGGGTTCCATTGTCCTTTCACCATTCACTCAGTCTTTCACGGAAAAACTCGTTAGGGTCCCGTCACGGAACAATGTTTTCTCTTATTCCAACTATTACAAATAAGTACAGGGTTGTATTTTAACTTATATGACCGCGGTATATTAAAATAATAAAAAACTCTTTATTCTATTTCTGATCGATAAACTGATCCATAACAATATATATATATATATATATATATATATATATATATATATATATATATATATATATATATATATATATATATATAGGAAATGGAAGATAACCGTAAGTACATATATATGATTTGTTGGTCGTTTTTACTTATACCGCTAATTATTGCTAAGATCTTGACTACATACATAGTATTCTATAGTACTCTAAGATGATTGTTGGGATTTTTTGTTGTTCGGTTATGGCATGTCCTTGTTTATTTTTTAACTTATAAATATTACTCATTCCTGTCTTAAACTTTCGGTTTAGAAGTTTTAGGCTTTTGTCTTGTTCTATAGTATCAGCTGCTTTTTTATTGTAAATGTTCTTTATGTCTTTTCTAACTGCTTCTGAAATAGATTTGGTTACATCCTTAAGTTCTGCAATGTCCTTTGTATGCTTCATCTGATTATCTTACTTTTCTTGTTTGCTCGGCCTTGGACTTGTCTGCCTTTTTTAGGCCACCGACTTAACTGAATCGAATCTCATACGTACCATATTGACGAAAATGAACCACATACTTGCCGACTTTCTGTACCTATGGTCTGTGGGGTCCCCAAGACTGATCATCTACCACATCAGGACAGACTGTCCAATTCGCAGATACAGTAAAGATATTCAGCATTTGACTTGGCAGAGTATCCATAAGTGCAATTGAGTACCTATTCAATGACACATTAATGTTTAGTTTGTGAAATAACTTATGTTTTGTTATGTCCTTTACAATTCATTTTTTATTACCTATTGTTTTTTTTTTGTTATCTGTGATATATTTTACCTAATCTCGTATTTTAAAAGATCCATATGCTAAATAAAGTTACAGTTACAGTTGAAAATTATAATATGTACTTACAGTCCTCCAACAGCAGTTACAATATCGCCTGTTACACAATGCGCGGCTGTCAAGACATATCTATGACTAATTAGTGTCCCTCCACAAGCCCACTTTATTGCTCCAGTTCTCGAACTGTATCCGAGTAATGCCATCCACGGAAATTCTTTTAAATTTGCCTCTGCTCCTCCACTAATAATAAAGCCTATTTCCAGCTCGATATCAGATTCCTAAAATCATACGTATTATTTTGTTACTTACAAATAAATTATTAGTCTTTAAAAAAGATTTAAAAGATTTGATTCATAAATTATTTTAGTAGGTGAAGCACTATCTAATGGAAAAGAAATATTTAAAAAATGTTTTATGTAATTGGTTAATTCATATTTTTAGCAATATGTTCTTTTTAAAGAATACATCTGAATTTATTTCAGCCCATCTTAATAAAATCGACAGAGCGGTTTAATTACTGTGAAGCGTGTTCGATTTTAGAAGAAAGGTATGTCATTATTTCGAATAACCTAACTATTGTATAACCTTATGTCAGATTACTGCATCTGTGTCCCAGTTTTGATTTATGATGACCCTTTAGAAAGATGAAGTAACGTAGATAGACTTACCATCCGTCCTGGTTTTACCGGAATTGTCCGATTTTAGACATAGTTTCAAATTCAATAGTGGTTAGTGTACACGCGTTGTAAAATGAGGGGTACGCGCGCACTCTACCCGAACCCCACCCGAAACCTTATTTCTGTATTTCTTCGCTTTGCTCGCTCTGTTTCCTTTTGCAGTGTAATTCGTTCCATTTTTTAATGTCCCTTACATCCTCTTTGATGTCTTATTTCAAGCTTACGAGGTCTCAGTCTCCCGATCGCTCAGACACTACTACACTGATCACTTATTAATGCATTACTGCTACTGGGAACAGAGAACGGTTCATTTATGCAATCGATGCTGACGTGGTTTGGGTGAGCTTGGCGTGGCGATTAGCGTAGGGATTGGGCGCGTGAGATGACGCCAATATTTCTGACAGTAGGATTTTGATTAACAAGTGGAGCGCCATGTGCCGTGGAATAAATGGACACAATCGGTGTTATTGATTTGACGAAAATACTCCAAGTGATTTTTCAACGAAACACATACCCATAGCCATTAGAATTTATCGTACGTGGAGAAATGTATGAATATTGTAATCTTGAGTCATCTTGTTTTGTAACAAAAATGGATCAGAGAAGCAGTTGTAACGTTAATGGGGGTTAAAATGATAATAAGTACTCAAAAGATAATTTGTTTTTCCAACAAGATATCGCATTTCTGCGTTATAGCATAAACGTAAGGCGATACCTTAACCCTTTCAGTCACAACTTTTTTTGAGCTATGGGAAAAGTCATATTTGGTATATAAATAAACTATTTTTGTTAATAATTTTAACATCATTTTTTTTTGATATTTCATATGTCACTTGGCATATGACATGTCCATGTTGATGGACATTATGACTTGAAGCAAAATAAAATAAACCTGAAGATTTTAGAAATTTATTTGAATATCATTAGAATGACGAAATAAACAATATTCTTTGTAAATAACGAATTAATCATTTTACATGAAATTTAAAAAAACAGTTACGACGCTTACAGAACATAAGTGAGCATTACATTTCACGCAAAATGTATGTGATTTTCCCTTACAGTTCTCCATTTTGCAACGTGTACTATCTTTTTTTTCATCTATTTTCGGAAAATGTCATAGCTCTCGAACCGTAATTCAATATATGGCCTTGCTTCAGTTTTGGTTTTTTTATTATTTGGTGTACCAGTATTTTCTTGACCAGATGGTCTGCCTCTCTTTGGTGGAACCTTATGTAAAACGAGGTGTTGCCCAATACTCATTCTAAAGTCCCACAAATCCAGGATTTTATTGTGTTGTACGCCTAGCAGTTCAGCTTGTTTTCTATATTCCAACCAGGAATTTACTATCGCCATATCTATAGCATGTGTTATCATACGTACAGTCCATTTTCTGGATCGTCTGTAGGATCTGTAAACGCTCAATAAAAAAATCTAACTTATCAACACCACCCATGTTGGAATTGTAAAGCGATATGGCTTCCGGTCTAGATACATTTATATACTCTTTCGACGTCTTATCCCATCTCTGGCACAAATCCATTTTTCCCGCTGCAACAAAATTTGAAGCCACTAAAACTGGTTTATTGTCTACTAACTATTCTAATTGTTTCGACAGCCATAATAGATTTATTGTTCAACCATTGAAAGAGGTGATAAGAACTAAAGAAATTATCAAAGTACAAACCGTGATGAGTTTCTTCAATTCTCTCAACTAGCTGCATCACAGTTCCAGCTCCTTGTCCAAACTGTGCATAATTTTCTTTTATTTCCGTTTCAGCACCTTGATATATGATGAAATCGTAAATGGTACCAGATTGTCCAGCCAATATCCATAATTTGATCCCCCATTTTTTCGGTTTATTTGGGAGGTACTGCTTGACATTGATCTGTCCCTTGAATGGAAAAATTTGCTCGTCAATGCACAAATTTGTTTCGGTTTGAAGTTCCCTACAACGATTTCTAATCGAATTATATATTTCTCGGACATTCCACATGCGATCTGTTTCGTCACCTCTTGCTGTTACATCTACTAAGTGAATGGTATTGCGCAACTTAGAGAAGCGATTGAATGTCATATTATCTTTTACAATTGAAAATACCTGTAAGCTGGGACCAATACAGTCTTACTCTTGGGAATTTTAGATTTCCCATAATAATGTGAATGCCTACAAATCGCTTTATTTCTTCTTTATCTGATGGAGAAAACCGAGTAATATTTTTTGTACGGCATATAAGTTAGTCATTTCTGAAATCTTCTCAAACAGAGCATCAGGTGTGTATTTCATAAAATATTCAATAGGAGCAGGTAATTCATCAACTTGTACTTCTTCTGGAACAAATTACTGTACTGGCCTGGTAAGATAGGTAATATTTTTTTCTAACAAACATCTTTCTTATTTGTGAGTTTGAACTCTTTACAAAACTCTAGCAGTCTCTCCTTTGCAGTTGTTTGTTTTTCAGTGGTTTGGTTGGAATTTTCTTTGGTTTTCATGTCCTCAGACATTGGTTGTTCTGTAGTCACTTCATTGGGATATTCTAGATTCTCTAACTCACCTCTTTCTGTTGACTTCTGTTCTTGGATAAATCCGTCAAAAATAGTTTCCTTAATATCTTGGATATCATCGCCAAATTCTGAGGAAACGTCATTTAGATCCGCAATACTGTTGACGGTCATCAGCATCTGACAAACGTAATATTTCTGTCATCGTCTTTCATGAGTAAATCCAGAAGTTCATCCTCAGTCAATGGTCGTGACCATCTCTTTTCTTTACTAGTTGACGGTAAACTTTCCATTTTATGGATATCTAAAACAACACGACCTTGCTAATTTTTATATGCATAAGTATACCTAAGTCATTTGTCCATCTACATGGACATATAAATATACACCACTTTATAAGATATTTTCAGTGAACAGTTTAATACATAATATAAACACACTAGACTAATGCTCTTTACTTACCCAAATCAGCAGGTATTTGTACGAAAAAACAAGTTTATTCAATAGACATCGTTCCAATAACAAACAGGTGTTTTCACCACCACGACAGCGTGCTAAATGCAACCTGTTTTGCGTTTTATATAGCTTCACAAATCGACTAACAGATGGCTATCAATGTATTCAATGCTTTTCTTATGCATATACCCACACATGGACAAAATGATTTGGGCGATAATAACCATCGATGTTTAGAAATGATTGAAATCGATGTCCCGGTGGACCGATGAAGGGTATGAAGTTCGAATAAATTGGGCGGAAAGGATTGACTGAATGGCCAGTAAATTTCCTCGAGTTAAACCCTTATCCTCGACTTTTTTTTCCATGAGTTTATTTAAAAATTTAGATTTGTATTATTGATTTCGAAAACGATTTCCCAAATGGAAATCAAAACGTCAAAATAAACATATTTAAAACTCAAATTGAGGTTAATTCCCAATAAAAATAGTAAACTATACATTCCAGATAATAAACGTCAAGTGAATTTAATTATTACTCACCTGAAAACCACACCTCTGTCTATCAGAAATAGCTGAGCTTCTAGTAAAAATAGATGGTAGAAGTATTCTTGTGTCTGGGTTTGGAGATGGATTTCTAGTAGTTGAGAAATCGATAGCGGAACCACAGCAAACCAAAGCTGCTGTATCGTAACCGCATTGTGACTTTTTCACAAAGTGTAATTGTGATAAATTGAGATTTCTTATGGCTTTCACAAAATGTTTACAGTCATAAATTGATGCGCATGTTGCTATTTCTCCATTGGGCGTAGTACATGTCGTTCCACGTTCTATAAACAAATAGATCAAAGATGAATTACTGTAATTTATTAACCTTTTACGCCACAAAGCTTATAAATGCCATTATATTTTAAATTAAAATCACGAAGGTATAGAAAATTCTATAAGGAAACATAAACACTTGTTTTGTGTTAGTCACGTTACTAAATATGTAGGTTCAAACTGTATTTTTGAAGCTTTTATTATTTACAATCTATAGCAATGAAAGTAATATGGGGCGAATCTTTTTATTTTGGCAAAAAAGTTATACACAATTTTACAATATAGCTTTTAAATTTTGTATTTTATGTACAGAAGAATTGCTAAGAACCACTTGCTTACGCGAGGACAAGATTTTTATAATACAGTTTAGACCACAATTATGGCATTGCCATTTTTTTTATTATTGCATCTTTTTTAAAACAGTGTTATCCACAAAACACAAATACATATTCTTTTCAATAAGCTCTGTTACATTAAATGAATTAAAAAAAGTACTTAAAAAAGCAGAAGGAAAAGATGGAGTAACAGTCGAAACACTCAAAGACATTAGAGAATTAGGGACGGAAGTAATTGCTTGAAATTTGCAATGGAATCTGGAATACAGGAAAGTAGCCAAATAACTGGGGTAAACTCACTTTTATTCCCACATATAAAAAAGGTTAACCGATAGATTGCAGTAATTACAGTACAGTAGCATTGATAATACACGCGAGCAAAGTACTTCCAACCATTGTCAATAAAAGACTAAAATCAATTCCCTTACCACAAATTCCCTAAGAAAACGCTGATTCGTCTCAGGTAGAAAAACAAGAAAACATACTCTTAATATTTGTCAAATTATCGAAAAATCTAGAGAGTTTAACATAGAAATATATTTATGCTTTGTTGACTATTCCAAGACTTTATATACCGTAAAATGGGATAAAATGGCATATGCTTAGAGAAATGGGTACACCAGAACATCTAATCTATTTTTAATAAAATATATGTAAATAATACTGCCAATCTAAGAGTTAATAGTGTGGTTTCGAAAAAATTCAAATGAAAGTCTGAAGTTCGACAGGGATGAATAATCTTAATAAGTTTTTAACATCATAACTCGATATTTCTAAATTTACGGTAAGGTCAATGTTTTTTGTTTGCTGGTCAATGTTTGTCAAATATTGCGATGTACCTACTGACAAAAACTTATTTCCCTGATCTAAAAGTATGTAACTATATAAATACTCTTTCGAAATTTACCAATGCACACAGTTTGGCTAATATATAAGTAAAAACTGAAGTTAAGGAATTAAAGATAAAACGAAAAGAAAATGGTTTTTGAAAAAAAAATACAGCGAATATCTTAATTTAAAGGTTAATTCATCCTAAACACATTTAGTCTTTCTATTCTATTTTGCAATTTTAATTTTTTCAAGTTCAAGTTAATGAAATAGTTAAGTATAACATTATTATACTTACGAGCATTAACTATGTGAATTATTCCAAAATAACAGATATACACGAACAACATATAGCACTTTCTACCCATCTTAACAGTGTAATCACTTTTGCTGAATATTAATCTTTTATAAATCTTGAACTGGCTCTTGGGATAACCACAAAACAGACACCAGAAGCAGACATATTTATACGGGCTGAGTCAAATTATTTATTATTCTAAAATCATTATAAAATGTGAAATCTATAAGCACCATAAATGATTTATTAAATCAATTGACAATAACTTCGGTAACTATTTTTAAAATGCTTAAAAAATTGCATATAATATTGAGAAAAAAGGAGTATGCTTCGGTTTTTATTATATTTGGTTCTGTGTATAGGTGGTACAGCTTAACATTAAAACTTTTGTTTTCACTTGAGCACTTGAGGCTTCCTGTATTGTTGTTAGAATTTTTGTTTCAGTAGAAGTTTTTACTAAATTCATACTATTTGACTAGGTGTCTCTGAGTCATTTGGAGCTGAATATTAAAACTGGTCAAATTAGCTTTTTTCCACATTTCAGTTTTTGATGCCTAGTGCAATCTCTCTTAAAAAAATATTGTGCCATAATTGTTAATTTATATCCTCTTTATAAACAAAAGGGAGGTTTACACAAAGAATGGTATGAAAGTCCGGTCTTCAGTCTGGTAGAGATATTTTGGTCGGGGTTCGAGAGGACTATAGTACAGAAGATAAACAAGTTAAATGAAGAAAGAAACACCGATTTTTGAAAGAAATAGGGAAACCCAGTAGATAAGCAAATGCTCAAAAAATAAAATAAGACCGATAAGGGGAAACATGTGAAGTAACCAGAACGGGAAGAAAATAAGAAAAAGTAATATAAGAAAGATAGAAATGATTACTATACGCGAACAAAATAGTAATAAGGAGTTTAAGTGATGGATTCGACTGTTACTTGATGAAAATTCATTTTATATAACAATAAAATTTCCACAAATTTTATTATAAAATATTGTCACTACAGCTGTTATGAGTGCTCTTTTTAAGTGATCTCTTTTTGATATGCGTTAACACTTTATAGTCGTTAATGAAATATGTTGAGGAGGAAAAATTGTTTGTCTCAAGTTGGTCATTCAGAATTATGTCTGTTTAGAATTTGTTAGTTTCCATAGATTCTAACAAAGATAGCTTAAGCCCTTTATTTTGAATGTGAAGAATTTAAAATTCGTCAATAAAAGAATGATTATGATCTTGAAGGTGAAGTGCGTATGTAGAATCTGTTTTTTTATTATTGAAAGTCCTTTTATGTTCTGTTATTCGTTTGTTAAAGTTTCTACCAGTTTGACTGATGTAAGTTTTAAAGTAGTCGCCACATTTAAGTTTGTATACACCACTGTGTAAGTGCTTTTTATTTTGGCTTTTGTTGTTTTTAATATATTTGCCTAAGTTGTTGTTTGTTCTAAAAGCTGGTGTTAATTCCTTTTTTTTTATCTATTTGCTTGTGTTATTTTACCACGACTTCTTGTTCTATAGCCTTTTCTACCGTTACATAAATTGCATTTATTACACCAATCTTTTACATCTCGGTGATAATTGATCCAGTAGAATCTACCTCGAACTCTGGCCATTGTTCTTTTAACTCCAGAAAGTCCTTTAGAAAGGAAGCACATTTTTAATATGTGATCTGATATTTGGTGATGCTGTAATCTAAGAGCTTGTGCACTTTAATGTCATGTAGTCTATCTATGAATGCCTGTATACCAACTTCTTCCAGAAAATCTTCAGCTGCCTGAGGATTTCTCTAAAGGCAATATCTTTTAATAGCAACTTTAAATTGTTGTAGGCTTTCGTTATGCTGTTGATATCGAACTTTGAGTTAAATTTTAAATTCCTGCTTTAGATTTTGCTGGCATTATCTTGTCCCTAAAGCTTGAATAAAAGGGGAATAACTGGGTGCATCCTGGGAAATTGTAGAATTTTAGAAAAAAATTGTATGCATCTTTTCTCATTTGCCCTAGCTGCAGCTTTAAGAATTAAAAACGATAAGTTTCCTATCCTATTTGGCCATTGAATGTGGGTGATTTTTATTCGCTAGTTGTAATGGTACCTGATTTAATTATGAAGATGATAAAGCTGTTTGTTCAGATTCGACGTTAGTTACTAAAATAATATTAGATAAAGAAGCTTTGATATTAATTTTTCATTCTAACTGAACTATTTGCTTTTATAACTTAGACATTAAATAGTTTTTTTGTTGTTTTAAATAGTTTTGATGTTGTAGTAACTGATTTTTGAATTTTTTGTTATATCATTTTGTTTTTCTTTTAATTAATGTATTCTCTTAGTAATTTTACTTACCACTAACTGAAAATTTTCCTAAATTTAAGATAAACCATTTATATGTTCTACCCCTACTTTCCTACGCCCTTCTTCCTGTTCTTGTCTACGCTTCTCCTTAATTTCTTACATCAGTTTCTCTTTATGCCTTTTCTTTTCCTCTTATTTTTGTCTACGTTTCTCTGTCTTTTCTTGTCTACGCTTCTTTTTCATTTCTTTCTGTTCTAGTCTGCACTTCTTATTTACTTCCCTAAGCTTCTTCTTTTCCTCGTTTTATTCTCGTTCATGATTTTTTTCGCCTTCTTGTCTACGCTTTCGTATCCATTTCTTTATCAAAATCTTTAGATCTTGTATTAACCATTAACAACTGTTAAATATTTCTATAATCTCACCGCTGTTACCAATGTTTAACTTCTTTAAAATAAATTTTGTTCAACGAAACTTGTTTACAGTTGTAAACAATTGTACTTGTTGTTTACAATACTTTAACAAAATGATAACTATAAACTTAAAAATTATAGTAACAACTGTTCTTTACTGTCAACAAAATATCGCACTAATAATACCATAGTGTCGTAACTCAAAAAAGACTTCAGAATCATTGAATCTCTGAATTCATTTCACCGGCAGCAGACTAGAAGCTCGTAGTGGTAACTTCATTATACTTTTACATTACTAAATTTCAATCTAATCGCTTTAATAATGCTACCTAAAGTTAAAATTAAATTTTAACTATTGATATACTGTTGCAAGTGCAACTTGGATCTTTTAGTTCTTTTTCATATTAATGTTTTTTACTTAAGTTTTTTTACTTTTTTTTATATACAGGTACAATTACCACATGTTCTTTTGCTGTGCTAAGTTTGAAAAAATCGTTAACTGTATTTAGTTCAATTTATTGTTTATACAACATAATCATATAATGTCCATTGTCATAAGCTTCTTTACAATTTTAATATCATTGACTGCTACATGTCTTTTTGAGGTCACACACTTATAATAACTTTTCTATGGATGACTGGTTTTTTATATTGTTCTTTTTAGATGAATTAATGAGGCTTTTTGATGAGAAAGCGAAACATCTTCAATAAATAGATGAATTAGCCACCCTCTTTGGCGCTATATTGAATTTTGTTATATACACATTTTTGCTACATTGACGTTTATTTTTGTAATAAAAAAGTTTTGGAACACAAAAAACAATTAAATACTTTCCACTTCGTTTATAATTATTTACTAAAAGTATTACAAAAATCGTTGTTTATATTCATCTCTTAATTCATATCTTACTAGTCCTATACAAAAAACTTGCCGGTTAAATAAACAACGGTAATTCCGCTAACAATTTTTATCTCATTATTCCTCAGTTTTATAGTTGTCTTAATAATCAATATGCTGGGTTTTTGAATATCAATAATTATATTGATATCGTGCCCAGTAGGAAAACAGGATCAGTTCATTAAACATCTGGGAATGTAATTATTTAGCATAAAATTAGTTTCAATATATGTTACAACCAGGCATAGACACAATATTATGTAAAAAGATATTGAAAATATTCACAGAAAGATATCGTAAATTATTTCGGGTCCTGATTTTGGATATTACTTTTTTTATTTATAGATATTTTAGGAATATTAATATATAATAAACTTTATTAGGGAAAACCTCAAAAAAATTGTTGTGTTGCTGTTGGTGCACACCAATTAATATTCCGCTATTCAACAAAATCAAAAATTAGTAATTAGTCGTAAATATGCTCCGTATAATATTACTTATATTTATACAGGGTGGTCCTTAAATAATTGTAAACATTTATATATAAAAATTCATAACTGAATGATATTAAAGCTTTATTAGCCAGCATTATCCCTCTCCATATTTAGTTGTCGTCGATGTCCTTTTAAGTTATTTGCATTCCCAGATATGCGAGACAAAAATGATTTTAGAAACAGCAGGGATAAAAACACTTAAAAAAATTGGTGGTAAGACACTATGGGACAGAGCTAGAAGTACAGATATACGACGTAGATGTAAGGTAGAGCATCAAGAACTTGAAAAGAAATAAAAGAGTAGAATGGAACGATTATATATTCCGAATAACAACAAATAAAGTAGTAAAGATGAAAAGAAACTGTTTCCCAATAGGAAGACGATTAGTGGAAAGACCACGAAAACGATGGAACGACAAATTACTGGAGGCATATTGAAAAACATACAGAGTTTCTACATAAAAAGAAGAAGATGGTAATATCTCTCTACAGTGCCAATTTAATCTAAGTTTAATTTAATTCCAGTTACTTGTATTCAAGTGCTTCTTTAATTTGAATCACAAATCGGGTTCGTCATATATGTGTATTATATATTGTTCTATACTGGATTCTAAGGACTTAATTATTGCGCTAGAATAGCATTGCTTTATTAGAAATGTTCAGAAGCAAAATCTCTCTTTTAAAAAAAACATTTGTTTTCAAAATCATAACCATTGATTTTGAATTTATAGATCATTCGTCACTTATATCTACATCTATACAACAACTACAATATTTTTATTATTTTTTATCTCTAAACAGAGGTAAATGTGTTTAAAATATTAGTGTATTGGAATTATTTCGTAGGTTTTGAAAATAATTATTAAAAAGTTCGTTAAAACGAATGTAAAATAAT
Source organism: Diabrotica balteata (assembly GCA_918026665.1). Classification (NCBI taxonomy): domain Eukaryota; kingdom Metazoa; phylum Arthropoda; class Insecta; order Coleoptera; family Chrysomelidae; genus Diabrotica; species Diabrotica balteata. The sequence continues at coordinate 36,766,169 of OU898279.1, read as the reverse complement.
TTCATTTCCATGAAGATTATTTTTAATAGTCTTTGATTTTCGGTGATAATTATTGTTTTTATCTTCTTCTTCTTCTTTCGTTTTATGGCCTTCACCTGTTAGGTACGTGGCCAGCTCATATATATATATATATATATATATATATATATATATATATATATATATATATATATATATATATATATAGTAAACTCTTAAATATTGGGGAAATCTGCAAGAAAAACTCTAATGTGTGTAACGATGAGTCCAAGCCATCACCGTTAAACCAGCGTGCGCGCGAACCAACCCATGAAGTAGGAGTGTATCGACAGTAGAAAGGGCAAAACTTTGCTATATAAACCGCAACATTTCCTCATAGAGGCAGAATCGACAGGTGTTGACTGAAGGTTCTCTTCTTCCCTACCCCGGCTTGTGGACGTGTTGAGTTCACAAGTTGTTTCCGTTCCATACCGTCGTCACCCGAAGTGCGTGTTGAGCTCTTCACTACCCGTACTCCGAAGCAGTCGTGTTGAGACTGTCGAGGAGTGTCCAATTAACCCGAATCACTTAAGGGACGTGTTGAGTTCCTTTCCTTTCTTTGTAACTATCGTCCGCTGTTATTAAGTCGATACAGCGTTCACGTAAAATTTCAAAAACACACTCGCTTGCCGATAACACTAATTTCATACGACAAGGTCAAACTTAATTTGAATAAATAGGCCAGGTACTGAGAAGACTAAACCAAATTGTAAATATGTACATAAGATTTTTGTCAATTTAATTTAAGGAAGACAATAAAGTTTTATTTTTATTTTGAACTCTGTCTCTGACTGTCCAAAAGCTACCCGGATAGTGACTCCTACGAGAGGACGTCACAGATGGCGCCCGAGCAGAAAAATTCGTTTTAAACAATAATACCGACCGAATTCCGAATTTTATTTTCATGAGACAGTACTGCATTTCAAACTTTATTCAAATACAGGGTGATTCACAGTTCAAAAATGACAGACGCTCCGGAAACGTCGAAGGGTAGTTGGGTGTACCTATTAAAGAAAGACGAACTTATAGCCGAATTAACAAACAGAGAACAGTCGACGGAAGGGAATTTCAGCTAGCTAAGAGCGAGATTAGTTACGATCATCAACGCACCAACTCAAAAAGGCCAAAACCCAGAGGAAATAGAAGAAAACCAGATGGAAGACAGACAAAGAAAGATGGAAATAGTACGATACCCCCATACAAATGGGGGTTACACTTTGACGGTTCAAGAGACCCAATAGAATTCATAGAACGGTTGAAAGAACTCCAGACAGCTTACGGCCTACAAGACACCCACGTTTTACAAGCTCTACCAGAAACATTAAACGGGAAAGCATTACTATGGTACAGAAACAATAATAAATATTGGAACGAATTAAACGACTTCGAACAAGATTTTCGCAATTTCTTCGTTTCCTCCGTTCTCACGCAATCTCTGGAAGCTCAAATCCGGAACCGACTCCAACGAAACAACGAAGGTGTAAAAGACTACATCATTGATATTCAAACAATGATCAGAAGACATGGTGAATTCAATCACCAAGAAGAACTAAACAGAATATGATATGGTCCAAAAAGAAATATATAACAGAAACAATACAAGGTGTGACTGGACACAGGCAAATAGTCGTAATAAAAAAATACAGCATTTCGACAGATAGACTTGTTGTTGGAGATGCGGCCGCAGAGGCCACAATAGAAGAAACTGCAGAGCTATCGCTGTACTCTTCTGCAGCCATTGCGGAACCCGAGGAACAACTTCCAATAACTGCCAATGTAGAAGCCGACCGGAAAACTCCAACAGGACTGGACAAGAAGGAGGCAACCCAGTCAGCATTTAGAGTCCTCCCTAACAACCTCCAGCTACGCACACTATACAGATCAACGACCCCACACAACGATAACGTTCAGCAACGGTAAAAAGTTAAGAGCACTAATAGACACAGGAGCCCAAAATTCGTTTATAGGACAAAAAGGTAAAAAAATATTGGAACAATGTGGAACAAAAAGCGACAAAAAAGCTTTAAAGATCACGCTGGCAGATGGAAAAACCAGCAACATAGAAATCTGTTTTACAGCAAAATGTTCCATAGACAACGTTTGGAGAAAAGCCAAGCTACATTTTTTACCAAACCTAGCTTCAGAAGTAGTACTGGGAATGCATGAAATAACAAGATGGGGCCTTGATTTATCAAACATCTTAAATAGAAATCGCGTAAGAAGGAGAGAACAATACCAAACCAGGACAGAACACAGATCCAGATCGTACAATGCAGACAATAACCGACTACCGACCGATACCGCGGTCGAAGACCAGACCGAAAATATACCGACTACCGACCGATACCGCGGTCGACAACCAGACCGAAGATATACCGAACTACCGACCGATACCGCGGCAGACGACCAGACCGAAGATATTCCGTCATACATACCGGAATTCACGAACAGTCCGAAACGAGAGCAACTCGACATCAGTACTACACTAAACAATACCGAAAAAAAAAACAATTACAGGAATTGTTACTAGCAGAATTGGAGAAATTTAAACAAATTAAAGGAACAACACATCTAACCGAACATACAATAAAACTCAAACATAATACACCGATCAAACAAAGATACAGGCCCCGAAACCCGGCAATGCAGAAGATCATAAACGATGAGATAGATAAGATGCTAGAAGAGAACGTGATAGAAAAATCTAATAGCCCGTAAAGTTCCCCCATCGTCCTAGTAAAAAAGAAGGATAACAACGGATACAGATTTTGCATCGATTTTAGGAAAATCAACGACATCTCAGAAAAAGATGCCTACCCATTACCGTACATCAATCATATCCTAGAAAAGTTAAAATCTGCAAAATATTTTACCACGTTGGATCTAAAAAATGGATATTGGCAAGTACCACTTTCCGAAGCAAGCAAACCCTTGACCGCTTTCATAGCAACAGGAAAAGGACTATTCCAGTTCAAAGTACTTCCATTCGGATTACACGCCGCCTCCGCTACTTTTCAACGATTACTAGATACAATAATCGGCCCAGAAATGGAACCACATGCATTCGCTTATTTAGACGACATAATAGTACTGGGAAAACGTTCGAGGAACATATGGAAAACTTAAAAGAAGTACTTCACAGACTACAGCAGGCAAAACTACGAATTAATATAGACAAATGTAAATTCTGCAAAGAAGAGATAAATTATTTAGGCCATGTAGTAAACAAAACGGGAATAAAAGTGGACGAAAACAAGACAAAAGCTATAGTCGAATATCCCGCGCCAAAAACCGTTAAACAACTACGCCGATTTTTGGGCATCATCTCATGGTATAGGAGATTTATAAAAGATTTTTCACGAACTACAGCCCCTTTAACAAAGCTACTAAAGAAAAAACAACATTGGACTTGGGACAGAGACCAAGAGGAAGCATTCAACAAAATAAAAGTACTACTGACACAAGCTCCAATACTGATCTGCCGGACTTCCAGAAAAGATTTTATTTACAATCGGACGCTTCGAACCGCGGTTTAGGAGTAGCTTTAGTACAAACAAACGACGAAGGACAGGAACAAGTCATCGCTTATGCAGGTCGAAACCTAAAAAAGGCCGAAAAAAATTACAGCGTGACAGAAAAAGAACTACTAGCGATCATCTTCGGTGTAGAAAAGATGAAACCCTACATCGAAGGATACCCATTTTCAATTATCACAGATCATCAAAGTCTACGATACTTACAAACAATGGAAAACCCTACAGGTAGAATAGCTAGATGGGCAATGCTGCTGCAACAATTTGACTTCGATGTCATTTACAGAAAGGGCTCCCAGAACGTCCTGGCCGACGCGCTCTCTAGAGAACCAGTAGATCTGGTTTGCATAATAAACGTAGAAGATGTAGAACCCGACGAATGGTACAATAAAGCTTTAAATAAAATCCAGACAAATCCGAAACTATTTCCAGACTACTCTATCAAAGATGGACTTCTCTATCGACACTTCTGGGACAAATACGATTTAAAAGAGACAGAGGTATCCAACCCCTGAAAACTATGCATCCCAAACCACAAGAGACAACAACTCCTGGCAGAAAACCACGAGCAACCGACCGCAGGACATCTAGGAATAGCTAAAACAATAACCCGCCTAGCTAGAAAATACTACTGGCCAGGGATGTTTAAACACGCCGCAAAGTTCGTCAGGAACTGCAAGAACTGTCAGCAATTTAAGCCGCAACAAAGCTTAACTCCAGGCCGCATGCAATCTACACAAATTCCCCCACATCCATGGCACACCGTTTCAACCGACATCATAGGACCCCTTTCAACATCCAGCAAAGGAAACAAATATATAATGACATTCCAGGACACCTTTTCAAAATGGGTCGAAGCCATACCGATCAGAACAGCAACGGCAAAATCAGTCTGTCAGAACTTAAAAGATAAAATCATTATGAGATTCCGATCACCCAAAGAGCTAATATCAGACAACGCAAGAACATACGATAACAGGGAAGTACGAAAGTTGCTAGATGAATTCCAGATTTCTAAAAGAAACATTCCGCCATATTCACCCCAGAATAATCCAGTAGAAAGAACAAACAGAGTAATCAAAACAATGATAGCTCAGTTCTGCGATAATAACCATAAGAAATGGGACACGAGCCTTCCAGAACTACTATTCGCATATAATACAGCTAAACACGATTCAACGGGTTTCTCTCCAGCCTTCCTGAACTTTGGACACGAACTAGAAATTCCAAGTAAAGTCGTAAAAACCCCAAACGACACACAACATACCGATCAAAACATAAAATGGCATAAACTACGAGAAACATTCGAACTAGTACGTACAAACCTGGCAAAAGCTTTTACAACTCAAAGCCATTACTACAACTTACGACGAAGAGAGTGGAAACCCACAATAAACGACAAAGTCATGAAAAGGGAATACCAACTCTCAAATGCCGCCAAAAATTTTAACGCCAAATTAGCACCGAAATTTTCAGGCCCATATACTATAACAAAAGTGTGTTCTAATGTAATATTCAAATTAAAACACGACGATAAAAACCGTACAATAACAGCACATATCAAAGACCTAAAACCCGCATTTACCGATTTCCCTACTCCTTAATCAGTCCAAGCACTTACAGTCAACACCAAGTAGTGACAGTATATTTTAATACAGTTTACCAGTAACCTTCAAATATAATGTCAGTCACGTTAGAAATATATAACAGTGACATAGAAATGGACGGCACAGTTACGCCGCCACCATACACCGTTCCAGAGTTAATATCACCATTGGGGAACACACCAAAACCTAACACCCCGGGCAAAGGCTGCGAGCCCCTGATAAAGGCTATTTCCAAATTTAAAAACCTTTTCGATGAACCAGCCATGGGCATCACAAAAATTCAGAAAGTCCAGTCAATTCCAGTGTCAATCCCACTGCTCTCACTATTATCGCCGCAGCATAAAGGAAAAAAATACAGACTGAGACTCCCGAACCAGGTGCTGAGGATAAAAACCAATAATTGAAGCCCCACGAAGGAAGACGTTTTTTTTAAGAGAGAGGAAGACGATTTTTTTTAAGAAGACGATATTTATTTTTTTTTAGGGCGGACATTTTTTATTTCGATGTATTGTAAATTGTTTTTTAGGGTAACCAAGTACCTGGCAAGGAATAAAAATAAAAAAATTTTGTTCCAAAATTTTTTTCCCAGGAAGAGGGGGTGTAACGATGAGTCCAAGCCATCACCGTTAAACCAGCGTGCGCGCGAACCAACCCATGAAGTAGGAGTGTATCGACAGTAGAAAGGGCAAAACTTTGCTATATAAACCGCAACATTTCCTCATAGAGGCAGAATCGACAGGTGTTGACTGAAGGTTCTCTTCTTCCCTACCCCGGCTTGTGGACGTGTTGAGTTCACAAGTTGTTTCCGTTCCATACCGTCGTCACCCGAAGTGCGTGTTGAGCTCTTCATTACCCGTACTGCGAAGCAGTCGTGTTGAGACTGTCGAGGAGTGTCCTATTAACCCGAATCATTTAAGGGACGTGTTGAGTTCCTTTTCTTTCTTTGTAACTATCGTCCGCTGTTATTAAGTCGATACAGCGTTCACGTAAAATTTCAAAAACACACTCGCTTGCCGATAACACTAATTTCATACGACAAGGTCAAACTTAATTTGAATAAATAGGCCAGGTACTGAGAAGACTAAACCAAATTGTAAATATGTACATAAGATTTTTGTCAATTTAATTTAAGGAAGACAATAAAGTTTTATTTTGAACTCTGTCTCTGACTGTCCAAAAGCTACCCGGATAGTGACTCCTACAAGAGTACGTCACATGTGTATCAATGGCTTCTTCAGGGCTGAAAGAGAATAAATTATAATTAGGTACCATATATTATCCAATAAAAAACATTTACCTTACCGTAAATTTTAGAAATGTCGAGTTATGATGTTAAAAACTTTAGCTAGTAACAACATAGTGGTGTTTTTTTTTGTTACTATGTGCAAAAAAGTTATTTTTGTTAACGTTGGAAATGAGTGGTAACTTTGAACTTAAAACGCAAAGGTTTACCCAAGGTTAATCGAAAAACCCAATGTAACTACATTTAAAGGAAGTAATTCTTTAAATTGTCGGCAATAACTAAATTTTGATTGTTATAAAGTTTAAATGTGAGGTTCTGTTATCATAGAAAGCAAGCGCTGACAATTACAAGTAGTTTTTTTTTTTTGAATATTTATGTCGTTAAGGTTCATTGGTAAAACCGATGAAGTTAGATCCCAGTCTGGGGAGATATTAGTTTAGAATTTTCTTAATTGAAATTCTTTTTAAATTAGTATATTGTTCATGTATTATCATAATAATATCTTATTGAGATGTATCTAAGAAAAGCAAGGAAATGTTATCTTTTTTAGTTAATGAAAATTATTATTAAAGTAGGTTAGTTGTTAATAGATATATCAGTCAAGTTAGTTATCTGTGATGTTGTATTGTTCTTGGTATCTGATTTAAGTAAGAACTGGTATATATCGTTTAGATTCTTAATGTCACTCTTAACCTTGATGGAAAAATCGTTAAGGAAAATATAAGACATTTCAATAAACTCTCTTTTAGATTTATTGTTCTCACGGTGGAAAATTGTAGTGTTCGTATAGTCCATGTGATGACCAGTGGAATGGACATGTTTGGCTAATGCACAGCGGTCAGGGTGAAGTCGAGAATCACTTTTGTATAGTGTAATACGTGATTTCAATAATTGAGATGTTTGGCCGATGTAGGAATTGCTGCAAGAGAGGCAAGGAATGTCGTAGACAATATTACTAAGCCTATCTATGGGAGTCTTATCTTTTATGTTCGAATTAAGATTATTAATTGTTAGGGCTGATCAACGAGCCACATTAGTTTAATGTTATTATTATTATTCCCAAATCTATTTTCAAAACTTTTTAGAATTCTTGTTAACCCCGAAGTGATATCTCTGAAATGGGGTAATGAAAAATATTTATTGATAGGAGTATCCGAGACTTGGTTCCCACTTAAGATATCAGGATCAGCATTGTTAGTCACGATGGAAGGTGAAGTATTTTCGTTATGGATAGTGTTAAACAAAATCTTATTTACTAATGGTGTTGGATAAGAGTTTGAAATAAAAAGTTTCTGAAGCATTTTTAGGTTTTTTGTATAAAATGAAGGATCTGATAGTTTAATTACTCTATTTTTCATCTGTTTGATTAAGTTGACTTTGGTAGAGTTATTATGGTAAGAGTGGTAGTTAAGATATCTACCAGAATGTGTCGGTTTTTGATACCAATGTATTTTGATGTTGTTGTTTTCCCTAATCATCCTTATGTCGAGAAAGGGGACGGAACAATTACCATCTTCCCTCTCTATAGTGAACTGGATGTAGAGGTCATAACTATTAAAGGTGTCTAATAGTTCATCTACCTTGTCATTGGGTATAGCCAAAATTATATCATCAACATATTTTTTAATAAATGGAATTTGAAAGGATAGTAAAGGAATGACTGAGCTAAATATGCATAAAATGCAATGAAGAACAAACTTGCTCCAAGGTACGAATTGTGAAGAATTCCATTAAAGAGTAATGTTATTAAAGAAATTCGATATGTGATGTCATAGACATGGAACAAACTATACGTCCGTGATCATGTAAAATTCCAGAACGTTGCTAAATAAGGATACAACGTCAAGGCTAACGAGGACATAATTAGATGGTAATATGTAATCGTTATATTTATTTACCATCTCAAAAGAAACTTTGATGTAATATTGAATTTCATAATTATATGCATTAGTAAGTATGTCTGTAATAAAAGCTGAGATATTTTCAGTGGGAGTTTCAATGGAAGCTACTATGGGACGAACCGATAGTGTTGGTTTGTGGATTTTTGGTAAAGCATAAAACTTTGCAATGTTCCCATTGTATGTTGTTAGTTTTTTCTTTGTGTTACGGTCAATCTCATTAGAAGAGGCTAAGGATGCGATTAATGCATTGCATTTTCTTTGTAGAGAAGAAGTGGGATTGGATGTAAGTGAAATGTAAGATTTATCATTCTCAATGAGAGAAGAACACAGTTGTAAGTAGTGAGTTCTTTCTAAGATGACTGTAACATTACCTTTATCTGCTTTTGTCAACCAGGCAAGGATTCTCTTGCCTGGGTGTATCCACACCTAATTGCGAATACCTTAGGTTTATAAAAAAAGCTAGGTTACCCTTTAACCAATAGTGGCGCTTTCAGCCAAATATATTCAGCTTCTTATTTCTATAAGTTAGACTTTAGTTTCACTAGATTTTAAATAGTTCTTAGTTATCTTAGTTTTTTTACAACAGTATCCCTAATGTATACTGGTTTACTCTCGTTCTCTAAGTAACTATTTGATACCCTATCCCAGTGGCGTAACTCTTCTCGCCCGCCCCCAGTATGTTCAATTTTTTCACATGCGAAAAATCATGTCATTTTTCGCTGTATTTTTAAATATCCTTATACCACAATTTTACAATCATTATCTTAGTCCAACCCTTAATAACCCTTCCTACTTACACTTTAACCCCCCTCCATTACAAATACAGACAGTTTCAAGATAGCAAAGAAGAAAGACGCTCTCTTGATGGTCAGCTATCGCTAAGGACAGACCATTCTCTCTCTCTTTGCTTATCAAGAAGAACAGCATCTATTTTGGCTATTTTTCTATCGCTTATTATCTCTCTTCAGTTTTAGTTGCGCGAAAACTACCGCAAACACTGTTTTAAATCGTGTACAGACAAAGTGTGTTCTATCTCGCAAAATGTTATTACCGCAAAACACGTGTTTAGAAAAACCGCGAGTGTGCCCGGATATATTCCGCATAAGAGGAAAAACCGCGAGATTGTGGAGCAGACAAACCGCGATAGTGTGGAGCAGAAATATGGGTAAGACTTTATATAAACTTAATTTGCTATTGTCTGTATACCTTTTATTACATATCCTAATTTATTTGAACCAGCCCTATATAATACAGTCCATATACACTGAAATTATACTAATAATTTCCCACATATGTACACTCTTTTTGTACCCTTACTATGTCCTATCAGTTTACAAACTCTAGAAATTGTTAATGTCAGACAATTTGTAGCAGAAATAAATTATTACAAATAAAAAATATCTTTTTAAATAAAACTATGCATAGAAAGTTTACACTTACAGCTTTTTTAAAACACGGAAACAAAATCTTAAATATGGTTAGGTGTTTACCAAATGTCAAAAATAGTGCTAACTGTCATATGTCAATACTAAATCTTAAAACGAAGAACAAGTAAAATGACAGCTAAGCCACACCCTAAGGTCTACAATTTTAATAGTTTCAATTTCTTAAATTGTTGTAAAAGCAATTATTATTAGTAGAAAATGATTATTTTTCCTTTCAAAATCAAATACAAAAGTTACCTGGATATCACTAAAATGTATTTACTTTAAATTTCTGAGGTTGGAACTGGACTTCACTGTAGATTTACTGCCGCGCCACAAAACTGCATCTCACACTGCGAATTATGTTCTGAAACGGCTTCTTAGGGACAAAACAAATTGAAAGTTTGCACTGAACACAAAATTTGAAGCGCCGGTTCTTGAAAAATTGGAACTATGTGAGTATTTTTCAAATTTGTTGTAAACGCCGTTTTACAAATCTCTCAGATAAGAGACGACATAAAACAAAAACAGTAATTACTCGTTCAAAATTGACACATCACATTGAGTATAAATCACTTTTTGCACACAAATTTGCCTGTTTTTTAACGCCGACACTCATAGTGTCTTGACTCAATGACCAATCTTTCAAAACTGACTTTACTTCAACCGATCCCCGTCGTACCTTCATCTCTATCGTTTTTCTTACCTCGCGTGCTAGTCTTCGCAACGGGCCAGCGAACCTAAATTATTTCAAGGAAGCATGTGACATTGAATCATTGCTTGCATTTAAAATTGTAGAACTATTTATTTTCCTTAACCAATTTTCGCATTTAAGTCACCCATAATAATAGGTACATCTTTTTTTTTATTTGCTTAAGTGAGTTTATAAACAATTCTGGATAGATACGGGACTACTATAACGCATACGGACGAGAAAGTACAAAAATGGGCAGAATATATCGACGAATTGTTCGATGATGAAAGAGGAGATCTGAAGCACATAGAACTTACGTCAGAAGAAATAGGTCCGTATATTAAAAAAGGAGAAATATTACACGCATTAAAAACAATGAAGAGTGGGAAAAGCCCTGGACCTGACATGCTTCCTATAAAAATCCTAAGAATTCTAGATGAGAAGCACATTGATGTTGATGTTGAAGTTAAAGTGAATTTATAAGCAATTATGGATAGACATGGGACTAGTATAACGCATACGGAAGAGAAAGTACAAAGATGTGCAGAATATATCGACGAACTGTTCGATGACGAAAGAGGAGATCTAGAGCACATAGAACTTACGTCAGAAGAAATAGGTCCATATAGTACAAAAAAAGAAATATTACACGCATTAAAAATAGCGAAGAGTGGGAAAAGCCCTGGACCTGACATGCTTCCTATAGAACTCCTAAAAATTCTTGATGAGAAGCACATTGATGTTTTAGTGACACTCTTAAACCAAATTTATAGTTCAGGCGTATTACCCAAAGAGTGGTTAACATCGATTTTTATTTATTTTCTAAAAAGAAAAGGGAATGCAGCGATTACAGAAAAGAAAAAACGCAAGAGAATGCAGCGATTACCGCAGCATTAGCTTGATGTCTCATGTGCTAAAGTTACTAATAAAGTCATCCATAACCGAATATATCACAAACTGGACATAGACGTTAATAATACACAATTCGGTTTTCGCAAAGGCCTAGTAACGCGTGAAATATATATATATATATATATATATATATATATATATTATATATATATATATATATATTATATATATATATATATATATATATATATATATGTATATATATATATATATATATATATATATATATATATATATATAATTTAAAAGAACTTTTTTGGAAATGGTTTGTATTAGCAAAAGTGATAATAATAATTTAAGCAAAATTTATAATTATATAATTTCTATCGCGGTTCTCAAAGAATTAGTTTGTAAGTACTTTTTTAAATTATCTTTATTATAACTATTATGAAACAAACCTATCTATCTAATATAAGCAATATCAATTTAAAACAATCAATCTAAAATTTGAAATTCTTACAATGATTAAATTATTAACAAAATTTGGTACCTTCTTTCACTGAATGCCTAAAGTTTTTTTCATAATTAAAGTTATTATCACCACTCGATATCTTCTTACTAAGCCTTGGTTATCCAACTATTTTAATATGTTCCTTCTTAATTATCTCCAATCACCATATAAATATATATATTTAACACCTTGTAATTTCCATATAATGTACTTTAAAATATACTGGATCTTGTGGTTGTATTATTGAATGCTTATTTCAATGAATTAACTTCAAACTGTCACTATATTACTGTAGTAATAATTAATCTCCAACTGTATTTCATTTAATCATTCATTTAGCTTAATCAATGCCTTCTTCTAGCTAATAATCTCTTCATAACCTCATAAATCATTCTTAATTCTTCTTTGTAATTAATAATCACATTTAACTGACTTAATAGTAATAATAATTAACTTAATAATCTTCTTGTAACTAAATTCTTGAATTCTAACTTTACTGAATCACTTTACTGTAACTAATCATAATCTGTAACTAACTGACTACTGATAACTGAACTGAACTGAACTCTCACTCAACTCCATCCCTTCAAATTACATGGCTTTTTATATCTTTTTCATTGTTTCCAGAATAATCTAGCAACAAAATAATGTTCGAATCATTCTATTTGTTCTATCTGAATATCCTGGAATCGCTTTTTGTCTGTTATGTACTATGCATTCAGTCCCATTGACATTTCCAGAACTTTCCATTTACAATTTACTCGACTTTAGGCTCTCCAGATCAGAACTACACTATTATATGTAACTTAAACATTCATATGAAATATATTTTTACTATTCTACATCCACAATTATATTCTAAATTAACATTACAAAAATAAATAACCCCACTTTTCCATCTAAACGTCAAAGAACACAGTGTATGTTTGGTTGCATATACACCTGGCTGAATTAAACATTTCTAATATTAAATAAAATAAAATAAAAAACTTCTTAAACTTAATTCTTATGCTAAATTCTTAAAAATACCCTCATATAATTATTTTTTAATAATATTATCTAATATATAACTTATAAATTATGTCTTTAATTACTATTTAAATAATTTTTTTTAATTAACATTGTATATATGATTGTATATATTTTTATGTTAATTTATTGCATTTCTGCTCTCACTACAATATATATATATATATATATATATATATATATATATATATATATATATATATATATATATATATATATTATATATATATATATGCATGTTTTATTGACTATAGTAAAGCATTCGATAAAGTAGTACGACATAAACAATTAATGAATGTCCTGAAATCAAAGAAGATTGACTACAACGACCTCAGGATCATATCAAATTTATACTATAAACAGCGAGCAAAAGTACGTGTTACCGAACAGCTGTCAGAAGAAATTGAAATTAGATGTGGAGTGAGACAGGGATACGTATTATCGCCAATTCTTTTAATTGCCTGCTCCGAAGAGGTCCTGAAAAACGCTCTTGGGGGTGAAACAGCTGGAATAAAGATAAATGGAGTTCCCCTTAACAATATTAGATATGTGGACAATACTGTGATCTTAGCCAAAAGCATTGAAGATCTTTAGACACTGGTGACCAGAATAGCAGAGTATGGAAAAGAAAATGGTCTAACAATGAGTGTCAAGAAGACGAAATGTATGAGAATATCGAAAATTCAAAGAAATAACGAAAATCTTCTAACAAACGGAACCATCGTCGAACAAGTGGACAAATATGAATATCTGGGAACAATGATTAACTCCACAAATGATTACATTAAGAATAGAAAAGGCTAGAACAAATTCCAACAAATTTTTGCTATGCTTTTTTGACATTATTTTATGGAATGGTATCTTGGACCTTCAATGCGACATCAATGAAAAAACTGGTTTCATTCGAGATGTGGCTGTACAAAAGAATTCTGATAATATCGTGGACAGAACACGTCACAAACAAAAAGGTTCTGGGAAGGATGAATAAAGAAATTGATATTTTAAATACAATAAAAACAAGTAAATTAGAATATCTCGGACATATTACACGTGAAAAGAAATACACCTTGCTCTAACTGATTATGCAGGGAAAGATCCAAGTAAAGAGAAGCTTATGAAGGAATAGAATATCATGGCTGCGCAACCTGTGAGAGTGGTACAAATGTACATCAAATGAACTTTTCAGAGCAGCCGTCTCAAAAGTCCGAATAGCTATGATGATTGCCGACCTTCGCCGCAAAGATGGCACTTGAAGAAGAAGATAAACAACTCATAGAGTTGCTCTACCTCTTCTTCTGGTTTATCGCTGATTAGGGCATACACATGTAAAACATATAATTTAATTAGAATGTAATTCTAGTAAGTATTAAAACACATTTTTGTAAAAATCTTGGTCAAAATTTTACCGTTCACGTCTGCTGTATATAAAGGGGTAATACTCCAACAAATTTGAAGGAACCAAATTGGATAACAACGTTTATAAAAGACTAATTGGGTAATAAAGGTGCTAAACATTTATAATAGTTAATACTTAATATATTTATATATTAAAATTTATTAGAATATAAAATATATTTTATATCATTATCATACATTGTTTATATTATATCATAATTATATTGAATTGTAAACATTTACTATAATATTACTTCAAAATTACTAGTCTTTAACATGACTACGGATCCAAGACAAAAAACTATAAACTTTTGTATAGATTCCAGGTAATCCTGCTACACCACAATCGCTATTTCCAAATGAGACGATTCCTTCTTGATACCACTGAAAGCGATTGGCAATCGATCGTTTCAACAAAGGGCCCCCACTATCACCTGTAAAGACGACGATTAAATTTAATATGCTTTATAATATGATATGTAATATGATTATAAATAATCACTGGGAACGCATTTCGAAAGAAATGGAACATGATTTTTACGGTTTGCAAAAGGAAATATGGCGCTCCATAAGTGGCCAAAGAACGGAATTAAGGGAACTAATAGAACCAAAACACATACGAAAAGATACGTGGATTGTATATACTTAATATACCTAAAAAAGATATATATAGATGAAAAACAAACGACGCTAGAACCGGAAAACACCAAAAATTACCACAAATGAAAAACTTAATAACAATGTACAGGAAGTTAGAAAAATACTTGAAAATCTGAAGAACAGAAAAGCAGCAGGTAAAGACGGGATACCAAACGAGTTACTGAAATATTGTGGAGCAGAAATGATAGAACAATTCTTCTTTGTCTTCTTTTTCTTTATCTTTTTATATAGACATGACTCTGTCTGTTTTTTCAATGTGCCTCCAGTAAATTGTCATTCCATCGTTTTCATGGTCTTCCTACTGATCGTCTTCCCATTGGGGAATATTCCGTCTCTTGCCGTCTTTACCACTCTATTTGTAGCCATTCCGCTTATATGATCGTTTCATTCTACTCTTCTATTTTTTACTCAGTTCCGAATGTTCTTCACCTTGCACCTACGTCGTATATCTGTACTTCTAGCTCCGTCACATAGTGTCCTACCATCAATTTTTCTAAGTATTTTTATCTCTGCTGTTTCTAACATCCTTTTTTTGTCCTCTCTTCATTTAGGCAGCCTGCGGCTCTGTTTGCTTTATTCACTTGATCTTCCACTTCGGTTTCGAGCTTTCCGTAGCTAGATAATGTGATGCCTAGATATTTAAACTCCATTACTTGTTCTATTATCTGACCTTTCAGCTCCAATTTACATCTTAGTGAATTTATTGTTGTAACCATGTGTTTGTAAAAGTGTCAAGACTAATTTAAATATTTTATTTTTATTATTCCGAATATGACCTTATTTAGTTTTAACTCTTTTTTATTCATAATATATTAGTGAATTGTAATATGGTTTTAGTTTATCTTTTAAAATCTTGAACTCAAATTGGCTGATTAATTATTGTCAAGTTCTGAGAATTCACTTGTCTGAAAAACAACATGATTTTGGGAAACATTTATCAATCCAAACACTTTAGAGTCCTTAAGGAAACGTACCCGTCGTTTGTGTAGAAAGTTTAAAATGTCATTTTATGCTTAATTTACTGCTATTCACGGAGGTCCTAAGAACAGAATTCACCCTAGTGGATTCGAGTACACATGTATTTTTTTTTATTATCGCCCCATTCTGCCACAACTTCTCGTCGGGAACGCAACAGCATCGAGTGTTCGTGTTCATCCCATTTTACCCTTAGACCTTAGACTCTGAGCGGGGCCCAACCACAGACAAAGGGTAAGTGAATCTCATATTATAGAATTGACAATAAGTTATTAAATCTTCCAATTGGTATTTAAATTACAACATTTTATTTTACATATATTTGCTATTTTTGCTACTTTTATTTACAGTCAAAGTATTGCATTTTTTCTTTATTATTATTTATCAAATATTATTTAACCATCGACCTCTTAAGATTTATAAAAAACACCACGCATTTTATCTTTGCTGGGGAAATTAACATGTTAAATATTTTGGCGGTTATATTAAATTGATGCAGCATACGTTGTAAATCACCTTCACTTTGAGCGAGTAGTATTGCGTGTCCTCTGCATAGCAGTTTATTTTAAGTTGTTTTTCTCCCATTTAGTATCCTTTTTTTGTTCTTACTTTTTTTACTATTTCATCCATAATCTGGTTGAACAATTGAGGACTTAGGAAATCTCCCTGTCTTATCCCATTTCCAGCTTCAACAGGGTCGGTTAGTTCTTCTTCCACTTTTATTTTTATTGTGTTTGTTTAATTATTCCTAGGGGTATCCCTCTTGCATACAGTAAGTGGATAACGTCTTTTAATTTGACCAGCTCAAATGCCTTTGTAAGGTCCACGAAACATAGATATGCCGGTTTGTTGTATTCTAATGATTTCTCTTGCACTTGCCTCATTATAAATATAGCGTCGGTGCATGATCTTCCCGACCTAAAACCTTGTTGTTCTTCTGCTAGTGTTATAATTTCATTGAATCTATTTGTTATCACTTTGATTGTTAATTTTAGTATTATGTTTAATAAATTGTATTTTTCCGAGTCCAATTTGTCTCCCTTTATAAAGAGAGGTAGTAGGATGCTTGACCTCCATTCTTAATGAATTATGTTCTGTTCTATTATTTTTTGAATTAATTTTAATAGTTGTTTGGTCAGATCTGGTTCTCCGTACTTTAGGTGTTCGTTCGGTATTATGTCCTCTCCTAGTGCTTTGCTATTTTTTAATTTCCTTAGTACTTTCTTCACCTCTTCCTCCTCAATATTTATTTCTTCGTTTGTCGTCAGCTCTGGTGTTGGTGGTTCATCATCGTCATCTTTAGCAAACAGGAATTAAAAGTAGTCTACCCATGTTTCCTTCTGAGTGTGTTTCGTTCTCGAAAAAATTAAAACAATAGTAGTCAGCAAAGAACCAACCAGATGTAAAATAGAAATTGATGGCATCAGTCTTTATTACGTAATGGAAACAAAATACCTGGGAATTACATGTTATGGAATAGGAATTACCTATTAATTACATTAATGTCTAGCTATGGAGACCTGGACAAAGAAATGAGAGATCAAATCTAAGAAGCAAATAGACTGGCAGGATGCCTTAATAATGTAAGTAGGAGATGAAGTCGAGAATTTATAAAGCCACTGTAAGACCACTAATGACATATGCCGCTAAAACAAGACCCGATACAGCCACAACGCAAAGGCTACTGGAAAGTCTACTGAAAAGAGATCGGAGTAGAAGTTAAGAAGAAAACGTAACGTACAGTGTATAAATAAATGGACACAAAATAAAAAAAAAGAAAAGTGTCATCAAAATAGCAAGAAATAAGTCACCAATCAGCAGTAGAAGTATCGGATAACCGGCGCAAACGATGTGACAACCTTTCATAGAGGTATTAATCCGCCAATGAAGAAGCAGAATTGCTTATAAAAAGGAAGAAGAAGAAGGACTAAAGAATGCCACATTTGATGGCAAAATACAGAAACGTCAAACAAATGATTTATGTCAATATTGACACTAATAGTACAATAATGACATCTCAACAAGAATTAGCGCACTACTGAAAACATAATTCTTGTTTTAAATTTAAAGTAATTGGGATGTCCTTCTTCTTCTTCTTCTTCTTCTTCTTCTTCTTAGGGTGCCTGTCCGTTCCGAACGTTGGCAATCATTCTGGCTATGATAATTTTGTTGGTTGCTATACGAAATAGCTGTGTTGAGGTCTTTCTATAGCATGCTCTCAGGTTAGTAAGCCGGGATATTCTTCTTCGTCCTGGGGCTCTTTTTCCTTCAATTTTACCCTGCAAAATGCATTGGAGTAGCTCGTATCTGCCTTGATTTCTCATTATATGTCCCAAGTACTCCAGCTTACGGCTCTTCAAAATGTTGACCAAATCCGCGGTTGTGTTCATCCTCCGCAGTACTTCTTCATTGGTGAAATTGTCTTTCCATGGTATCTTCAGAATTCTTCTGTATAACCATAGTTCAAACGCCTGAAGTTTTAATAGAGTTTCCGCCTTCAATGTCCACGTTTCTACTCCATACAGAAGCACTGAGTACACGTAACATCTAAGGAGCCTTATTTTTGGTTTCAGGGTGAGATCATGGTTTTTGAACAAAGAGCTCATAGCCAAGAATGCACTTTTGGCCTTTCCGATGCGACATTTAATCTCTTGTGTATTGTCCCACGACTCATTTATTATAGTTTCCAAGTAATTGTATTGTGAGACACGTTCAATTCTCATTTGGTTCACATACAGATTTGCTCCAGTTATATTTTGCTTGCTGATGATCATTAGCTTGGTTTTGCTGGTGTTTATATACAGTCCATAGGTTCTACTTGTTTCTGTTATTTTGTTCATTAAGTTTTGCTGCCCTTCTATGGTATTGTAAAACACTATTGTATCATCTGCATACTGCAGGTTATTAAGCTTGACTCCATTTATTAAGATGCCTTTATCAATATCTTTTAGAGCCTCTTTAAAAATGGGCTCCGAGTACAGATTAAATATCAGTGGTGAAATTATGGACCCATGTCTCACACCTCTTAAGGTTTTAACCTGTTCTGTATATTCTCCATCTATTCGGAGTATCGCTGATTGATTCCAATACATATTAGCTATAATTTGTAAGTCTTCCATTAATCTCTGTCCTCTTCAGCACTTCCATCATTTGTTCATGCTTGACTTTATCGAAAGCCTTCTTGTAGTCAATCAAGCATGCAAAAATATTACAGCTGACATCTCTACATTTCTAAAACAAGATATACACGCTAAATAAAGCTTCCCTCGTACTAATGGCGTTCTCAAACCCAAACTGATTGAGCGCAATTTGTTCCTCGCATTTCCGGTAAATTCTTTTGTGGATGACCTTTAAAAACAGCTTTAGCAGATGGCTCATTAGGCTTAATGTCCTATAATTTTCACAAACTTTTTCTCCTAGTTTTTTGGGCAATAGTACGAACTCCGATTTGAGCCACTCTACTGGTATTTTTCCGGCCTTGTATATTTCATTAAATATATCAGTTATTATTATTATTTGTCCTGTATCTAATAGCTTCAGCAGTTCTGCAGGAATTTCAACAAGTCCCGGTATCTTTCCATCCTTCATTTGTCTGACGGCTGCTTTTATTTCTTCTGGTAGGATTTCAGGACCTAAATTTTCTTCAACGGTGTGCTGTTGTACTGTTCTAAGGTCATAAAAAAGTTTCCCCAAGTATTCTTCCCATACTTGTTTTTTATCTTCTTTGGTTATGGCAAGATTGCCTTCATTATCTGTTATTTTTCCGCTGTTGCGTTTTCGAAACTTTCCAGCTATTTCCTTCACCTTTCGATGAACATTGAAGTTATCATATTGACTCTGATACTCTTCTATTTCTTGACATTGTTCTGTTTTTGTTTCTGGGATGTCCAATAACTCGCAATGTCCAATAAATGGCCTACTCGGATTTCAGTCATTTTAAAATATTTCTTGGTTGGTGTGTAAATACAGTAGCTACCTATACTGTATGTATATTACGGCAAATTGAAATTTTTCGGTAAGTATGCAGGTTGGGAAAGTTTCGGAAAGTATTAAGTATGAGTTTCAAAGAATGAAGAAAGAATGTGAAGTCATAAAAACTGTTAAAATTCAAAAGATTCAATATATGGGTCATTTAATAAAGGGCGAGAAGTACGTATTACTTAGGTTAATTATGCAAGGGAAGATAAAAGGGAAGAGAAACCCAGGACGACACAAAATATTCTGGCTAAGAAATTTGAGAGAGTGGTTCGGTTGCGGCTCATTAGAATTATTCAGAAGCGCGGCCAATAAAATCAAAAAAAGCGATGATGATTTCCAACCTCCGATAGGAGATGGAACCTAAAGAAGCAGAATGAGTTTGGTGAATAATAAATTAAATACTTCTACACTGCTGGTGTTTAATTACTTTTATGCATATTAAGTGTAGTGTAAATATAAAATGACTTATCACTTAAATTCAAGGCAAAAACTGTATAAAGATAACACTAAGATCTTACTAATATAATAATAATAATAGTCATAAGTATTAGCTTTACCTTTACAAGAATCTACTCCATATTTTCCTCCTGCACATATCTGGGAGTCACTTAAGTTAAGTCCTACTGAGCTGTAAGCAGTCATACATTCGTCTCTCGTACGAAAAGACAATTCAACTTTGATTTTGACGTTGGTCTCGCCATGCTCTGTAAGACCCCAACCAGCCATTTGAAGCTGGTCTTTTTTGTTTAATTTGTTATTTGATTCGGGAAGGCAGATTGGCCTAATAAAATCTATAAAGTTAATTACAAAATTATTTATTTATAAGACTTAATATACAGTATTGTGCGAATTAATGGAATCATAAAACTATAAAGGTAAACTTACATCATTCAGTAGGAAATATGTCTCCCTTTGGCAGCAATTACTGCTTTAACCCGTTTTGGCATAGATTCTTTGAGTTTGCAGTTGTCAGATATCCTTTCATCTCGATACCAAACCTGAATGGCCGCTTCTATCATTTTTGTTTTGGTGGTACAGTCGATTTTTCGCAGTCTAGCTTTGCAAATGGCCCATAAATTTTTAATGGGGTTGAGGTCGGGCGAATTACCGGGCCAATCTAAAACATCAATCTTCTTATTTTTGAAAAATGCCATCATTTCCTTTGATTTGTGACAAGGAGCAGAGTCCTGTTGAAGAATCGCTCCTCCTTGGGGTTGACATTTTTGGAGTTGTTTGTCCAATTTTCCAACATGGATTTGTATCATTGGCTATTCATCATGCCTTCAATTGGCACCAAAGATCCAACCCCCATGTATGAAAAACATCCCCAAAACATTTTCTTGACTGGATATTTTACGGTTTGATCAATATGAGATGGTGTAACCTTTTCATTGTCAGACTTCCTGACGAATTTCGACCGCTGTCCCTGAACTATAAAGTGGGTTTCATCTGTAAATAGGACTTTTTTTCAGTCACCTGTAGTCCTATTAGAGTATTTTTTGGGCCACAGTAGCCTTTGTTTCTTCATTCGTTCAGTTAGAAGCTGTTTTTTCTGTGGACGAATTTCCCTTCTACCATTCTCCAAAAGTCTTCTACGAACAGTTGAGTCATGAATCACTATAGCTGATGCTTCTAGATCTTGTTATAGGTCTTGGCTTGATTTTCTTGGGTCCAATTTGCTCTTTCGAAGTAAAAATCTATCATCTGCTGGTATTGTTTTTCTCTTTCTTCCACATTTTCCTAACCTTTTCACATCCACTGATCCCGTTTCTCGTTTACGCTTCAAAATTTTGCTTACTACCCCCTGACTCACTCCACACGTTATAGCAATCTCTCTTTGTGACATACTAGTATGTTCACTCAACGTGACAATCTTTTCACGCTTCCTAGGCGTAATATTCATGTTGGAATAAAACCAAAAACAACACAAAATGGTACAAAAACCCCCAAAACAACATAAGCTTGGTAAGAAATCACCTAAAACACACTCAAACACACCAACAAGCAGTAAGGTTATGTTTTAAATGCTTGGTCAGCTGTCAACTGTGTAGGTAGTGTTGCCAACTGTGAATATTGAAAAAATGAAAAAAAATTCACAGTGATTCCATTAATTCGAACAATACTGTAAGTATCCAAATATAGGTAGTAAATAGGTATAGCCATGGTTTAGATAATACACAAAGACTAGATAGTGATACACACAAATAAAGCACCAACAAAACGTAATTAAAAAGTAATTATACAGAATGAGTTGTACTTCACAGAAGGTTGGCCACCATTTCAGCAAATTGTTCCTACTTTTGAAAAATTATCTTCTTTTCAAAATACCTTTAAGTCAAATACTCACTTACAATTCTCATAATGTAATCAAAAAATAGGAGAAAAAGTAATTTAATATAATTATTATTTTTATTTAGCTTTACGTTAAGTTGTTTTAGGTATAGATCTGGCCGCAGCTACATATGAAACTGGAGGCTGTTACTTTCAGTTGTATTACTGTTATTTGCAGTTGAAGAATTTATATTCGATTTCATCTCGCCTTTGTAATTAAAAGCGATAATGGTTTGATCGCTAATATTTATGGGTTGTGCTTGCTATAGGCAAATTTAAATATGGCATACTGTAAAACTGGTTGCCTATACGAACCAGGAAATTAGCGACTATTCTGATAATATATGCTAGTATCACCGAACAATATTTTATTTCGGGTTATGCCTTCAAGATAATATATAAAGTAAATTAACTAATGTACATCTCACTTTGAGTCAGTAATAACAACATTTCACGTGTTCCATCAACTACATGGTTCAAATTAAAAATAAACAGTTTTGTTTATATCCGAAAATTTTGACAAAATTTCGGCACTTCACACACAGGACTTAACTCGTTCAGTTTATTTATTAGTTGGCAGAACTGTTGTTAAAAAAAAGAAGTCTTTTTAATTTAACTTTAGTTATACATTTTTTTTTGAGTCTTTGAGTTATTTGATATTTATAACATTACATAAAACAGAAAATATTGTTTACTGTGTGTATACTATGAATACTTACATAAGAGACAATAATTATATTCTTTTAAAACAAAAGAAACTGATTACCTGTCCAATTTAAAAATGTATTTATAAAATGATAATCAATGTTTTAAAATTTTACAGAAATTTTAATAATAAAACAATTAGATTGCGACTTTAACTGCATTGTATTAACATAAACGATACCATATAATTTATAATCAAGGATATATTAATAAAAATGATGAAATAGTATTGTATTAATTTCAAAAGTTATCTTGATCACTGTACAAAAATTATAGAAGTAAAAGTAAAAAAATTCTAGACGATCACTCGGTTAATGTTGATATTATATTCTAAACTTAAATCAAAAAAAGTAATTTTCCCGTTTTCTTCTAGTTCATAAGTGAATTAAATGCTATTATGGAAAGTATCATCGAATTAATGATCCGAAATGCAGAATAAGCAGTCATCAGCATATTGTTTGCAGACATGTAGGTTATACTTCAATTTAGAGACTGTCCTTTCTAATATTTCCATTATTAAGATTGCCATTAGTGCTGAGATAGACGACCCATGGCCACTATAGATATCTGAGAATAGTATTTATTTTCATGTTGGAAGAACGTTGAGCTAAGGCAGAATTTAAACCCTCTAGGAATTGATGGGTTCGACCGTTACTTGATGGAAATTCATTTTATGTAACAATAAAATACTGAAAACTTTGTTTTCAAACTTCCACAAAATTTATTTTAAATCTTATCACTACAGCTGTTTCGGCTGATTGCCTTTCTCAAGTGATCTATTTTTGGCTTGGGTTTACAAATTTATAGTCTCTAATGAAATAGGTTGAGGAGGGGAGAACTGTTTGTCTCAAGTTGGTCATTCAGAATTACATTTTTTTTTTAGTTTCTTGATTTCCATAGATTCTAACAAAGGTAGCTTAAGGCCTTTATTTTGAATGTGAAGAATTTTAAATTTGTCACTAAAAGAATGATTATGATCTAGAAGGTGAAGTGCGTATGTCGAATCTGTTTTTCTATTCTTGAAAGCCCATTTTATATTCTGCTATTCGTTTATCAAAGTTTCTACCAGTTTGACCGATGTAAGTTTTTGGGCAGTCGCCACATTGAAGTTTGTACACACCACTATTTAAGTGTTTTTTATTTTGGCTCTTGTTATTTTTAATATATTTGCCTAGGTTGTTATTCGTTCGGAAAGCTGGTGTTATTCTTTTTCTTTTTTATGTGTTTGGCAATTTTTTGTTATTTTGCCTGTATATGTAATCGAGCAGAAGGTACTGGGATTTTTCTCTGGTGGTAGAAATACTAATTTCAGGGCTTTCTTGTGTAGTTTTTGATTTAACATTTTATTAATTGTTTGTTTCCCTGTATCCGTTGTTTACTGCTATTTGCTTAATTATATTTAATTCTGTCTCAAAGTTGTATTTTGACATCGGAATTTCTGTTAATCTATGTAACATACTTTTATAAGCTGCCAGTTTATGTTGTGTTGGATGGGATGATGAATTGTGTATAGTCGTGTCAGTATGGGTAGGTTTATGAAATATGGAGAAGTCATGTTTGTTTTGAAGTCTGCTAATTTTTAAAACTAAAAAATTTATGGACTGATCTGTTCTGTTTCTATTGTAAATTCAATATGACTATGAAGTGAATTAATATACGATAAAATTGGTCGAGTTACCTGTTAGTTCCTGTGAAACATACCAGTACGTCGTCTACGTAAAATATCAAAAACAAATTAAGCTGGCGTTAGAAAATTCAAAATCAATACTAAATCCAATAGAACAGAAATATCTCAATATTATGAACCATAGCCTCCTAAATTATACTCTTTCATTAAACTACACAAACCGGATCACCCAATAAGACCTGTAGTTTCTTTTTATACAGCTCCGTCATATAAAATTTCAAAAAAACTGTTAGGGATTATTTTAGAATACACTAAATTTCTCCTAAATTTACCATGAAAAAATACAATAGAACTAGTTAATAAAATACAACATTTTCAATTACCTAACAGCACCAGATTAATTTCATTTGACGTAAAAAATCTTTTTCCTATAGTATCCCTCCTACAGAAACTTTTATTCTAGTAAAAAACCTTTTAGACCAAAATAGTACAAATCCAATAATTACATCTGAAATTTTACGTCTTCTTGAAGTTTGCATAAACTAGGAGTACTTTGAATTTAATAATAAAATATATACAAATAACAGTGCAGGACTTATAATGGGTAATCCTCTAAGCCCATTGCTATCAGATATTTTTATGGATCATCTAGAGAAAAAGATTTCAAAATATCCCGTATTCAAACAGTTTTTATATTGGTGGAGGTACGTAGACGACGTACTGGTATGTTTCACAGGAACTAACAGGCAACTCGACCAATTTTTATCGTATATTAATTCACTTCCTAGTCATATTGAATTTACAATAGAAACAGAACAAAATCAATCCATAAATTTTTTAGATTTAAAAATTACCAGACTTCAAAACAAACATGACTTCTCTATATTTCATAAACCTACCCATACTGACACGACTATACACAATTCATCATCCCATTAAACACAACATAAACTGGCAGCTTATCATAGTATGTTACATAGATTAACAGAAATTCCGATGTCAAAATACAACTTTGAGACAGAATTAAATATAATTAAGCAAATAGCAGTAAACAACGGATACAAGGAAACAAACAATTAATAAAATGTTAAATCAAAAACTACACAAGAAAGCCCTGAAATTAGTGTTTCCACCACCAGAGAAAAAACCCAGTACCTTCTGCTCGATTACATATACAGGCAAAATAACAACAAAAATTGCCAAACACATAAAAAAGAAAGGAATAACAACAGCTTTCCGAACAAATAACAACCTAGGCAAATATATTAAAAATAACGAGAGCCAAAATAAAAAACACTTAAATAGTGGTGTGTACAAACTTCAATGTGGCGACTGCCCAAAAACTTACATCGGTCAAACTGGTAGAAACTTTAATAAACGAATAGCAGAACATAAAAGGGCTTTCAATAATAGAAAAACAGATTCGACATACGCACTTCACCTTCTAGATCATAATCATTTTTTTAATGACAAATTTAAAATTCTTTACAATCAAAATAAAGGCCTTGAGCTATCTTTGTTATAATCTATGGAAATAAACAAATTAAAAAACACAGATATAATTCTGAATGACCAACTTGAGACAAACAGTTCTCCCCCCCTCAACCTATTTCATTAGAGACTATAAATTTGTAAACCCAAGCCAAAAATAGATCACTTGAGAAAGGCAATCAGCCGAAACAGCTGTAGTGATAAGATTTAAAATAAATTTTGTGGAAGTTTGAAAACAAAGTTTTCAGTATTTTATTGTTACATAAAATGAATTTGTTATAAAATAAAATTGTGAAAATCCCATGAATCATACATAATAGTTGCTTGTACTGATTGCATTTCCCAAAATGTGTGCAAAATATTTGGACAGGTTGTATGTTGGACTTCCAATATTACTAATAGTTTATTCCAATACCAATTACTAAAGCAGTTAAATATTTAAAGATATCTATTTATTCCTTGGGACGTAATGGGATAGTAAAGCGCAACATATAGCCACTCCTATTCAAATGTCAACCTCACCTGCTCGTATCATGATATAGATCATGATACATCCTGCTAGATAACTTTCGAGGCTCTAACGTCCGAGTGTTTGCTAGTATAAGCAATCCACCATTTACTGGCCAACGGCTTAGGGCGAATGAGCTAGTAAGTGGAAGGACACTCTGTTGTCCTTAGACAGAGAAATTGGCCTCGAAGACGGAAGAACCAAGAAACTCGTCAATGGCATCAGAATGCAGAAGGCAACGAGAAACCATTAGATTAAAGATCTCCAATGGCATTTTTAGTATAATTTATAATTGCTATCACTATGTGCGCAATAGACATTATTGATTATGGTAATCGGCAACCAAAATCTAGCAGGGGAGGACAACTATCAGAACGCAAGTCCATCTCGGTCGTTAACAGGTGAGACCCAAATGCACATGCAAAAAAAAACAAAAAAAAAATACTCAACCTTCACAGATAAAAATAGATACCTGTATTGTAAGAAGTATGTATGAGCCGAAAAAACTACATAATGTTATTAAAGAGAAAAATGGCTTAATATAGATATACTTGAGGTTAGCGATGTACAATGGTCAGGAAATGGAAAGATATCAATAAAAAAAAACAATATTTATTACACTGGAGGACACAAAACTGATCATCGATAAGGAGTAGCTTTAATCATAAGCAACTATTAGAAAATCAGTCCTAGGTGTGATTCGAATCACAGAAATAATAATAATGCTAAAAATTCAAGCACCGAACTGTAATATTAATATGATTCAAGTCTATGCTCTCACAGCTGATAAGACCGAAGATAAGATCGAAAAGTTTTATTCAGAATTGCACAATACAATAAACTTAACAAAATATAGAGATATTACTTACATTTTAGGAGTTGGATAGTTCGGACAGCAGAAAGGTTCATAGAATTTTGCCAAAAAAATAATATGGTAATTACCAATACTTGGTTTCAGCTTCCTAAGAAAAGACTATATACATGGACGTCTCCTTCACATCAAGAAAACCACATTGTCCGAAACCAGATAGACTTTATACTCGTAAATAGCAGATATAAAATCTCTATAATCTCAACTAAAACTTATGGACAACAAACTGACAACAAACAAATTATGGATGTAAAGAAAAAGTGGTATATTATAAAAAACACACTACTGACACCAGCTCAAGAAAGTTTGATACAACATAAGTCAGAGGCTAAAAAACAGTGGATGATAGAAGAAAGACTATTACAGATGGAAGAAAGACGGAAATATAAAGGAAAAGATCTACAGAAGTATAAAGAAATACAACGAATAATTAAAAAAAAAATCAAAACAGCTAAGGAAATCTATTTAATCAAACAATGTTAAGAGATACAAAAACTAGAACCAAAATATGATATGAGAAATATGCACAAAAAAATAAGAGAATGACTAGAATGAGTCGAAATAGATAGCAAGGACACATAAAATACAAAAAAGGGTACTACTAATAAATTTACCTGAATGAACTTCATGAAAATCACTGCAAAAAGGCCTAAAAATTAACTTCAACAAAACAAAAGTAATAACAAACACGGAAGGCCAAGAGGCAATCAAAATACAAAGAGAAAAAATAGAACAGGTAAATGAGTATATTGATCTAGGACAAGCAATCAGAGCTAACAAAGAAAATCAAACAGCCGAAATATCGAGACGAGTAAGAATGGGATGGGCAGCGTTCTTCAAACTTTCTTACGTTCTAAAAAATCAAACAATCCCTCTATACTTACGAAGCAAGGTATGTAACTCCTGCATAATACCGGTGCTCGCCTACGGAGCACAGACACGGACATTTACACAGGCCAATTTGAATAGGATAAGGAAGGCACAAAGAGCGATGGAGAGACAAATGTTGGGTATATCACTTTAAGATAGAAAACGTAACCAGTGGATAAGAACCAGAACAAAGGACAGTAGACGCGATAGAACAAGCAGCAAAACTGAAATGGAAATGGGCTGGACACAATGAGCGTCTCCAAGACGGACGATGAAACAATGCCATCGGAAAGTGGCGTCCATACAATGCAAAGAGATCAAGAGGCAGACCACAGATGAGGTGGAAAGATGACATCAGGAAAGAAGGAGGTCCCACATGGCAGAGAAGAGCTCAAAATAGGAAAAAATGGAGAGAACTGGGGGAGACCTATATCTAACAATGGAAGGATAAAGAATAGGTAAAAAAAAATAGATTTATTGGAGAAATTAAGACGATGGAAGGAGTACGTTAGTGAACTTTTCCAAGATGAAAGAGGTGAAATGCAGATAATACAAGAATTAAATACTTGAGAGAGATAGAAGATCACGATAGATAAAATCCAATATGCTATCAAAAACTCTAAAGACAATAAGGTAGCTGGATTAGATGAAATACTAGTAGAATCGTTAAAACTAGTGGAAGAGGCTAACTTGAAAGTATTAGCAGATTCATTTAACACGGTGTACGATACGGGAATAATACTACAAGAGTGGCTGAAGGCAGCATTTATGACCATTCCTAAAAAACAAGCAGCACAAGTGTGCTCTGATTATTGACCGTCATCAGATATATGCACGTATGATGTAAACGTTGATCTAAACTTATGATTTGTTGATTATGAAAAAGCTTTCGATAAAGTAAGACATGAAAAACTAATATAAATACTTATGAACAAGCGCATTGATAGTAAAATCATAAATATAGTGCAAACATTATATTGGAACTAAGTGCCATAGATCAAATTGATGGGCAACACTCGAAAGAAAAAAAGATCTGTAAAGAAGTTAGACAGGGATGTATTTTATTGCCACTTTTGTTTAACTTATATTCTAAAGAAATTTTACAAAACACGCTCAATAATATCAAAGCAGGAGTTACCGTTAACGGAAAATTAATTAAAACTTATGATATGCAGACGACACTATAATCATAGCAACGAGTATAGAATATGAATAGTGCTTAGATGGGAATTACTATAAACGCTAGAAAAACGAAGTACATGCTACATCACTTGTTGACAATCAATGGTAACGTGGTAGAACAAGTAGAAAAATAAAAAGAGGTTAGATCTTTGTAAATGGGTATATTTAAAAAAAAAACCTTAAAAGGGCTACATCAAATTACACAAACGTTTTCGGAATAATAATTCCATTATCAGGTTTAAAAATGCAAATGCAAATATCAGGGTAAAAACCCTTTAAAATACTTGAGGATACAAAAGATTGTACATAAGGTTGTAATTAATATTTAATGTTTAATATTAAATTAAATTTAACTTTAGGTAACATTTACAACATTATGTACAATCTTTTGTAACCTCAAGTATTTTAAAGGGTTTTTACCCTGATATTTTGATGGCTCAGGCATGTTAACTTGCATTTTTAAACCTGATGATGGAATTATTATTCCGAAAACGTTTGTGTAATTTGATGTAGGCCTTTTAAGGGTTTTTTAAATATACTTATTTACAAAGAGCTAACCCCTTTTTGTGATAGGTAGTATACAGCCAGCTGCAGGAATTATTTACCTTGTTGATTAAGTAGAAAAATATCAGTACTTGGCAACTTTGATTAATGAAACGAATGATTATACTGCAGAAATAAACAGGCAAATAGAAAATGCCAGATCAACATTTATATAAATGAAGCCACTCCTAAGGTGCAAAAATCTAAATTTGGAGATCAGACTACGTATCATTCACTGTTATATATTTTTAATATTATTATATGGATTTGAACTTAGAAAAAATGCAATTTAAAAAGAAGAGTATTAAAAATATTATGGACTGATAGAATTACAACTAAAGAAGTACTAGAGAGGGTTGGTAAAGAAACAGAACTAATCACCACTATACAAACCAGAAAACTGGAATACCTCGGCCACTTGATGATGGGACCAAAATATAAAATTTTGAGACTCATAATACTCGGACAGATTCAAGGAGGAAGATCTGCTGGCCAAAGGTAGAACTTATGGTTCAAGAATTTACGTGATTGGCATCAATGCAGATCGATTAATTTGTTTAGAGCGGCAAGTTCTAAAATAAAAATAGCCATTATGATTGCCAACCTCCATAGGGAGACAGCACCCTAAGAGAAGATTTGTTCCTTCTGTAAACAAGTAAAAAAAATTGTTGATACCCTATTCAAGCCAACACCGGTCAAATATAGCCTATAAAATGATTATTATAGCTCAACGAATATATTTTCAAAAATAGCACAACGTACATGATTCTCATTCTAGGTATCAAATGTAATGAACCATGTTTTTTAAAAGTCTAGCCTGATCTTCTATAGAAATTATGCCTCACTTATTTATCATTCAATAGAATTAGACCAATCAAATGAAAGTTCTAGAATCATTTCTTGCGAAATGACATACTTTACCAAGACTCAGATGTAAATAACTAGCCTAATTAAAACTTACTAAGCTCACCAAACGACATTTAAACCTCACTTGTCGAAAGATCAAATAAAACTTTTTTAACCCCCTCTGTGGCTCAGTGGTAAGAGCGCCTACCTTTGAACCTAAAGGTCGTGAGTTCGAATTTCACCTGGGTAGAAATTTTCGTTTAATAAAAATTAATACATGAAAATAATTTCTATTCTTGTGCGATCAGTACTCACCGGAGGGATCGCAGACGTTCCGATACAATTAGCGTCTCTTAGCAAAGACCATGACGTCGACTTTACTAAGTATCAAGACATTTACTCTACACACACACACACACACACACACACACACACGCACACACACACACACACACACACACACACACACACACACACACACACACACACACACACACAACACACACACACACACACACACACACACACTACACACCTGACTGTAAAAATTCACTGTACCATGCCAATGACCATAAGTTGTCGACGCATTAAACTCAATAAAAAAAATAAATAAAACTGTTATATTGTTGCAAACTTTGATTTATACGTTTAGATTAGCTAGATACCAATTTTAGAAAAACAATTGGAAACAGAGTTGGAAGAAATAGGAAAATAAATTACATTTACAAAAAGAAAAAATGACACTTACTTGTGTATTCTACAGTTTGATTTAACTTTATAATAGCTATGTCATTACTACTGATTTTATTATTGGCATCATAATCTTCATGGAACGACAAACTCTCAATTCCAGCAATTACAGCTTTTTCATTACAATATCCGGCTTCTTTATTGCAAGTTATTTCTTTAGTTTTATCATGTGCTCCCAACTTAACAAAAGTTCTACAAAATAATTAAATGTTAATAAAACATGTTGTCCTAAAGCTATACTTATAAACAAATGTTTAAAATAGTTGTTGGTTGTCAGATTTGGACTAACGTGTATATCTGTATTTTAACAACGATTTCCAAAATGGGAATTAAAAAGTCAGAACAACCTAAAGTAAAATTGTCACTCACTTCCAGTAAAAATAGTAAATTGAGCTATTGCAAGAGCTGCGGATTAAACTTTTGTAAAATTGATTACATCTGCTTAAACTTAAAATTATTAAAAGATCGACTCGTATATCGACTCGTATTGTCCCTGACAAAACGTAAGAATACACAAAGAAGTTGATCACTGAAGCCATCAACAATACTAATACCAAAGAAAAAACAGAAAGGAAAACATTGGATAACTGAAGAGACTGTGAATCTTGAAGTAG
Organism: Diabrotica balteata; assembly: GCA_918026665.1. Taxonomy (NCBI): domain Eukaryota; kingdom Metazoa; phylum Arthropoda; class Insecta; order Coleoptera; family Chrysomelidae; genus Diabrotica; species Diabrotica balteata. Next base: position 36,734,011 of record OU898279.1, on the reverse strand, counting down.
AAAGACGAAAACTTAGAAACGGCACATCAAATTCAGAACAAAAAGAAATAGAGATATACACCATAGATGCAATTATAAAAGAATCTCAAATATTGAAATCAGAAATTGAGGCGGCAATTTAAAAACGAAAGTCCAGAAAAGCATAAACAGCTCATACACAAAGAAATGAGAGAATTCGGGACGGAAGCAATACTTAGAATTTGCAATGCGATATATGAGGAATGCGGGAAAGTGACCAAATGACTGGGGTAAACTCACGTTTATTCCCATATATAAAAAAGGTTCACCGATAAATTGCAGTAATTACCACACAGTAGCATTAATATAACACGAGCAAAGTACCTCTAACCATCATCAATAAAAGACTAAAATCAATTCTTACCATTCTTACCAAATTACCCAAGAATAATGCAGATTTGTCCCAGGCAGAGGAACAAGAGAACATATTTTTAATATTCGTCAAATTATCGAAAAATCTCGAACGTTTAACATAGAAACATATTTATGCTTTGTTGAATATTCCAAAGCCTTCGATAACGCACAATGGGATAAAATGTGGCATATGCTTAGAGAAATGGGTACTCTAGAACATCTAATCTATTTATTACAAAAACTATATGTAAATAATACTGCTAATGTAAGAGTTAATAATGTGGTTAGAATCGATAACAACTAAGCAGAGATAAGAAACATGACAGGTTACGAAGTGTTCAGGAAATTTAATTACTTAGGCTCCGTTATTACTAACAGTGGAGGAAGCAAAGACGAGATCCGTCGACGTATCACAATGGCCAGATGAGCAACAGCCAAACAGCGTTTAAAATGTGGACATTTAGAAGATTGTTAAGGATTCCATGGGTAGATAGAATCACGAATACAGAAGTATTAAGGAGAATGGACAGAGAGAGGCAAATGGAAAATACAATAAAAGAAAGAAAACTGCAATATCTTAGACATGTAATGAGAGGCCAAAGATGCAACATCCTGAAACTAATAATTGAAGAAAAAATAGACGATAGGAGAAGCGTAAGAAGAAAACGCGTTTTCTGGTTGAAGACTCTGAGAGAGTGGTTTGGTTACAGCTCAAAGAAATTGTTCAGAGCAGTTGCCTCAAAGGTCAGAATAGCCATGAGGATAGCCAACCTTTGTCGTGGAGATGGCATTTAAAGAAGATTACTTAAGTATATTAGATCGTTTATATCAACAAATGCAAATGCAACAAAGTTTGTAAATAGTTTGTTAACAGAAATAGGAAAGAGAATAACAGGCAGGGATTCGAAAGTTAGAAATTTGATTAGGGTGGTTTATTTCGGTAATTTAATTTGGCGTTTTTACGCCAAAATTCCGCTTTAATTGTTGCAGAGGGTAAAAAGAATACTACTGTAGTAGACAATTATCCAATTAAACGTAATAAGATGATACTAGAATATTTATAAATAAGAAAGCTTTAATATAAAAAATATTAAAATTAGTTTGAAGAATATTTAAATGATATACTAAACACAAGAGACCTTCTCTTCCTATGGTGCCCTATCCAATTAGTGGATGTTGGCGACAGTTCTGGAATACTCCTCTCGATCTTCTGTGGCTCTAAAAAGTGCATGGGCATCGAGATTTGTCCAATCCCTTATGTTTTTAAGGCATGAGTATTTCTTCCTTCCGTTGCCTCGTTTTCCTTCTATCTTCCCTTCCATAATAAGCTTTAAGAACTGGTACTTGGAATTTCGAAATATATGACCCAGATAAGCATTTTTCTTCTTTTTATTATTGGCAGCAATTCTCGTTCTCTGTCCATTCTATTTAATACTTCGACATTTGTTGTGTGATCTGTCCAGAGAATTTTAAGCAGTCTTACTACTGTTACAAGTTACAAGTGACCAAATATGGTAATATGTCAAGTGCTCAAAGATAATTACATAGTGTGCCACAGGAAATTGTACTGGGACCTAACACTTTTAAAATTCTAAATAAACAATATAATTAATATAAACAAGTGTAAAACACAATTCTTTGTGTGGTCCCATTTACTTTAACCTCTTTTCTCTGATATTATGTATTAAATATTCTGTTTTTACCTACGTAATTTTAATCCCTTTTCTCAAGTGCCTGTCTCTACTGCTCTAGTTATTCATCTATAGGCCATGATGAGTAAATACCATTTGTTAAGTTTCTCTCATATGGTAATTATTATTGATATTGAGGAGACATGCAGTGTTTAAAAGCCAAATGGAATAAATTCATTATTTAGGTTACTGTACATATTTATAAAAATCCCGAAACACGTCAAATGTTAATTATAACTTGACATTTTTTAACGTGAAAATGCAACCCCCTTATTTCTAACCCAAACTTATTTCCCGTTTAGGTCTTGATAATGAGAAAGTGAACAAAAACCATAACAATGTGGTTTTTAGATGATAACCATTAAAAAACTTTAAAGAATTTCCGTGGCAACGTTATTTTAACACGTATTAGTAAATTGTTTTATTTAAGTTATCAGTATTTTAATTAAGTAAAAAGTTGGTTCAATTCAATTCTGAAAAAATGGTTAGATTAAAGGAAATGCCTAAAATAACAGTTTTACAAATGATTGGTTACGGAGATAACACCTGAACACAACAGGATGTAACTCGCCTATTTCATGAGAAATTTCCTAATTTACCGCTTATATCCCAATTAACAATAAGTAAAATAGAGAAGCACTTTCGCGAGTTTGGTCATGTAAGGCAGATAAAAAAAGCAGTTGCCAATGCACTGAGTGATGAACTCAAATTAGATGTGTTGCTTGAGTTTCAGGAAAATCCACATACATCTAGTAGACAGGCATCCACTACATTCAATGATAGCCATACATCGATAGTAACAATATTAAAAGAAAATAAATTGCATCCCTATAAAATGATATCTACTCAGGAGCTCATGGAAGACGATTTTGATAGGAGAACTTTTTTTGTGAGCAAATGATAGACATGTTGGATAACAATATTATCCAATTAGAAGACGATATGTTTTCTGATGAGTGTACTTTTTCACTTAACGGTCATGCTAATCGGCAAAATTGCCGCTACTAGGCCACGGAAAATCCTCACTGGGTAAGAGAAGAACACACTCAATACCCTCAAAAGGTTAATGTTTTAGCAGGGATTGTAGGAAACAATATCATTGGTCCCTTTTTCATTGAGGGCAACTTGAATGGCAACAATTATTTGGCACTACTTCAAAATGATGTCATTCCAACGTTGGCAAATTCATATCCTAATCCAGGAAACCCTCAAGTTACAGCGAATACGATATGGTTTTAGCAGGATAGAGCACCACCACATTACCAACTTAATGTCCGGCAGTACCTCGATACAATATTTCCCAATCGGTGGATAGGGAGGCGAGGATCGATTGAATGGCCAGCGCGATCACCTGATCTTACATTATTAGATTTCTTTTTATGGGGATATGTGAAGAGCCATGTGTACAAAACTAAACCTTCTGATTTAAATGACTTAAAAGAACGAATAACGCTTGCGATTAGGTCGATCACGCCTGTTATGTTAAATAATGTTAGAAGACAGTTTTATTTGAGATTAGGATGTTGCTAAGACGTTCGCGGTGAACATTTTGAACATCTACTTCATTAACATTCATAGTTCTTTTTCGTGTTCTACATTTTATTACGTTTTGCATTCCATTTTAGTTTTTGATTGTATTTTAGCGAATTTCGGTAACCACATGATTTTAATTTATTTTATCTTAATTAATCTTAATAAACTTGAAAGCAACACATTTTTGAATGGAGAATAAAAAGACCTTTCAAACGATATATCACAAGCCTATACTTCCAATTTTAAAAATTGGAGGTTGTAGCTGTCATTCTAAGGGGGTTGAAGGTAGGGGTTGCATTTCCACGTTAAAGAATGTCAAGTTATAATTTTAATTTGACGTGTCTCGGTATTTTTTATAAATATGTACAGTAACCTAAATAATGAATTTATTCCATTTGGCTTTTATACACTGTATGACACAATTCACAGGAACCTACTTTACTGGACATTAAGTAAGACTGCTGGTTGAATATGTGAAATTAGCACAATTACCGGCAGTACACATTGATTGTAAATTTTGTCTTTAAGCAAATCAGTATCCTTTATTTTAGAGTATATAATTTTTTTATAATTTTGGTGTAAAATTCTGTAATATCATTTTAAAACACGTTTAAGGTATACTTCTGCTATCTTTCCTACTTGTCTTTAATATCTGCTTCTTTGATCTTTTCATCTGTATCAAACATAGTACCTATGTCATCGCTTTTACTGATCAATAACAAAATATAGAAGAATTTTCATAAATAGAAAAATGCAAAATAACTACATTACAGTTAAAAAATATTTTTCCGATCAAACTACTTGTTCATCACTCTTGTTATAACTACCAGTACAAACATTTCTATTACTTCATACCTCCTCCTCAATCTTTTCTCCTTTGTAAGGATGTAGTGGCGTCATGTAATTTGTTTAACTATTTTTGTCCAATTATCTCTCTCCTGTGCGTGTTGTTTTGCTTCGGAGAATGAGTAACCAGTCATCTCGTTTATTTGGTCGGACCATCGTACTGGAGATCTTTTTCTTCTTCAAGTTCCACTCCTATCGGAGATTGGAAATCATTCTGGCAATTATAATTTTATTGGTTACTCGCCTGAATAGTTCAATTGAACTGCATCCAAACCACTCACGGAGATTGCGTAGCCACGAGATTTTATGTCTTCCTACGCTTATTCTACCTTTGATTTTACCCTGCATTATATTCCTTAGTAGTTCGTACTTTTCACCTCTCATGATGTGCCCCGAGTATTCCAATTTCCTGATCTTTATGGAATTTAAAACTTCGCATTGTTTTCCTAGTTGTTCGAGAACTTGTTCGTTTGTTTTGCGATCCATCCATGATATTTTCAAAATGCGTCGGTAACACCACATTTCGAATGCTTCTAGGTTTTTAATGTTGGATTTTTTAAGTGTCCAAGCTTCAACTCCATACAAAAGGGTAGAGAAAATATAACATCGAAGCATTCTTATCCGGAGCGATATATTGATATCGCGATTACAAAAAAGTTTTCTCATTCTATTAAAAGTTGACCGCGCAATTTCAATGCGGCATCTTATCTAAAGATCTTACTTTAGATTTTTTACCCGCCACGTTACCTTCAACTATCATTCGCTCCATGCCTTCTCTTCTTCTAGTTATAGGTCCAAAATATCTCAGTATATTTTGGTTGATAGTTGTGGTGAATCTAGTTTTTATGTTAAGTTCTGCTAGAATTGAGTTATTTCTGCGATGGGCGGTCCATGGTATGCGCAACATTCTACGGTAGACACTCTATTTCAAATGCCGTTATACGCTTCGAATCTGATTTTTTTATTGCCCAAGTTTCTGAAGCATAAGTGGCGATAGGAAATATCAATGCTCGAAAAAGGCATAATTTTGTGTTTTTTTTTTTGAAGTCAGTGTTCTGTTTGCTACTACCGAAAGTTGCAATGACTGCTTTGTTCCGACATCCGTCCTAACATATCAATATTGTCATTTTTATTAATTGTTATCAACAGGTCCTCGAAGACACTTTCTCTCAGGACTATTTAAGATATGTAGAGTCATGCGTCGCCATGTTACCAATAATTCCAACAGTAACTTGAACCTCTTAATTTATAATAACATATACTTGAACAAGATTTTAAATTAAGAACATTTAACGGGTTTTTACCCATATATTTTAGTGGCTCATAGCATGTATACTTCGTAAGTATTAACCACATTTTGCATTAACCTTAGTCAACATTTTAAATTCTATGTCTTTTTTAATCAAAGTAGTTATATACTTTCAGGTTACAATGATGATGGAATTTTTATTCCAAAATGTTCTGTAATGTAATTGTGATATAGCCCGTTTAAGTATTTAATTATATACAGTTTATAAAGGATTTGAAATAAAAAAAAATTGTGATACATGGTATACAGCCGGCTACAGGAACTTAGTTTCCTAGTAGATTCCTAATTTTTGTTCCGTCTCCACTAAGATGTTTTCTTGTTTGTCCAATAGTATGCTTGAGGTTTTTTGTTTTGCTACCCAGCTAATTATTTACCTTTATTATGGAGATTGAAGTTATCTTATGTGTTTTGTAAGTCTTCTATTTCATGGCATTTTCCAGTGAAATAAGTCTCTTTATCTTCTCTTATTTTCCTGATTATTTGATATGCAGCTGTTGATACTAAGTTATGTTGATATTCTTTTGCCTTCTTCTGTCCTCCATCATTTCCTTGTGAGTTATCTGCGACTTTGTTAGATAATTTAATTTTTAAAGAATTGCTACTGTTGTTCTACATCATCATTAATTGATTCCGGTGTGACTAATTTCTTGATTCAGCTTTTTTGGACGTCTTCTGATTTTAATTTTTATATGATTAGTTTATCACTTTTGTAGCTTTTTTGTATCTTTTTTAAATGAAATCTGCACCTGGGTACGCTTTCACTGATTGTATTGCGTTTTGGTATCTGTGGTTTATTAAAATATAGTCAATTTCATTTCCAACGATTTTATTTACCTTGTTAGCTGGCGATTTCCAAGTGTAAAGGCATTGTTTAGGCAGTTTGAAGAAAGTATTCATTACCGCAAGATTATGTTCTAGGCACAATTCTATAAGGCGTTCTCCTCTCTCATTTTGAACACTAAGTTCATATGGTCCTTCTTCTTCTTTGAGTGCCTCTCCTACCGGAGATTGGATATTATTATGGCGATTCTAATTTTATTAACTGCTGTTTTGACTAGTTCGTTAGTGGTACAGATAAACCACTCTCTCAAATTTCTCATCCAGGACATTCTTTTACGGCCTGGATTTCTGCATTCTTGGATCTTTCCTTGCAATATATTTTTTAAGAACGTGTACTTTTGTCCTCTAATCAGGTGGCCCAAGTATTTAAGTTTTCTCTTTTTTATATTCATAATAACTTCTGGATCGTTATTTATTCTGCGTATTACCTCTTCATTTGTAATTCTGTCCACCCAACTTATTCTTAGTATACGGCGGTAGCACCACATCTCAAATCTTTCAAAATTTTTAATATTCCTCTGTTTAAGGGTCCATGCCTCAACATCGTAAACTTAAGTACTGAATACATAGCATTTTAACATTCTAGTTCGTAGATAAATACTAATATCACGATTACAAAATATTTTTTTTATTTTTATAAAGGTAGACCTGGCAATTTCTATACGTCTTTTTATCTCGTGATTTTGGTCACCTGTTTCATTAATGAGGGTTCCCAAGTATTTATATTCGCTTACTTTTTAAAGTTGGGTACCGTTTATTGTGATACTGGTGCCATGAATTGGATTCTTACTGAAGGTCATATATTTGGTTTTTTTGACGTTCATCCTCATGCCGTAGTTATTACATATCTCATTCATACTTTCAACTAGATGTTATAGATGAACACATTTACAGAACTAGACTATCATAGTCTTCTGTAGGTAAAATGATACGAATAAATTGATGAATATTTATATAATAATTTACTTACACTTTTCCAACCAAAACTTCAACCTCTCCAGTTACACAATGCGCAGCTGTCAAGATATATCTATTACTAATGATGCTGCCTCCACAAGACCATTTTATTCTCCCAAAACGAGTTGTATAACCAATTAAAGCCATCCACGGGTGTTCATCTAAATCAGCTTCTAGTCCTCCATAACCAAATAACTTACTAACAAATTTATCCGATTCCTGCACATATAGTACATACCATGATTTTTATTAATATAAGTTAACGTACACTCATATACAATGAAAATATTAAAGTTTGGCACCAATGTGCTAAATTTATTACAGTTTCATTTTATTATTAGTTTTTTTTTATACAAAAGATTGTATTTTTATTTTGGAAAATACATTTTGAATTCATCAAGAATCGAAATTCTGGGAGAGCATATTACCATAGATATCAACACAGTTCAAAAAGCTATAGCAGGGATGAAGAATGGGAAAGCAAGTGGACCAGAGGGAGTAACTACGGAATTAATAAAGAATGGCTCAGAGAAATTACACAGAATGATCAGGGTGATATTTAACGAATATATTAATGGACATCCAACACCAGATGAATGGAAAACAGCATATATTATGACCCCAATATATAAAAAAGGTGACATAAGAAATTGTAAAAACTATAGAGGGATATCGGTCACAAGTTCAATGAGTCGACTATACGGTCGAATACTACGGGACCTGATAGAGGAAGATTATCAATCGTCTGAAGACGAAGAACAAGGAGGATTTAGAGCAGGTCGTTCATGTACAGATAACATCTTCTGTCTTAAACAAATTATAGAAAAGAAAGTTGTGACAAATGGAGAGTTACATATGACTTTTGTAGATCTTGAGAAGGCATATGACACAGTCCCGCTATGGGAAGTCCTGGGCACATCAAATATACATCAAACATTGGTTAGTGCTCTCAAAGATCTATATTATGGTTCAAACTCCCAAATGAAATTCGGAAATCTCTTAGCTGAAAAATTTGCAGTTACTAAGGGTCTCAGACAAGGATGTTGTATCTCTCCGACTCTGTTTAAGATTTATATCTCTGCAGCTCTGAAACAATGGAAAAGGAAAGTCAAAGGAATGGGTATACAATTGAACGATCAGGATTACATATATACTTTACAGTTTGCAGATGATCAGGTGGTGATCTCAAATGACAAAGACGACATGGAATACATGCTTAGAAAACTAATTGAAGAATACCAGAAATGGGGATTAAATATCAATTTAGGAAAGAACAAGAACAACTCGATATTGATGACAATCAAAAAGTAAATCCATGTGACGAATATAAATACCTGGGCGTCATCTTCGACCGTAGTGGAAAAGACAAATTGTACAAGCACGAAGAGCTATAGCATGTTTGAACGGAGTTCTATGGAGTAAAGAAATATCAAAGAAAAGAAAATGGAACATCTATGAGACAATGGTTAAAACTAGCCTACTTTATGGAGCTGAGACATGGAGAATAACCGAGAAATATAAGAAAAAGGTCGAAGGCACGGAAATGGATGCCATCAGAAGATCGATGAGAATATCAAGAGCCGACAGAATACGGAATAAAGTGATAAAACAACAAATGGGTATAGAGGGCACTATAGTTGAGGATATTGAGAGAAAACAGCTCATATGGTATGGACATGTGAGCCGAATGGGGGACGAAAGATTGCCTAAAAAAACGATGATGTGGCAACCCACAGAGAAGAGGAAACGAGGAAGACCACCACAGAGCTGGAACCTGGGAGTTAGGAAAGCGATTAGCGCTCGAAATCTGGACGAAGACCTAACTCAAGACCGAATACAGTGGCGGTTGGGAGTCGGACAACGTCGTAATACGTTATAAAACCGAATGTATATATAAAATACATTTTGGCTTTTGTATATTGATTAAAATGACTTACGCCAATAAAAAGGACAACGAAAAAGAATAAAGTGAAAATCTTAGAAATAGAAACAGAATAGATAAAAAAATACTTGTATTTTCACCTTACGTTTTTTTAAACAATATTCATATTTTTATATCAAGAATATCTTTATTTTCCCGTTTTTAAATTAAAATTGATAAATACTTTACGGAGATATTAGCAAAAAAACAGTTTTTTGCACTAATTTATAAATGTTGGTATTTTTTTTACTAACAAAATAAAATGTTATTAATACATTCAAATAACTAGGAATTACCGTCTTTTAAATTTGTGCAAAATTTCTTCCCAATCGGTTAAATAGTTTAAAAGTTATTTAGTTTATTTATCCCTGGGGCTAAATATTTAAACTATTGAACTTGCTGTATTAATGATGCTAGACACATTTAGCAAATTTCATAAGATTCTTTAAGAGTTAAACTATCTCTATAGTGGCTGACATTGCTTGGCTATTCCTGAAATGTATTTCTTCGTTACTCTTTGCATTTGATTTTGTTTGGACTACCTAGTATATATAGATTTTACAAAGCACCTGGTGTTCGTGTGTATTAAGGTATAAAAAAAGCGCTTATTAAAAGCTTAAAATTTTTATTATAAAGAAGATCTTTTCGGAATTGTACCATTCCATCATCAGTTTACTAAAAGAGAGAGTAAAAATACCAATATTAAAAACAAGAAAGTTAAAATTTAAATATACAAAAAAAACAAGTTGGTTTTTTACTACTTACATAAAAAGTTGTTGAAAAAACATTGTGTGGCCACATAAAAAACATTCGATGGACATCTGGATTTAAAAAATAATCTTCATGTTATTTATTAAGGTAAATGCAATAGACTCGTAAATTGTGTATTAATAAAAAATGAAAATGGGGGCATCTTATATGACCCCCTGTAGCTGGTGAGGTTTTATCGACTGACATTACCTCTGATCTGTGTTGGAGTCTAGGGCTAACTGATAGAAAGATGGTATGAAAAATCAGTTAGTACCCGTCAATGTCAAGTGGACTGATGTAGTAGGAGCAACAGTCATTGTGCTTAAGTTTGTGAGTAGGCAGTTTTTAGTGAAGAATTGTGTTTTGTGTGTAATAGGATCATTAGCAATTTTTGGTATTTTAAAAAACAGGTGGGAGAATGTAAATCAATAAGTGACTGCGATGTAAAATAAATTGGTATAACAAGGTAAGGAAAAATTTTAATTTAGGTAGTTAAAATTAATAAATCATTTTAAATGCGATAAAAAGAATGTTATTACCTAATTGTTTCATTGTAAGAAGTGAGTATAGATAAAAGTTGGATTGGAATTTATGGAAGATGAGTCGAGGAAAAAGAAAAAGAAAAAAGAAATAAAAGAGAAAGCAGGAAAAGGAAATGGTGAGGTGAATGTAACGATGTAAGCTGGGGATATTGAAACTGATTGTGATAAGAGATCGATAGATGTAAAATGAATATTTATAAGAAAATGTGTATGATAAGTGAGATGGTAGTTATTGGAGAGGATGGGTAGTTGGATATTGGCAAAGGGGTGATGTTAGTGTATTAATGGTGACAAGTATAGGGTTAAGTATGAATAATTATGTAAGGTGATACTTAGCTATGGGAAATAGAAAGAAATGTAGAAGTGAGTAAAACTGGATGTGTAGTTAAAAGAAAGAAAGTTATATTAGAAGAATAATTGTCGATGAAGTGGGACAAAGTCTCTATTGATGCTGGTGTGACGATTAACACAATTGGGACTATTTTTCTTTTCCTTGACTATTTCCAAATCCTCAAAAAGGTCAAGTTTGAGATAATCTCTACCTGAAATGTTATGAAGAAGAGAAATATCATCTGGTACCTTGATTGTGTGATTGTGATATTTAAGATGATGTGAAAAAGAAGAAGTGTTCTCTAACTTAGAATGCTCAATGACCCTGGTTATTAGAGATCTACAAGTTCTACCAATGTAAGTGGCATCACAGTCAGAACACCGAAGTTTATAAACTCCACTGCGTTTGTTGAAGTCAATAGGGTCCTTACTATTGCATAATGATCTACTCAATTTATTGTTGACTTTAAAGGAAATCTTAATATTTTCAACAGAATTCAGGATACCTAGTGTTTTTTATTGATTCGGAGAGTATTGGACAGTGAAATGGTAATGAGAAATAAGATGGGGAATATAAAGTAATGTTAGGGTAAGCTGATTGTTGAAGCAATTTACGTTTCTTTTTATGAATGAGTTTATGGATGATATCAGGGTTGTAGTCATTGTTAAAAGCAATCTGTTTGATTATGTTTAGTTCTTGGTTGTAGTTAATTTTGGATATTGAGATGGTTTCTAAACGGTGAATAAAACTGTTGAATGTAGATAATTTATGTAAAATGGGATGACTTGAATGGGATGGGATGGGATGAATTGAAATGTATGACATGATCTGTTTGTGTGGGTTTTCTGTAGATGCTATAATCAAAGATATTATTGATTCTATTGATGGAAAGGTCCAAGAAATTGATGGAGAAGTTAGATTCTAATTCCATAGTGAATTTAATATTGGGGTGAATATTATTGATTTTATTTAGTAAGTATTTAGTAAGGAAGAAGCGGTATTTGAGTTACCTCTAATGAACACTAAGCAGTCATCAACGTAACGGAACCAGTGTAGAATTGTATTGTTAGTCATAATTTGAGTGGATTCGAGATGATTCATGAAGAGGTCAGCTAAGAAGGGGGAAAGACAACTTCCCATGGCTAAGCCATCAGGTTGTTTATAAAAAATGTTATTAAAAGAAAAATAATCTTGTGATAAACACAAGGAAAGTATATTTATTATTGGTGTGATGACTGAAGGATTAATTGATTTAGATGTAAGAAGGTTGTGGACTAACAATAGTTTCAAGTTTAGGAACAGAAGTCAAGAGATTGCTAACGTTAAATGACAGCATAGTCATATCTGGAAGGGGATTTATATGATTGAGTTTAGATATTAGTTTGGATAAATTTTTGATGGAAAATGTGGAAGAAAAACCTGTTATGTCCTTGATTACCCTGAGTATGAATTTAAAAATTATAGAGACAGGGGTGTTGATGAAACTGACTACTGGACGGATTGGAATGCCCTCTTTGTGGATTTTTGGAAGACCATACAATCTAGGAATTAATGGATTACTAGGGATTTTGTAATATGGTGCGTGAAAATCAGTGAAAAAAGTAGAATATTTCTGAATTTTTTATTAATACACAATTTAGGAGTCTATTGCATTTACCTTAATAAATAACATGAAGATTATTTTTTAAATCCAGATGTCCATCGAATGTTTTTTATGTGGCCACACAATGTTTTTTCAACAACTTTTTATGTAAGTAGTATAAAACCAACTTGTTCTTTTTGTATATTTAAATTTTAACTTTCTTGTTTTAATATTGGTATTTTTACTCTCTCTCTTTTAGTAAACTGATGATGGAATGACAAATACAATTCAGAAAAGATCTTCTTTATAATAAAAATTTAAAGCTTTTAATAAGCGCTTTTTTTATACCTTAATACACACGAACACCACGTGCTTTGTATTTAACAGGTATACTAGCCACTCCTGGATATCTCCACTTCATGGTTTGTTCCAGTTTCACTTTTTAAAAATATATATTTTAGTTGGTATTATAGTTCCGTTTTTAATCTGTAGATTTAGAATCGAAGTACTCAATCTTTGTATATTAATTGTGTGGCCCCTGTTGGCGTAGTCCTCTTCCAGTTTTCTAAGCACCTAGTCTTCACCAGTATTCATCCCGTCTTCATTTAAACAGGTTCGATCGTCAGCAAAGTGGACAATTTTTTGTCCTTAATTGGGATGCACATATTGCAGCACTTTTTTCTCCACACTAAGAGCTCCTTTATCAGATATATTTTAAGGATTGTAGGTAATATGCAGCAGCATTGCTTTAGACTTTTACTCAAAGGAATGCCCCTAGTTAATTTGTTAACATTTTTAATTTTTACCGTACTGCTTTTACATATTGTTTTTTTTTCTTGTTTTTCCTTTGCTAACCAGAGCATTAAACTATGCGGTGGTCATATCTATAATAAAGTCTATATAAGTTAAAATGTTATTATTGCCAATCACTTCTTTAAGAGAAATTATACCGTTCATACATGATCTGATTTCATGAAGGCACTTTTCTTCTTCTAGGTCTGTTTTCTCTTTTTCAATAATTTTTTTTATTATTTTTCCATACAGTCTAGAGGGAAAATTTATGACCCCAATTTAGCCCTTTGTAGATTAATCAATTCTTTCGATCTCCGTTTATGTAAATGTTGTGAATATGTATTTTTTTCCAGTCTGGTGGCGACCATCCCAACGAGATAAAAAAAATTAAGCACAAGACTAAATGAAATCTAGGTTGTGAATATATAAATACAAAATTAAAGAAAAAAAAACCAAAAAATTGGGTGCACCTTGCGGTTGCACAAAACAGTATAGACAGCTTTTGTCTACACGTTTATTTAGGAGATATTTATTTTCACGTTCAGAGCAACTATGAATTGCCGTTCTGACGAGTCCTATTAGAACAAATATACTCTAATGATTTTTTAATTTCCTTTTATTTGAAGATATAAAGCTTCATGATCGAAAGTTCGTTTTATTTAAAGTTAAAACGACATAAAACCGATAATATTCTAACTCCATAAAATTCAAGTAATGAGCATCTTGAACATAAATATTGTTTGTGATCGTTGAACAAATAATTTGAACGTGAAAACAATCTTGTCGTAGTAGAAGCAATACTAAAATGGCTTCGATATGGACGCAATAGCGACATCTGATCATAAATGTGGAAACTAATTGTCGAAACCAAATTCAAATTTCTGCTTTAATCTGCGCCTTCTAAGAACTGCAAGGCAAAACAGACGTTGATAAAGATGTAATTAGAGACATGGAGAATCTAAAATTCCATTCCAAAACATATCTCCTCAACTAAGCAAAAATTCTTAGTGAATTGGTTACTAGTACTCATAAAGAGTATATCGACATAAAAGGAAAGACAGTTAAGATTTGATTTCATGTACAGTGAGTCTGTATATCCGCTTATACGTATTTTATCCTAAAAGGAATCGACGAAGCGGCTATTTACATAATACATATTTATTTATGAAACGTATTACCACTTTTTTTGGAAGCAGTCTCTTAAGGATAAAAACTACGTGTTTGGGAAAGAAAAATCCTAAGGAAGATCTTTGGTCCGGTGCTTGATGAAGCATCAGGACAATATAGGATAAGAACTAATAAAGAGCTTGAAGAACTTTACCCAGACGCCAACATCATAAAAGAAATAAAGTCCAGAAGACTCCAATGGGCAGGACACCTCAGAAGACATTCTGACGAACGAACAGTAAGACTGGTGTGGCAGGAAGTCCCAACTGGAAGTAGACCACGCGGACGCCCTCGTCTCCGGTGGCGAGATAATATAGCAGGAGACCTAAGCACTATGGGCGTGGAGAATTGGATGGAGGTTGCTCAAGACAGAAAACAGTGGAGGCATGTTGTCGCGTCGGCTAAAACCCACGAAGGGTTGTAACGCTACGAAGTATAGTATAGTATAGTCTCTTAAGGAGATTATAACTACTTCTTACCTGAAAACCGCAAATCTTTCTGTCAGAAATAGATGACTGTTCCTTTATAGTACTGGAATTGATAGATGAAAGTGACTTACATATTTCTAATTTTCCGTTGGGCGTAAGACACGACTGTCCACTTTCTGTAAAAGAAAATTGATATATCGCTTCCGTAATTAAACTCAAGTATTGGGAGAGTAGGTTTGACTAAATTTATTAATACTTGAAGACTTTAAAGCAACAACGGTACAAGACACAATTTTACTAAAAATAAGTTATATCCATTTTTCAAATGGTTAGGTTCCTATCTACCTACAAAATAAAAACTACAGTTTTGGGCTCATAGATGACTTCACCAGTTACAAATATTCTTGTTACTTTTATAACGAAATAAACTATTTTAAATGTAACCACGGTACCAGATTTATATAATGGCCGCTTCAATTAGTGGTACAGCTTCACAAAAGTTGTTTTATTATGAAGATTCTGAAAGTACTTCTGATTCGTATTTTGAGTCTGCTGATAGTGTTGAAGACAAAAAGTATGTTAACCTTCCACGGCTGGCGCGCGGACAAAATCTCCGCACCGATCTAAACTTCTCAATATTTCAAAAACTACCCACCCTTTTTTCTGGTTCGCCCATGTACCTCCCACAAATGATAATTGATTTATTCATACCAAGCGTCAGTCGCATCCTGTTCGTTGATGTGAAGGTATTAGTGATTATTCTCCGCGTGCCAGCCGTGTTATTGTAAATTTTAAAATGTATGCGTATGAGGCAAAACAAGAACGTTTGCAACATCTAATGGACGAATGCCTTCGAGTCGACGACAAGAATGAAAATATTGAGTACGACGGTGACGAAGGAGAAGACGAACAAGAAAATAACATAGAACAAATGAATGAAAATAGTGATACAGAACAAGAAATTTCTGATACGGAAGGTGCTGAATTGATGGTTTCTGCTGGGCCTTTCTTTCTTGGTAAAGACACAACGACTAAATGGATGAAATATATTCCTCCAAGAAATGTTAGAACACATTCAGAAAACTTAATTACGCATTTGTCAGGTGCTAAAGAAGTTACCAAGAATTTAAAAGGTGAACTAGATATTTGGAAATATTTTTTTAACGATACCATGATAAACATTATTGTTGAATGTACAAACAACCATATTAGACACTCCCAAGAAAACTATAATCGAGAGAGAAACGCAAAGGAAACAGATGCTTTAGAAATTTGTGCTTTTATTGGTTTACTCTAGTTGGCAGGTGTTTTGAAAAGTGGCAGGTTAAGCACAGACTAACTTTGGAATAAAGACGGTACAGGAATTGAGATGTTTCGACTAACAATGTCCAGGTACCGATTTAAATTTTTACTACAACACCTAAGGTTTGATGATATAGATTCACGTGAGGAAAGAAAACTATTAGATAAATTTTTTTCCCATACGAGAGATTTTTGAAATGTTTACTTTTAATTGCAAAAACGGTTATACGCCGTTTGAATACGTCACAATAGATGAAGTTTTAAACAGTATATACCTAATAAACCAAATAAATATGGATTAAAAATTTTTGCGCTAGCAGATTCCAAGACATTTATACCTGAAATTTGGAGCCATATTTGCTTCGTGATTACAAACTTACATTTTTAGGAACGTGTCGCAAGAATAAAAAGGAATTACCCCATGAATTTTCTAAACCTATAAGCAGACCTATTCGATCCAGCATGTTTGCTTTTTATGATGAGATTACTTTGGTGTCCTATATACCAAAAAGAAACAAAAACGTACTCCTCCTGTCTAGTTTACATCATGACGATACAATTGATAGGATTCCATGAAACCCGAAATGATTCTTGACTACAATTCTACAAAGGGAGGAGTTGACACAGTAGACAAGTTATGTGCTGCCTATGACTGCGCTAGGAATACTCGACGATGGCCAATGGTAATTTTTTATTCCATGCTAAATGTAGCTGGTATAAACTCAATGGTTCTTTTTTATTGTAATAATAACGAGATTCGTTTACCACGAAGACAGTTTTTGCACAATTTAGCATTCGCTCTGATTGAACCGCAGCTTAACGTTCGTGCTTGTCAAGCCAATATA
This sequence comes from Diabrotica balteata, assembly GCA_918026665.1. Lineage (NCBI taxonomy): Eukaryota > Metazoa > Arthropoda > Insecta > Coleoptera > Chrysomelidae > Diabrotica > Diabrotica balteata. The sequence continues at coordinate 36,716,803 of OU898279.1, read as the reverse complement.
CCACGTATCATGTCAGCGAGAATAAAAGAAATCACTGAGGTAGATCCTGTAAATCACCCTCAACATATTCCAGAACGTAGTAGAGGCAGATGTGACTTTTGTGACAGAATAAAAAACAGACCTACCAGTCGCAAATGCAAACAATGTGGAAAATTTATGTGTGGTGAACACACTGTCTATACTTGCCCAAATTGTTTTGATTTTTAATAATTGTTTTTTAGAATGTATTCCCGATATTACATATTTTGAAATTTTATAACATTTTATTCAGAATAAATGCTCAAGCTGTATTTTATCATTGTCAAATAGTTGATTAACATCTACTTAAATAATTTCTGAAGATAGTAGAACAAATTTAAGCCAAAAGGTTTGAAAAAAATATATGCGGACAAATACTCTGCGCGCCAGCCACAGTGTCCAGATTATAAGCGCCAGCCGTGGAAGGTTAAAGGTAATAGTGATAGTGAACACTCTTCAGGTAATAAATCATAGGTGGGTAATTAAATTTGTAGCTCGTCCCCTTTTTAAATAAAATTATTGTGGCCCAAATACTACTACTTTCGTAATCTTGCCAAAAAAATTAGCTTGTAGCTAGCTAGCTTGTTGTAACCTAGCCACTTAATGTCTTAAAAAATATTACAAAACTTTTATGCTAATCACACGATGATAACACTATTTTATTTATAGGCAAATGTATTTTATACTACTACCGAAACGATTTTCTTGACAGACGAGGTTTTCTTTCAACGCCTGAGAAAGCTTATTCTTCAAGATGGCACCAGTCAAACCTAGAGAGCTTTCGATGCTAGTTCGGTGTATGCCACCTACTTACCAGAATTACTACAGAGAGATTGGTGTTGTTGAAAATATGGGAACAGGTAATGATATAGATAATGAGAGGACATTTGGATGACTTAAGAGATCTGAAGGAGAGAAATTAAAGTAAATTATAACTTTTAATATTATATTATCATACCTTCTTTACAACTTGTTATATTTATAAAGTTTTTTTTTGTAATAAAGTTGCAGGCCACATTTTTTTCAAATCATTGATTGCAGTTTTCTGACTTTAATTGTATTTAAAACCTCTTTATCTTTTTCCATTTTCCGTAGCATCTCAGAAGTCTTATCTTTAAAGAAATTGAAATGTCCCTGCTGCAGAGTACTTTTTTCAGTTTGAAATAATTTCTTGCCTGTCCTATTTTTGCATTAATCTTTTTCTTTTTATACTCATTGTTTTCGTTAATTATTGTACCCAAACTATTTTTCAACTTTTTTACTTTGTTCTCCATCTATTGTTATGTTTTCATGGCGATGTTGGTCTTTTGTAATTACCATAAATTATGTCTCTTTTGTGTTTAAGGACAGTCCCAGACTTCACTGACTTCTTTCAGTGTCTAACGAATAGCCTTTTTATTGACTCCAACCCATCCAAAACTGTTTCATATTTTTTCCAAACGAGTCACAAGTACTTCTATATATATATATATATATATATATATATATATATATATATATATATATATATATATATATATATATATGACAGTAAACAATGAGATATCAGATGTCAATTTTTATATGTCAGTTCGTTAATGTCTGTGTCACGTTTTACGTTTTGGTAAGTCATATATATATATACATATTTTAAAATATCTGTTTGTCCTTATATATATACACATTTTAGAATCTTGACAAAGGCAAGGGTTTCCTGCCGAAACGTTGATTGATTGCAATGGAAAATAAAATCTAGTTCCACATGTAACATATTATTATATTTATTGAACCTAAACCCAAGAAACATTAATTTTATATTATATATATATATATATATATATATATATATATATTTATATATATAAATATATATATATATATATATATATTATATTTATATATATAAATATATATATATATATATATATATATATATATTTATATATATAAATATATATATATATATATATTTATATATATAAATATATATATATATATATATATATATATATATATATATATATATATATATATATTTACAAGGAATTACAAGGACTTAGACGGATAGAATACATAACTGTTGGATTTAACAACAAACAGTACGTATGAGCAGAGTTCCTGGATGCAAGCAAAGCATTCTACACCGTCTGGGATACAGACCTAATATACAAAATAAAAGGCTACAGATACAGTGAGGCCATGACAAGACTGATTTCTTCGTACTTAAGCAACTGAAGCTTCAGGTATGAATAGGACAAGTACTATCCGAGCGTGGAGCTCAGGAGACTGGAGTGCCACAGAGAGGAGTCCTGTCACCCCTACTGTACAAAAATAAACCGGAGATGTTCCAAGAACACCAGAAACACTACTCAGCTTTTATGCAGACCAAGCACAGAAACTTAGAAGTAGCGGTCAACAATTGATAGATATTCTGCGAAAAAAAAAGAAGTAAAGACAGGTATTGATGACAAGGATATTTGAATTGTAGCAAACCTATACTGGGGTCAAACAGCAAGAGCAAAAATTTTCAACGAACTCACTGAAACTGTGCAGATCAAAAGAGGTGTCCGTCAGGGGTGTATCTTATCCCCACTCCTATTCAATATTTAGTTCGAAGAAATATTTAACAAAAGGGCATAAAAATAAACGGCGAGTTAATGAATAATAAAAGATATGCCGACGACACGGTGACACTTGCCAGTACTATAGACGAATTACAACAGGTAACGGAAAAAGTTTATTCAGCTAGTGAGGAATACGGCCTGAGCCTCGACTTTAAGAAGACAAAGTGAATGCTGATAAGCAAAAATCAACAACCTGCTCGAAAATTACGGATAAGTAACATACTAATTGACCATGTATAATCTTATGTGTACCTTGGCACCAACGTATATGCAAAATGGGAACAGGCCACAGAAATTAAGGTGAGAATAAAACGAGCTAGAGCAGCATTTAACAATATAAAAAAAAACTCCTTCTAAGCAAGGATTTTTCTCTTTTCCTAAAACTATGTCTACATTTTTCCGATCTTACTATGGTGTGTATGCCTGAACGCTGACAGAGATTCTCGCGAGAAAACTAGAAGCATTCGAAATGTGGGTATACCGACGCATTCTTCGTATATACTGGACGAAACATGTCACCAACATAGAGGTAATTCATAAAATCGGAAAGGAGAAAGAAATCGTAAGCACAAATAAACAAAGAAAGCTTGAATATCTTGGCCACATATTGAGACATAATAAGTACCGTCTACTGCAATTGACTGTCCAGGGAAAATAGACAGTAAGCGAGGGCTAGGCAGGATAAGACACTTCAAAATCTGTGGAAGGGGTTCGGGCTCACATCGGTCGAACTATTCAGAAGCGCCCCAAACAAGATTGGAATTGCCACGTTAATAGCCAACTTTCGCAACAAAACAGAGCACTTAAAGAAGAAGAATCATATCTAAAAAGAACAGAGAAACCCCAAAGGAACAGCTGTTTAAGTGCAAGATAATCCCATCGAATGGAAAAGAGAAGCTAAGAGTGACTATGAACCAAGGCTTAACCTTCACGCAATTGGTGAACACATTTATCCAAAAAATAGCAACAGCCAGAGCAGCAATAAGAGCACTTATAGGTAGAAAAAGTAAACTTCGCATATAGATGAAAATAAGACTGAGAAACAGCATCATACTTCCAATAATCACATATGCATCTCTTGCATGGGGACACATAAGCATTTTAAATAAAAAGAAAATACAAGCAGCCCACAATAACATCCTCAGAGAAGTGGCAAATGTACCCAGATACGTCGCTGAACGCTTTCTATTTATAAAACTGCAACAAGTAAGGGAGATAGATAAATGGCAGAAAAAGTAGGAATTAGGTTTGCAGAAGTAGAGATTCACCCAAGCCCGATCCTGTGAGAGATAGTACGATATGATGCGTTCCATCAATGGAAGCACAAAAGACCAAAACAACAAATCCTGGCAAACACCTAAAGTCTAGATAATTTGTAGCTTACCAAAAGAAGAAGCCTTAGAACGCAGCACTGGAAATTTTAATAATTGATGTTTATTTTCAGGACAACCGTCAAAAAAATATAATAAAAATATATAAATAAAGGCTTTGGTCACTAAAAAAAATCAAAAAGTACTATCAAAAAGGCAACAGCCATAAAAAAATTAACAAAACCCCAAAACCTGGGCACGATGGCTCACATCATCAAACGCCGAATCGCCAAACTGAGTGCAGCCTGGACTCGAGGCCCGAGCAAACAATTTCAGTTCGATGATACGTCACTAGAAAAAGCAGGAAAAGAGCGCGTCACGCTAGCCTGAATTAATCGTTTTAGGATATTGTGTTGTACCCAGAACTTCCGCATGAGAAGCATTTGTCTGATAGTTATGCGCCTATCTCGCATCAGAGTGCTATTATAGGGGGAAAGGTTTGGCCTGGAGCATTGGAGCGCGGTCGAGTGATTCCTGTGTTTTTAACTCGAGATAATACACCTTGCTCCAATGAATTGCCACACCCAAACGTAATTCTTAGCGGTGAACATGTCTCACAGGCTGGGATTACTTAAACTTCTTGCTTGCTGACTATAGTGTATTTTTATGTATGAAAGAGTAATAAAACAATAAATTATGTATGCAAATCCCTAAACTGTTGATACGGGTGACTCAATGAAAAACAGATATTTGTCAACAAGTTTACAGAAGTATATAGGAAAACAATTTTAAATTGAGTATGACCACCAGGTATAAAGGTTGGAGCAGAATAGAATACAATAGTTGTGAGGGTTACTAATCCCTAAATAAGGTTGCCAGTGTCGGAGTGATGGAGGTTAACAGGTACTAATAAATTTGCAAGAAATGTAAGATGTTTATTTTATTGGTTATATATAACCAATAAAAGTTTAATAAGTACCTACCTATTTGCAAAATAAAGTTTAATTCTTTAGATAAAATAAAACGTTTTATTTATTGAATGTGCATTCCACGAAGTAAGGGTTTCAACAATCAAACATTTAATTCTTTAATTCCAGGAATCTACGACAGTAATTGACTAGATAATTACCTTCTAAACTTATTCCACAGAAAATGTGATAGTGGGTTTTTCCATTTTGTAGGAAGGTCCAAGTGGCGTATTCAAAATTCTTAACAGTTCACTAAAAGTAGGTACTTCAGTTGCAAGGTGCAGTTTATTGTGTATACTAGTGTTATGGAAAATTTGGAAGTGCCGTGTAAACGCCGAAAAATTGGTCCTTTAACAGTTAATGAAAAAACATTAATATTTAATTGTTTTAAATCATTTACAGACAAACGTTTATGTGAAAGTGTTGATGAGACCGTTGAGTTAGTTAGCAGTACACTTGGTGTTGGGAAATCTACGATTTACAGAGTTATTAAAGAAGAGAAATGTGGTAGTTTTCAAATGCCACGTAATGCTCCAGGGAAACCAAAATTTCAAATAGAATATCATTTTAAAGAAGGACTTCGACGGAAAGTGCATGAATTCTTCTTTAGACAAGAATTTTCAACATTGGATAAAGTTCTTGTCTCAGTTCGAGATGATAAGGATTACCCAGAAATGAGTCGAAGTACGTTATGGAAACTTTAAAAGAAATAGGCTTCCGCTGGAAAAAGAATCCCAGAAAGTCTATTTTATTAGAAAGAAGCGATATTGTCATATGGAGAAGATATTTTCTAAGAACCATAAAGGAAATGAGAAACCAAAAAAGAAAAATATTTTATCTTGATGAAACATGGATCAACGAGGGTCATACACCAAATAAATTTTGGCAGGATGAAACTGTTACAAGTCAAAGGCACGCTTTTGTAAATAACTTATCTACTGGTTTAAACCCACCATCAGGAAAGGGACGCAGGCTGATAATAGTACACATTGGCAGTTCAGACGGTTTTGTTGAAGGTGGTTTATTAACTTTTGAATCAACTCGTACCGGTGACTACCATGAAGACATGAACGCTGATGTCTTTCAAGAATGGTTCGAACAAATGATAGATCTTCTTCCTAAGAACTGTGTAATAGTAATGGATAATGCAAGTTATCACTCCAGACTTATAGAAGGACTGCCCACAACCAAGTGGTTAAAAAAAGACTTGCAGAATTGGCTGAGTTCAAAAAATATTACGTACCATCCCGATCTATAAGAAAGGAACTTTATTCGTTGTGTGCCCTTCATAAAGAAAAATTTAAAAAATACGAAATTGATGAAATTGCCAAAAATCGTGGAATGACAGTACTTAGATCCCCACCATATCATTGTGAATTAAACCCGATTGAACTGGTATGGGCACAGATAAAGAGTGAAGTTTCAAGAAAAAATACCACTTTTAAAATTCATGATGTTAAACAGTTGTTTTTGGAGGCCGTAAATAATGTAAAACCTGAAAACTGGGAAAAGGCAGTAAATCACACTATTAAAGAAGAGGAAAAAATGTGGAAGCTGGACAATATTACTGATAAAATGATCGAGCCAGTTATTATAAATCTTGGTTCTGAAAGTTCATCTTCTGAATCTGATTTGGATTTGTAACAAGTAGCTGTAAGTTTTATATTAATATTTTTATTCATCTATTTAACATACCTTAGACGGTTTTAAAAACTCTTTTTCTCTTTTGTAATTTTTAAAAATTAAAAAAAATGTGAATTTTTCAAAACCCTTTTTAATGTAGGCCAGTCAGTTCTAATATAGTGTGTGATAAAACAGGTCACTTTTGTTTACATACACATAACACTTTATAACACTGAAATAATTCATTTATCTTTTACAATTATTCAAAGTAATTTTTCAATTAATCTTGAGCACGTCCATGGAGTGGTCGGAGGTACCAGTTAAAACTATGCTAATTACTCTCTCGTTCATAAAAATAAACTATAGTCAGGGTTTAGTGAATTTTTTTATTGCTGAAAATAAATAAAAAAACCCTAAGCGTAATGTTTTTAATAAATATTCATAAAATGTCATATTAATTAATATGGAAACTTATAAAAACATGCAACGTATAATTTGTTTATTTTAATCAACTAAAACTGCAAATTTCGTTGATGGGCCAATTGATATGGGAAGGGGCTCGTATAAAAATATTTAATGTTTTGCTAAATACATAATTCAAACTATTATAGGTATTAAATTAGTTATTATAAATGTACTGTTAGTTTACTTACGAGCATCAGATATTTCAAATACTACAAAATAAAATACACACACAAACCACAAACGGAATTTTTTCATTTTAATGCAAATCCTTTCACTGAGCGTTGTTTTATAAATATTCTACTAGTTGTCTAGTTGTTGGAATAACCATTTAACAGATATTTGCGACAGATTATTTATACAGGCTGAGTAAACTTGTTACATTATTTTTAGATGACTTGTAAATGAATTTCGTTTGGGAGATCACTTGTATACAACAACAACTGATTGACAATAATATAATGATAAGCACAAAATTCAGCTTATTCCGTGATTATGCCTTTTCAATTTTTTTTATTGCTTACGTATTTTTTTCGAGGGTATTAATTCAAATTCATAGTTTAACCTTTTGGGGCCTAGTGGTTCCATGAAGATACCACAAATTAAATCATTTTTGTTAACGGCCTAGAAGTGATTGCTTGGAAGCACACTGTCGGAGTGCATTTCTGATTATATTCCCACTTTATACAAATCTTGTCGCCGTATTATTTTATTGTTGAGACACACTAATCGACAGTTGTTTTGTATAAGTCACGAGTGTTGTGAAGTGAAGAAGGACAAAGAATATAATTGTATTTAAAATCAGCAATTTATTCAGTAAGTTTTTTGTTATTTCTGTTTGTTATGCGGTTCTCCTGTGATATTTGATTATTTGGTGTTTGTAAAACTTGGCATAAATTTACTATTTGCAAATAAAATGTGTGGTTCTCCTATGGAACCACCAGGTCAGTGGGATATGCCTACATCTCTGTTTTTGTTTTACTTCAGGTGTTGGTCATGGACATTATGAAGTTGGCCTCAGACGAGGCATATGCTTTGATTGACGAAATACCATCAGATTTAGAGTCTGTCACTTTAGGGGCTCCATCTGAGGATGAATTAGATAAGTTTAAGGATGACGAGTTTCAAGTCATATCAAATAATAGCGACAGTGAGAATGACGAGGATGCTGACATTGAGGCAGCTCCAATTCAAAAATTCAAATGGACGAGTAATGCAAATTTGTTTACTACAACTGCATCCTTTACCGAAAGTTTTGGATCCAGCATACCTGAGCAAATTGAAAGTCCTGTAGATACGTTTTTATGTCTATTTCCAAATGAATTAATTAAAACCATGGTTTTTGAAACAACTCTGTATGCAACGCAGCAATTTGATGAAAGTATTATTCCCACGAATGTTGCCGAAATGAGGTGTTTCTTTGAAATAAATTTGATGATGGGACTTACGAAGAAGCCTAGTTATAAAGACTATTGGTCATTTAAATTTTAAGTAAGGGATCACTTTATATCATCGGTCATGTCCAGGGATCGATTTTCATGGATGTTGGGAAATTTGCATATGAACGATAATACAGTACAACCCCAGAAAGGTGACGAGGGCTATGATAAACTATACAAGTTACGACCAATGATTGATAGGCTAACACAATACTGCTATAAATCTGGTGAAAATCAAAGTATCGATGAATCGATCGTCAAATAAAAAGGGTGAATAGGTTTTCGTCAATATATGCCTCTCAAGCCAATAAAAAGGGGGTATAAAATTTCGATACGAGCAGATAGTTCTGGGTTTGTATCGCAGTTCCAGATTTATACTGGAAAAGTTGGCTCTGGCAAAGAAGGTTTAGGTTCCAGAGTAGTAAGATTTAACCCGTCTACTTGTAGGCAAGCATCATTAAATATATTTTGATATTTTTTTTAATTCTATCCAATTAGCCAGTGACCTTTTGAAATATGGCATTTAATCATGTGAAATTATGAGAAAGAAACGTAAGAATCAGCAACAAAGGGACAGCAAGCTAGTTCTATTTCTCAGTAACTTTCACAACTCAAGTGATATCCAAACTGTTTCCAGAAAAAAACAAAGATGGTACCTCTCAAGACATTGCTTGTCTTGAAATAGTCAAAGACTATAACAAGCTTACTTACTTACTTACTTTCTATGTGGCGTTACAACCCTTCTTGGGTTTTAGCCGACTCGACAAAATGCCTCCACTGTTTTCTGTCTTGAGCAACCTCCATCCAATTCTCCACGCCCATAGTGCTTAGGTCTCCTGCTATATTATCTCGCCACCGGAGACGAGGGCGTCCGCATGGTCTCCTTCCAGTTGGGACTTCCTCCCACACCAGTCTTACTGTTCGTTCGTCAGAATGTCTTCTGAGGTATCCTGCCCATTGGAGTCTTCTGAACTTTATTTCTTTTATGATGTTGGCGTCTGGGTAAAGTTCTTCAAGCTCTTTATTAGTTCTTATACTATATTGTCGTGATGCTTCATCAAGCACCGGACCAAAGATCTTCCTTAGGATTTTTCTTTCCCAAACACGTAGTCTCTCTTCATTTGCCTTTGTCATCGTCCACGTTTCGCTTCCATACATCACAACGGGTCGTATGGTTGTTTTATAGACCTGTATCTTCGTACCTCGTGTTAGTTGTTTTGATTTTATAAGGTTTTGGAGGGCAAAAATACATCTGTTGCCGGCCTGAATCCTGTTGTTTATTTCTTGTGATCCGTTATTGTCTTCAGTTATTGTTGTTCCAAGATACTTGAAATCTCTAACGCGCTCAAAGTTAAAGTCATCGATGGTAATGTTCTGACCGATTCTGTCTCTGCTTTGGTTTATTGCGGCTCATATACATATATTTCGTCTTATTTTCGTTGATTTGGAGCCCCATCTTCAATGCTTCCTTCTCAAACCTTACGAAAGTCTCCTTCATCTTTAATCGCGTGTTTCCTATTAGATCTATATCGTCTGCAAATGCCAGTAGTAAGTTTGGTCCTTCTCGATGAAATACTGTATTCGGTTTTTCGATTCTTGCACTTCTGATTATGTGCTCCAGAGCTAAGTTGAAGAGTTGTGGTGAAAGTGCATCTCCCTGTTTTAGTCCATTGTTTATTTCAAATGTCTCTGAGTATTGTTGTCCAACTCTCACCTTACATCGTAACCGTTCCATACACATCCGTATCAACCGGACTAGTTTTTTTGGAAAGCCAAGTTCCTGCATCGCTGTCCACAGTCTGTCCCTACATACTCTATCAAATCAAAAACTATAACAAGCATATGGGGTATATCGACCAGTCAGATATGTATTTCTTTATACAAAATAAATCTCAAGTGTAAGAAATGGTGGCATAGGTTGTTTTGGCATTTTCTGGATCTATCTGTAGTAAATAGTTATATGTTATATAGCGACCGGGCAGAAAACGTAACAAGTTTTTCTATGAAAGACTTTAGATTAGCTGTAGCGTTGGGATTAATTGGAGCACAACCAGATCCAGAAAAAAGGGCAGAAGGAGTTCTCAAGGTGTACCAAATAAATTTAAGACTATAGTTCCTCCTGAAATAAAAAATGATAAATGTGCCCATCTTCCAATCCACGAAAATAAGGTTCGCTGTGCCCATTGCAGTACGCGTGCGCAACCACATCGTTCTAGGTGGCATTGTTCTACATGTCGTTTTGGACTCTGTTTAAGTGAAAAAAACAACTGTTTTTATAAATTGCACCAAAAGAATTGATTCTGATTTTGATCTAGTTTCCTAGTGGCCACTTTATAGAACCACATGTTTTTGAAAAAACTAAATAAAAATAATTTTTTTTCTATAAAAATATCTCATATTATGTGTAGCGGTTCATAAATCAAGCAAAAAAATCAGTATTAAAAAGAAAAAATTAACTCCGGCCACAAAGGGTTAATGACTGATTTTTAAAAAAATGTTGCAGTTGTAGTTTCGAAAAGCGTCCCTCTGCGCCCAGCCTGACTATATTAAAATTTTTATCAGCTTTTTTGTTATTTTATTTGTCATTTTAAAAATGGATTGTGTAATGTTGTCATTCTTATTGTATTGTAACGGGCATAATTTCCATTGTTGCTATAAAAATTATGGTGATTCTAAAAGATTGCTGTAATTAACGTAAAACTGCGAGAAGCGCTGTAGTTTCGTATGGTATTAGTAAGATGAGACTAGTCTGCTTATGCCGGCCTCACAATTATATGACATTTGTGTCTGATTAAGTAAAAGCTGTACCTGCAGAGAGGCTGCGGTTTATACCCTTTCTGCTTTACTTTCCATTTAAAATCCATGTAAAATCCCATAAGAAAATGCCAAAGTTCATTTTGCTCATTTTTTGAGCGTTTTGTGGGAGGTGTAAAATAGTTCGACTGATCGTGACGAATTATACACCCTTACTTTTGTTTTGCATCTTATCCACTCGTTTCTCTTTTTATCCATTAGTCTTATGTGCAACGTTTGTCTTTCCATTGCTCTTTGGGTTTTTATGATTTTGTCCATGTTTACTTTTGTAAATGTACACGTTTGGGAACCATAAATGAGAACAGGGAGTATGCAATGATTGTAAAGTTTTATAGTTTAATCCAAATATATATAATCCTAAACTTGTTCTTTTTCATCTTGGCCAATCCTCATTGTTATTCTTTCATTGTCTTCATCTGTATTTGTTATGTTTTTGGTCTTGCTGTAATTCATATTAATACCTATCTTTCCAGCTTCTACGTCCAGTTTTTTCGACATTTGAAACAATTCTTCTTTTTTATCGGTTATCAATACGATGTCATCAGCGTACCTTAGATGCTTCAAGCGTTGTCCACAAATTTTGATAGCTTTTTCTTTCCATTCTAATTTTTTAAAAATATCTTCCAGAGCCTGATTGAAGTTTCGGTAATATTGTGTCACCCTGTCTCACGCCTCTATGTATTTCTATTGATTTTGTTCTTTTATATACTTTAATTTTTGTTTTGGTTTTCTTATATATTTTGACTCTTAGTTGCGTATATCTGTGTTCAATTCTGCTGTTAATCAAAGAACTTTTCACTGCCTAATATTCGACACTGTCGAAAGCCTTTTCGAAATCTATGAACGCTATAGAGGTATGTGGTATTCATTTTCTCGTTTTATAAGTATTTTTATACTTAGTAAATGGTCACTTGTGCTAAATCCTTTTCTAAAACCAGATTGTTCTTTCGACTGGTATCCGTCGAATTTTGTTGTCAATCTATTGGTTAAAATTTTTGTTAGGAGTTTATACATTACATTGTGGAGTATTATGGGACGGTAGTTTTTTATATTTGCTTTATCCCCTTTCTTGTGTAGGATAATGGTTACGTATTCCTTCCAATTGTTTGGGATTCTTTTTTCTTTTAATATCTTGTTAAAAAGGGAATGTAGAGATGAATTGCAATTTTCAGCATCTCTGAAGTTATTTCATCTTTTCCAGGTGATTTGTTGTTTTTCACTTCTTTCAATGCCTTCTTTATTTCTGATTTGCTTATTTCTGTAGCTCTGAGTTGACATTTTTGATTTTAGCCTTAACTTGGTTTTTAATTTCTTCTGGTGGTTCCTTTTTTGTGTTATATAATTCTGGGTAGAAATGGTGGATTATATTTATGATGTCATCTTTAATGTTTGTTTTACTCCGTTTACATCTTTTATTTTACCGTTTTATCTCCGGTTACAACTTGACGGGGATATTTATTTAAAGCGCAGAAGATTATATTTCTATGACGCACAAAAATTGCAAGTCGACTTCGAATAAAACATTAAAAGAAAATGCCAAGAAAGTACACATCTGTAAAATAATAAACAACTCTAAAGCTCGGTACACATATGCGAGCCGAACGGTATGCATACGGTTCGCGAACACAATATTCGTTAATTTGTACGGCAGACAAAACTGCTCGCGAACTGTTCGTTCGTTGCTCGTCGCGAACCAAATTGTGGCGGTTTATTCCACGACTTCAAAAGAAGCTCGTCGTTCAGTTTGGACGGCGCTACTAAACGCAGCGAACATTTTTATTGTCTCATCAAATCGACATTGTATGAATGACGTGTTCCTTCCTAGAAAGACGTGAAAAAACAGTAAACGGATTATTGTACATATTTTTATTTTTGTTAAACAAGCAAATGATGTCTTGATTTACATTATTGAACGTGACTTATTTATGTGTGTAGAGGAAACTTTTGTGGGTTGTAACAAATCTCCCAAATTGTTTTTTTTTTGGAGTCGGTTGAAGTTTTTGAAATTTTTTATTTATTCTAGCCTATACTAGGGACTCTATTACATTGTATAGTATATATATATATATATATATATATATATATATATATATATATATATATATATATATATATATAGATATAAGAAACAGAAACACAATAAATCAGTACCCAAATTATAAATAAAATGAATCATTTCGCACATGTGTGTTCGTTGCTGGTTTTCGCTTTCCATGGCTCGCGAGATGTTCGCGAACCGTTCGATGTAGATATATTTTCAACGAGCTGTACGCGTACCGTTCGTATACCGTTTGGCTCGCATATCTGTACGCGCCTTAAGATGAATTGAAAATATATTTGGGTTTTAATTTGTACGACAGGAACAAAAACACATAAAACAAATTCTTCGTTATTTTAATACATATATGAGGAGATTTCAATTTAATACTTTTACGAGGGAATTCCAATATATACCAAAGAATTTTTATATCAAAGAATTTGCAAATTCTACACACTGATATAACAAAACTCGGAAAATTGCTTAGAGGTTATGTTTACGTTCAACACTTGACTAAGATTAATGGTTATTAAATAATAATGCATTTTATTTATTTCATACATTTTATTTCACTACTCTTTAACATGACCATGAATCCAAGACAAAAAGCTTAAAACTTTTGTATAGACTCCAGGTAATCCCGCTGTACCACAGTCAGTATTTCCAAATGAAACGATTCCCTCTTGGTACCATTGAAGATGATTTGATTTCGACACTCTCATCAAAGGACCACCACTATCACCTGCAAAAAGAAGACTTTATTACAGTAACTTCGAAGGAAGGAAATTAACAAAGTGTACTGTTAATACTAAATCTAATACATTGCTCTATTTTATAGGTATCAGCAGCGAACGCTACAATGATGGTTTTTATGAGTTTTTTATATATCGCTACCCAAATTCAAAACAAACAACTAAAAATTTTATTGAAATGAGTTATTTCCGTAAATCATGAATGTGTTGCTTGTGTGAGTCCATTTCAAATAGGTAAAAGAAATAATAAATAAGACTTACAGTCAGTTTAATTTAACTATTTAGAGACCGGTTTCACTTTCTACAATATGCAAAGCATCTTCAGGTCTGTCGATACAAAGTTAATTAAATGCTGAAATAATAAAACCCATATTAGGCTGTTGTCTTATAAAGATAAACAAAAGTTAAATGATATAAATTACAGTAATTATGCCAACATTACATGTCTGTGTTCTTTTTTTAATGAATAAACTGTTTTAGCAGACAAAGTAAGACCCACAAATTGGTATAAAAATAGTCTATTGCATTGTAATAAATTGGTAAATAAACAAAACATTACTTAGATGCCTGTACACTATTAATTAATGATTGGGAGAACATAGTTCAAACTATCTTGTATTGCTGAACGGAGATCTTCAGTTTTTACTATCGTAATTGTTTGACAATCAACGGGGAAGTTTTTTGAGGATGTAGATTTTATCCAATGAAGTAGAAAATAGGTGTAATGTGATTGTTTGTTAAATAAACGTGATGTTATTATTATTATTATTATTATTATATAACAAATAAGGGCAGAGGAGCGAGCTCCTATTATGCCCAAAAAGCAAAAATAAACAAAAATAAAATAGATCCTTATAAAACTAATACTAATTATAAAGTTAAGTAGTTAAACAATTAACGAAAATTGAATTGTGACACAATAAATAAATAAATAATGCTGTCCGAGAAAAAATATCCTATCCTATAAAAAAAATAAAGTGCTGTCAAGTTTATTTTTAAAGATGTTAACACTAGCTGCCGATATGGTGTTTTGATCCAAATTGTTCCATATATTAAAGATTCTGTTTGGCAAGAAGTTCGCCCTGGACCTTGCAGTAGTTTGTTCCCTCTTTAATTTGTATTGATGGCCTCTTAATCTATCGTCTTCATTCAAAGTAAATATGTTGTTTAGGTTCCCAAAATTATGTTTTAAAATACGGAAGGACATAATTAGGTCACCTCGAAGACGTCGCTGCTCGAATGTCGTAAGATGAGCCATGAATAGTCTATCTTCATAATTAGGTCTTACACGGCCGTATGCCAGTCTTGTGGCTTTACGCTGAACGTTTTCAAGTAGGATTTTATCGCGACTAAGATCTGGATTCCACACTGGTCCGGCAAACTCAAGAATAGGTCTAACGTATATTGAGTAAAGTTTACTAACAGAGGTTAGAGATATGCGTGCAAAACACTTACGAATCAAAAACAGTTTCGAGTTAGCACGTTTACACACCGACACTATGTGATCAGACCAATTTAAGTCACTATTAATTATCACTCCGAGATCGTTGTGTGAGGTTACAGAGTTTAAAGGATGTCCATTAATAAAGTACGGAAGTGATGGGTTATTTTTGCCGATATGTAAAACAACGCATTTTTCAATGTTAAGCGGAAGTAACCATTCTGAGGACCATTTGAATATTGCGTCAAGATCTTGTTGAAGAATATGTTGGTTAATAGTTGGATTCACATATAACTTAGTGTCATCAGCGTAAATGGAAACCTTACTGGATACAATGAGCGGAAGATCACTAGTGTAGACACAAAAAAGTAGCGGTCCAAGTACTGATCCTTGTGGAACTCCACTCTTGACTGGCTTATCTAATGAGTGGTCTTCCCCAACACGAACCCTGAAGTATCTGTCGGATAGAAAATCTTGTATCCAAATGTTTAGTTTTCCGCGGATACCATAGTGATCCAATTTAGCTAGTAATCGACGTTTTGGAACACGATCGAAAGCTTTGGAGAAGTCTAAGTAAACTACATCGACAGGATTCCGATTGTTTAAAGATAATGACCAATCATTTACACATTGAAGTAAGTTTGTGATCGTTGAACGACCTTTGATAAATCCATGCTGTTGGTGA
Organism: Diabrotica balteata; assembly: GCA_918026665.1. Classification (NCBI taxonomy): domain Eukaryota; kingdom Metazoa; phylum Arthropoda; class Insecta; order Coleoptera; family Chrysomelidae; genus Diabrotica; species Diabrotica balteata. Next base: position 36,700,650 of record OU898279.1, on the reverse strand, counting down.
GGGATGACATTTTCTTGAAGAAGGAACTCGGACATAGCTTCCGAAATAATCGATTCCATGACCTTGCTGACAATAGGAACTAGGCTGATTGGACGATAATTATTGCAATCAAGTTTATTACCTTTCTTGAATACAGGAGTAACTGAAGCCAATTTCCAGGACGAGGGGAGGGAACCTTGATTAAAAGAAGCAGTCATTATGAGAGATATAGGGATGGCTACAGAATCTGCACATTGTTTGAGGAAAAAAGAGGTGAGTCCGTCTAATCCAGGTGATGAATTATTTCGCAGTTTCCTTAAATGATATTTAATTTCATCCGGTATGAAAGATATATTGTCAAGAGTTTTAGACAAACGAGGGCTCATTATTTGAGGAATGGTATCGTTAGATTCATCTGTAAAAACTTGAGAAAAGAATAACGATAAACATTCCGAAGATTCGTTATTCGAAGAACATAAAGACCCATCAGCTTTTTGAAGCAATGGTATGGAGACTTTAGAAGATAAAGATGTACGAATGTACCGATAAACTTTTTTACTATTACCACTTGCAATGATAGATTCCTCAAATTCTGTTCTTAACTTTAGCAAAGATTGTTTGACTCGGTTAGAAAAATTACGGTGAGCGAGAAAATCATCAGGGGAACCAGTGAGTTTATATCTTCGCCAAAGCTTTCGCTTATGTCGAATTAAATGAGTAGCTGAGAGGTTAATCCAAGGTTTTAGTCGATTTCTATATACCTGCCGTTCGGTTGTATGATTAGAAATTGTTGTAATAGCAGTATGAAAAAAAGAGTCCCACATTGACGATGGATCAGAGTGATTAGGAAAAATAGATTGCCAGTTTATCTGGGATAAAACTGAATTTACATCAAAGAAATTTGTAGTGGCATACGTTACGAAATTATTTTTGCAAGGCGGTGTTAAACTAAATTGAATGTGAGCAGTAATAAGCGAGTGGTCAGAAAGACCTACAGGAGAGGACACTTCAAGTGTAGAAATTAATTCATCGTCATTTGTGAAAAATAAGTCTAAAATTGAAGGATTATTGTTGGCTCTAAACCTTGTAGGTTCAGTTATCAGTTGTAATAAATTTGAGTTCATGATAAAGTTTTTAAACAAATTTTGGGAATTAATAGTATCAGTTTTGGAAATAATGGGCCAGCTAATTTCTGGAAAATTGAAATCTCCAACAACAATAAGATTTTCAAGGGATGATAATTCCTCAAGTTTGTTAATAAGCATATTGTCGTAAGTACTGTATCGGGAGGTCGATATATGCAAACTATATTAAATATGAAAGAGTTTTTAGTAATAAGTAAGTGGATAATTTCTATACCGGGTACGTCTATTGTTTTATTACTGATGGAAAAAGTGTTGGTAATTTCATTTGCTAAATAGATGCATACTCCTCCCCCTCGACGAGTATCTCTGTCTCTACGAAATATACTAAAATTATCAATGTTTACAATAGCATCGGGAATAGAAGAATTAAGCCACGTTTCTGTTAGGAGAATAATGTGAGGTTTTAAAAGTTGAACAGTACTTATAAATTCATTAAATTTGGACATAAGAGAGTTTAGATTCGTATACATAAGAAGCCAATCCGTAAATTTTAGTGCAGAAGAATTATGAACGAAATTTCATTATCTTTGGACAGCCATTCACATATTTAATCGTAAGGTCATTTTCTCCATTATTTTTACGAGTTTCAAGCTCAGTACGAAGTTCCTTTAAACGAAGTTGCTGCATAGGTGTCTTGTCATCAATAACAGAATAAGTTTCAGTAGATTTGTTCTCCAAAAGTTTATTTTTGTTACGAAGAATTTTTCGAGTGTGGTGTTCAGAACTCATTATCACTTTTATCATGCGGGGATAACGTTTATTTTGATTTGGTTTACCGACTCTATAAAATGTAACAGGACTTTCTGGACATCCAATGACTTCTAGGGCTAAATGTATTTTATTCTTATCATGATCTTTGTTATTTTGTGTGTCTCCTGTAGGTTCGGGGACGCCTCTAACCAAAAATTTTTGGAACGAGATATGCGGTCAGCGGCTTCATTGACAATGCTGTCAGTAAATTCTGTTGTTGTAATAGAATCGAGTTAATTTAATTTTGTTCTGTGTTATTTAATTCTTTAAAAGTTATTTATATTTATTCAAGAGATATATTTATGAAATGTGCCTTATTTATTGAAATTTTATTAAGGTGACAGTCATTGTCATACAACTGTCACCTTAATAAAATTTTAATAAATAACACACATTTCATAAATATATCTCTTGAATAAATATAAATAACTTATATTTAAATATAAGTTAAAAATAACTTATATTTAAATTAAAGAATTAAATAATACAGAACATCACTTTCATTTAACAAACAATCACATTACACCTATTTTCTACTTTATTGGATAAAATCTACCTCATCAATAGACTTCGGCAAATATGCAAATAAAAATGTAGAAAATATGCGCATAAATATGCACGTGTTTACCCGAAAATATGCAAATATTTTACAAAATATGCATACAAATAAATAAAAAAATCGTAAAATAGTAACAATTTTATTTAAAAAAAAAGTGTACATAACTAAATATTTCCTACTATTCATTAAGATTTACATTTATTATAAGTAACTACATCATTTTTAAGTATGAATAAACTTATTTAGAATTATGCTAACAATAAATGACCAAGTGGTGTTCAAAATTTTCTAACAAAAACTTGTGGCTTCTGTCTGAGTACATATATTTATATATGGAAAAACTTCGTTCAACATCAACTGATGTAACGGGAGCATTTTTCAAACTAACCAAAACATTTGGTTGTAAATTAATTGTTTCCGAAATATTTCCAGCTAGAACACTGACTACTTCAGAAAGAATATGGTAACCTTTATTTTTTTCCATAGTAGCTTCACATTTTTTTAAAATATCTTTTCCAATATTACCTCTAACGTTCCGACAACATGACGCAAATTCTTTTATTAATGCTGTACTTTCGAACAATGACAGTTTTGGTGATTTCTAACTGAGTAATTGTTTTTTGAACAAAACTAAAATTTGATTTTATAAATGAAAGTTCTTGTTGAAGCAAGTTACTCTGAAAAGTTTGTTTAGAATCCAAAAGAGATTGGGAACTTTCATCTGTTAACGTATCAATTATGTTCTTTATTTTAACAAAATGATCTGCATAAAAATTAGCTGCTTCTAACCATGTTCCCCATCGCGTTAAAATAGGTTGTGGTGGAAGAGGAATGTTAGGTAGCATTTCTTTATAAAGTTGAATTCTTATAGGAGATTTAAGAAATACTTTTTTTTAACACTGGATATCATGTTATTTACAAGAGGAAACTTTTTTCGTATTTCCTCTGCAACTCTGTTTAATCCATGCGCTACACAAGTAACTTGTATTAAATCTGGGAAAAATATTTTTAAATTTTGTCCTGCTTTCACCATATAAAGAACAGCATCCGATAAAATAAGCAGTAATTTATTAGAAGGAATAGTTGTCGGAAGAAAAAAGTTGCTAATGTTTCTTGTATAAAACGCGAAATTGTTAAAGCATTTGTTTTCTCAAGTTGCTGGCATGAAATAAGATGAGATTTTGGTAAGGTATCTTCTTTAAGAACACCAATCAATAAATGAGCAATATACTTTCCTGAGGAATCAGTGGTTTCGTCTACAGATATGTAAAAATAATTATCTGCAATTTCTTCCTTAATATTAATTAACACCGACGAGTATAGCCCGTTCACATTATTTTGGTCTTAGAGACCGATCACTTGGAACATTAAGTTTGCAATATTTTTTAAAAACGAACTAAAATTTACATTTGCTAATTTTGAAAGCGGTATGTTTGCAGATCCTAATGCGCGACACAAGTCTTCATTAAAAGTTTCTTGCTCATCTAATTTTTTTGAAGTAGATTGGAAACATTTAGCCATTGAAGTTTGATGTTTTCCTCCTATTTTTCCTTTTTTTGCAATGTGTGAAGCAGTTCTCACATGTTGGTCTATCTGAAATTTCTTCTCACATGCTATCTATAAATAAAAATAAAAACCTTTATTTTAACCCAACCTTTAAAATATAAAAATATACAAGGTGTTTTTGGTTAATCAAATAACTGGTTTGAAAAAAAAACACTCGCTAAGTGTTTTAAATGCAGTAATAATCCACAAATTAGTTTATGTTACTAACCATTAGTACATCATATAACTTATTTTAAAATTCAACAAAAGTTTTTTTTTTGTTAATTCAATTACAATAAAAATAATTGTGTTTTAGAATAGCTGACTTCATAAAAAAAAGTAAAGGTGAAAAATTTTTCTAAATACACACCATTGTATTGTACCATGGACAATTTTTTCTCACTTTTTCTCACAATTTTTCATTTAAAAACAACCTACGAGTACAAAATTTCAAGTAAATACGTTTATTGGTTTTAAAGTTATTGTTGTTATTAACTAAAAGAATTTAATTTTTTTTAATTTAACACCTTGTATCTCGAAAAGTAAATAAGTTTGACCCCTCATTAACTATATCGTTTTGTTCAATTTTTCGAGAAGTATCTACGTTGTAAGTGTCATTTGGAAACACCCTGAATGTATGAAATATTAGATATTTAATAGAAAATATTAGATACTTACAATTTTGCCACAGACTGAACAGTAGATTTTTCCCATATCCATAGACAGCTCTTTATAAGGTTTATACCAAGTTGAAGCACTGGTTGTTTTACGCATTATAAAATCACAATCTTCCTTTTTGTTACGCACAACGAGTGTGTACCCTTTGAATATCAAAACAAAAATGATTTACAAATCTGAGCATCAAATTAGAAATGTTTGGGTACCTAATTCAATAAACTGGGAGATTTTGGACAATCCCTAAATTAGGAACAAAACTATTAGCCGTTTACCTGCTGTTAAGACACAATAAATTGTAGATAGATTTGGGGATTAGATCATAAAATGCAAATGAGCGAACCCTTAGCGATTATCCAATAACTGAATGCCTCAGTGACCGAGACTTTCTAAGAATGTTGAGGGCTACTTAAATTGATCTTCTTTGAAATTGTAAATGTTTTGTACCTGTAGAGATTACGTACTTAGATCATTTCTTGATTAAAATGACTACAAAATTTTAAACCAAGAATTGAAATAAATTGGTATGTTTAAAAATTTTCAAATACAGTACAAAAATCTGAACTTTTATGCACTTTATGCAAACTTTTATACAAATATGCCAAAATATGAAATATTTGCATAAAATATGCACAATATGCAAAATATGCAATATGCATATTTGCCAAAGTCTACTCATCAAGAAACTTCCCCGTTTATGGTCAAACAATTACAATAGTAAAAACTGAAGATCTCCATTCAGCAATACAAGATAGTTTGAACTATGTTCTCCCAACCAATAAGTAATAGTGTGCCAGCATGTAAGTAGTGTTCATTTTATTTACTAATTTATTACAACTTAATAGACTATTTTTATACCAATTTGTGGGTCTTACTTTGTCTGCTTAAACAATTTATTCATTAAAAAAAACCACAGACATGTAATATTGGCATAATTACTGTAATTTATATCTTTTGTTTATTTTTATAAGACAACACCCTAATATGGGTTTTATTATTTCAGCATTTAATTAACTTTGTATCAACAGATCTGAAGATACTTTGTATATTGTAGAAAGCGAAACCGGTCGTCTAGATAGTTAAATTAAACTGATTGTGAGTAAGTATTATTTATTGTTTCGTTTACCTATTTCCGTAAAATTTATGCGGGAATGATAATCTACCTGTTTAAAAAAAATCATACATTTATATCCATTCCTTAAACAGTGTCTATTTCCTTTTTGATTTTAAAATTTTTGGTAACAATGTCGGTTCAAAGCAGAAATAACGTAGTTGTTTCTATTTTGAACTGAATAGGTCACGCGGTAGATGACATCTGTTAGGAAATAATTTAAATTATTTCAGTTTTGAATTAGCCTTTGTCACGTTTCTTTTAGGTTATGTCAGTTTAAAAGTAATTGTTACTCTTTATGTTTTTAATTATTTAGAACAATATTAGTGCCGTTATTTTGTGCATTTTCGTAAGTTTTAGAAGTATTAAAATGTTGCCTATAAGTAGAGGTAGAAGACCTTAAACCTTAATACGGATATTATAGTAGTGGAAAATATCATTGATCGGAATGTTGGATATAATGTCCAAGAACTGCCAAAAAATATATAGATAAAAGTGTTAACCAGCCCACCATGTACATATTATATAAAGAGCCATGTGAAATATTACAAAAGCATTATGGAAAGTATAACATGTACTCTACAATTTTTTCTACAGAATTCAATATTAGATTTTTTCAACCAAAAAAGGACCAATGTGTCCAATGTCATAGCTTTGATACAGGTACAGTGGAAGTGAAAGAAAATTTAAAAATGAACTACAAAAATCATCAATTACAAAAAAAAATAAAGCAGAAAAAGAAAAAGCTGAAGATGTGTCAAAAGCTGTTTCCTCGACTGATCAAACAGTTGCAGTTTATGACTTACAGTCTGTATTAAGTGTACCTTGTGGAGAGGTTTCATATTCTTTTTATAAAAGTCGTTTATCTTGTTACAACCTCACCGTGTATGACATTGGACAAAAAAAGGGCTATTTTTGGAACCAAAGCATTGCTCAACGAGGTATAAATGAAATAAGAAGTTGTGTATATTATTTTCTAAAAGAGCAAAATGAGAACCCGCTAAAAGATATTACTTTTTGCAATCATAATTGCAGTGGTTAAAATAAAAAAATAAATTATTATTGCAATGTACATGTACTGTGTGCAGTCTATGAAAAAAATCAAATCCATTACATACAAATTTTTAATAGCTGGACATTAGGACCCAAAACTGGACTTCCTCTTTGGGAAACAATTATAACATAAACGAGCAACTGGAAAAAGTTATGAGGACTGACATTAAAATTGTTATGTTTAAAATAATATCCCCTATGTTCGTTTTTACAAGAAAAATTTAAGTCTCCAAGAAATAAATCAATACCTAGTTTATCTCAACTTTATACTGGACCTATTCTTATTCCATTTAACCTTAAGAAAGGATTACCAGAAGTTTGTAAGCTCAAAGCTATTCCTAAGGTATACTGGAATTTCTACAAAAATTTGTTTGAGCAGGAAAATAAAAAAAAGCACAAAAAAATATTTCAGCAAATAATGATAGTGATTGTGACGAGTGTTAAGAAAGTGAAACATAACTAATATTTAACTTTAATTATGTTTAAAATTGGAATAAAATGTTTCAATCATACTATTTTTTATTTCTTTGTTTAGAAGCAACATCCATTTTTGTCCATTCTTTTATTTCAAAACAGAAATAACATAAAATTTAAAAGATTTGTTTTCTTTTCTTCTTTTAATTAGGTAAAAAGGAAATAAAGAAAGTCTAATGCCAAAAAAGAATGCAATGCGACAAGAGATGAAATATTAGTTAAGTCGTATAAATAAAAAAGTGATTGTGGAAACAGTGCAAGAGGAAATAATGGAAGTAGAAGATAAACTATTTATTATTCTATATTATTATACTATATTATTAATATTATAGATAAACTAAATATTTCATGTTTCTGTTGTTTAGAAATTTAGAATACAGACTGATTTTTATCATGATATCCAGCTCATCTTCCAGCTTATCATTTTTATCATGATAAAAGCTCGTCCTCAGTAAACCATGGAAGAAAAACATATTACTTAACTTGTGTCAGCTCAAAATTGCCATCAATGAAATTTGCTTCACATTAACGATTTTTTCTACAGATAAGTTTATTTGGATAAAATTTCATTCGTGACAATTCTCAGCCGACACAAGCAAAGCCCTATGTTTCACTTCCACGGCTTACTGGATACGAGTTTTTTTTTAATCTCATGATAATTGTGGCATTTGCTCTAACCGTTTTAAGTTAAAGAGAGGTAAGATTGATTGCAAATTGCGTCTGATTATACGTTCTTATTTGATTATATTATACACCTAAGATAATTTTTATTTTGAATTTTTTTAAGTTTCGAAGAATTAGAAAAAAAGCTTAAGTAACAAATGAACAAAAAAAAACATTAAAATCGTGTTTTTATTTTGATTCCACATTTTGCTGGATCCGCGCTGGATCTAATCTAATGTGACCTTTTTAACCTAAATGTAATACAATAGACGTTTTTACACCCGCGTAAAAAAGACCGTTACTGTCGAGACACATTAATTTCGATAAAAAAAATTCTAGTAAAACTAGTAAAACATTTTTCTAGTTTGTTATTGAAAATAAAAATGTGGTATACAATTATATTTACCTTTACAAGCATCTTTTCCATCTTCTCCTCCGGCGCATATTTGGGAGTCGGTTAAACTGAGCCTTAATGTCCTAAAAGCTGTCATACATTCGTCGTTTGTACGAAAAGGCACATAAACTTGAAGTTTGACATTTGAGTAACTGCCATTTTCTGTTAGACCCCAACCAGCTACTACAAGTCGATCGGTAGTGCTGGATTCTTCATTTGGTTCAGGAAGACAAATTGGCTTTATAATGTCTAGAAAAAAAAATATATAATTTAATTGTGCAGGACTGTTCTTTATCTTATATAAATATAATTTTTATGGTATATTTTGACACCAATGAAGTTAAAAATGGTAAAGATACAAAATACTCAAAATATAAAAGTTTGAAGGAAAGTTTCAGAAAATGAAGAAATGTCAAATATTTTAAAAGAGACCTAAATAATATATTTTTAAATATGCTCAGATAAAATAAGAGAAATGGGCAATAAAGTAAATTAAGAAAGGAGCACTCATTTTAATAAATAAAGCAAATTATGTAATAATCACACTAATAGAATACAGCAAGATCTAGTTACAGATACTGAAAGAAAAAGTTACCAGCAAGTCTATACAGTCTATACAGTCTATATCAGTAAGTCTCACATTATCCATAATCAATATAATATAAAGCACAGAAAAATCAGACCTTATCATCCGAGTGTACAATAAGACCTCTCTCAAAATACATTTTGAGAACGATTTCCGAATTGGAAATTGAAACGTCAATAAAAGTATTTTTTATCTTTAATTGTGGCTTATTCCCAGTTATAAATAGTAATTAATTTAATATTGTTGTTACGGATACAAATAAAATATTTTCGTTAAATAATTTTTGGAAATGGCTTTGAATTTGTTGGATTAAAATATATCTACTAGTAAAAAGGACCTAATTGTACATTTTTTTAAAAAAATATGACTTATATCACTTTTCACAATTATTTATTAAAGAACAAAAGCTCTTCCGAAAGATATAGTAACAAATCTATTTATTAATTATAAATAAAAAAATGTGAAACTGAAAAGTTTTATGTTTAGTTAAGGGGGTACATTTATAGTCAAATGCAACGTAAAAGTTTATTTAATTTTTAAAAATTTCAATTTCTGTGTGTACACTCTCCTCGTCACTACTATTTTCATCCTCGGGTAACGTATTTGGTATATCCTCCTTCGTAGTTAAATTTCTATAAAAATCATGAAATGTTTCTGAAATATAAGGCAATAGCTCTATCAAGTTCTTTTTTTTATCGATGTTTATTGGATTGGGACCTTTATATAACAGAGAAATTTTTATGTTTTTAGGCCACGTATTACCTTTTCTTAAAAAACATACGCTTTTAAATGGTTCGTCTACATTTAAGCTACTTTTGTATTCAAGGACACCGGGATTCTGTGAAAATCTCAACCATTTCATTTGTTTCCACATGACTTTTTCTCCTAAGTTGTTAATTTTTCTTTGTTGAAGGACATTCTTATACAAAGAAGAAAACTCAAGAAAATCCGATCTGCACATTTCAGTAACTAAAAAAGTTCGCTTATTTCCACATAATCTTACCAAATTCATCCAGTCTCTTAGGTGTTCTATCGAACATGGATATCTTTTCTTTTTATATCTATAATTGTGTGATCTGAATCACACTCCATGTGGGTGTGACCAGGAACAAGAAATTTGTGGTTAATGTATGATAGATTGGGATTCTCTTTTAAAACCATCATGAACATTGCAGGTAGAAGAGTTCTTGTTTTGTCCTGCACACGTATCAGAATATAAGGTGATCTCTTTTATTTTAGGTGAAATATCTGAAATCTGCTGTATAAGCATGACGCAATCTGATTTGCACCCCGTCCAGCTACGCCCTCATGCCACATAAAACACATTGCTTGATTATCATTAAATCTATGTAATGTTAAATTAAAGGTCCACAACTGCCTTTTATAGAATGCTATTGAAGTCTGAAGATCAGGTGTGGGGAGACACTGTTGCAAATCAAACGTATAAATGATTTTTGATTCATTTTCTAACGCAGCATTTTTATCTATACGCTTAGCCTCATAAGCGTTTGATGCTTCGTGTTGGTGATTATCAAGAAGATTTTGAATTTCTTGCACTTTTTGTGCATCTTTAGTTGTTTTCAGGAGCATATAATATTTATCGCATGTAGCGCAGGTATCCTTTTTAGGCTGTTTGATTTTTATTTTCATGGAATGGAATACTTCTTGATATTTGAATTTCGATACTGGGGTTTTCTCGTGAGGTAGCCATTTTTTGTATTCTTCATACATTCTTGTTAAGGTATAGTAATGAGGAAGATATATCTTGAATGAGTCACGACGACAATAGTGACTCTCATACGTTGGGATTGATCCAATGTGAACTCTTACTAATTAAATATCTTGTTCGGGAGTTTTGTTAGATGGTGAGGCAAGACCTCGCAAATCATCATGTGGCATTGCAGAAGCTGAAGAAATCTACTTTTTTGTCACATCGGTTAGAAACCGTTTTGTTTCGTTAAAAGTTTTTAGGAAACAACTTTGACAAACGTTAACTAGTTGACCATTTAGTGGTAAAAAATATTTGTGTGACAGAAGCCTATTTTTATGTTTTGTTTTCTAATTTACGTTTACCTAGGTGAGGTATACTATCGCTACACTACTTATTACATTTCTCTCGAATAGTTAAAGCTTATTTAAAAGGTCAAAACAAAAGTGGATAAAACCAACAGTAACACACGTGCAGTACTAAACCACAAATGACAGACAAGTCGATTGAGCGGGTACAAAGCGGTAATTATTTTAATAGGGAAAAGCGAGGTAAGTCGACCTAAAACTGCACAGTTTGAATTTCTATTGCCGTAACTACTAGTATATCTTAACATACATCATCAGTTTTCAATTTTGGAGTTAAAACATTTGTGATATGTCAACATATAATGTTTTTCCCTATATTTTTTTAATGAGAATAGTGATATATTTTTACATATACCTTTATTCACAATCATATTTTAAAAATAACTTTTGAAATATTTTCACTTGTATCACTATTCACAAATATTAATCATAAAATTATATAGGGAAGACCATTACAACAAGACTTGTTTCAGTTTTCTCTATAATTTTTTTTCCTGTCTGGCAGATGGAGGCATAAAAAATAGTACTAGAATACTTATAACATTTTTCGCTATATTAAATGATATTAAAAATACTTATATCATGTAACGCAAACAAATAAAACCAGCTTGCCTATTAAATTGACTTATATCACTTCACCCTATCAAAGATACATGCATTTGAAAGTGGTATCTATGTTTAACTCATTTTTTACATTTTTCGACTTATATCACTTTTCCCCAACACCAGCCAATTATTTTATTTGCTATAGAATAAGTTTTAAAAATGACTTTTACCCTATTAATGCCAACTGTTTTTATATCAAGTACATCATTTTTAATAAACGAATCATTTAATAGAAAATGTCCTACCTTCATTGGAAATAACCTACCGAGATTTTTATTTTTGTGTTCAATATAAACAAAGAATGGAGCCTTATCGCTGGGTTTATACCGGTTTTCAAAATCAATTAAAGTATTTACAGACCTGTTATCATCCATATTAGTTTTTTCAAAAGTGTTATCAGAATGTAATTCATCGGGCGGTCTATGCCCTGTAATAGCATCTTCTTCCATAATTAGATATTTTGGGATACCAAGTTATGGACCTAATTTGCACTAAACAAATTCACAAAATAACACAATAGCGTCACTTCCAAAAATTCGCAACGAAAGCACTTCAAACGCGACCGACTTTTACAGCTCTCGACTCGATACTGTGTTCAAAAGAAGGTGTTCGAGCATTTATTATCATCTGAGCCCATTATCTGATAAATATCAGAACATAGTTTGATTTCTGTTCGATTTTCGAGTGGAGTAAATCACACTCTATCTCGGTATATCCTGATTCAAAAAACTTGTGATCAGTAGTTTTGAAGTTAGTGTCATCGCAAGAAGTTTTAAGAACCTAGCAGCAAAATGTAATTTTTTTTCTGTGGCTTGCATTCCCGTCCGACATCATTGGCACCTTAGTAATGTTTAGTTGATTGATATTGTAATTGTAAATACATGTGAATATTTCGTTTGACTTTATTTTTCTTTAGATTTTCGTTCCGAAACCAAATAGCGTTGTAAATAGCCAATTTTCGTAGGTAAAGTATTTGTCCTGATGGACTCTTTGAAGTCGTGAGCCCTACCTGGAAGTCAAAGTTAAAATAGTACCTTTGAATTTAAAGACGAATTAAAATAAGAAAATTGGAATATCTCGGACATATTACACGTGTACAGAAATACACGAGAAACCTGCATGTCACTTGAAGTAGAAGAAAACCTTTAAATTATTTTTTGTCTTCATCTCGAGCCTCACTAGCTAATGGTATTTTTAGCAAGTGTTTGTGATGAGGCTGTCCGAGTGTTTTTCATCACTGTCATTATCGTATACTTTAAGCACTTTTTAATTGGTCCTTTTTGGGTTTATAAAACCCCAAGTTATAAGTTCTTAACACTAGTCGATATTTTAGGAAAAAAACTAATTGTACATTTCATTGTGAGCACTTTGATTTGTACAATTTGTGCATAATAGAGACGTTTAGTGAACAATCCAAATACTTTTGATACTAGAGGCCTAACAATTTTGAGATTTCTGCTATTTGAGAGTCTACCACTGCAGACTGCAGTTAGCTTCATTTTTCCAAAAAAAGGCTGATAATGTCAGATTTGCGGCAATGTATTCACGATTTTCTCGGGGAATGTATGGTATTGTATAAAAGTTTTTAAGTGGTTCTGTTTTAAAACCATGTAGATTGCATTGCAGGTTTCAGGAATTAGTTTGCTTAACGCTGGTTTGGATATTATGGTTGTGAACTCCAAGTCCTTGAGGCTTTATCCTATTGCAACATATCTGAGAGTTGCTGTGAGTCTTTTATGGGGTGTAATGGCTTTTCTCATGCAGGTGTCTTGTTTCAATATGTATGGTGTTACCAACTCTAGCAATTGACAATAGGCTGAGTGTCCATTCGCAAATAATTGCGCCAGTCATCTGGTTCGCCTCTCAGTTATTTTAGTAACGAGGCGTGGGAATACTGGTTTCTTTTTAGAAGCCACTCTCTTGCCCATACTGTCTTTTCTCTCTTCGTCCCCTTTGTTCTCAGTCGTAGTATCTTTATAGTTACAAAAATAAAAGAAAGCAGTCACGTTTCCTCCATAATAAAAAAAATCACTCCAACAAACTTCACAAAACTCAAGACTCTGAATTAGAAATGAGGTAGAAAACGAAAGGGAAAACGTAGTGTGTACACTGGATAAAAAGTACATTTTGTGGTACGTTTTATATAGCTGACAAAATGTACAAGAAAATGTAGCGTGAAAACCGGCGTTTAGACATTATTAGTGGTGTACTTAGGTGAAAAATGAAAATTTTGCATATTCGTGGGTGTGGCATTGTACCGACGATTTCGCTTCCCAGACATGTTATATATAGGCCAATATCTAGATTTATAGATTTACTCCTTAGTTAGTAGATTTATATAATAATATATTTCTCTAGCTTTTGTTTATTAAGTCGTTTTAAAAAATTATAATGTTTTATTATGGCCGTTACCCCATAGTTTGGTCAATGATAAGGCACAATTAAATTAGTAACAAAAAGTACCATTTGTTGTACTAGGAATACATAAGAAAAACGTTTGACTTACCTGTGTATTCGACTGTTTGATTTAGGTGTATAAGAGCTATATCATTTCTACTAACCCTGTCGGTAGGATCATAGTTTTCATGGACCGAAACATTTTTAATTCCAGCAATCACAGTTTCCGTACTACAATTTGTATTCTTATTGCAGTCTAATTGTTTGGTTCTGTTGTATTCCCCCAATTTGATGTAGGTGCTAAAAATATGATTACGCAATAGAAATAATAATAATTTATTTATGAGTTTGTCTTATTAAATAAATTAGTAAATTACGTCATATCGATTGGTAAATATTTACACGAACTATTTTATCTTCTCCTTACGGTGCCCTATCCAATTAGTGGATGTTGGCGACAATTCTGGCATACTCCTCTCGACCTTGTATGGCTCTAAAAAGTGCATGAGTGTCGATGTTTGTCCAATTCATTGTGTTTTAAAGCCATGAGTATTTCTTTCTTCCGATGCCCCGTTTTCCTTCTATCTTCCCTTCCATAATAAGCTTTAAGAACTGGTACTTGGAATTTCGAAATATATGATCCAGATAAGCAGGTTTTCTTCTTTTGATTATTGGCAGCAATTCGCGTTCGCTGCCCTTTCGATTTAATACTTCGCCATTTGTTGTGTGATCTGTCCAGGGAATTTTAAGTAGTCTTCTAAATACCTATATTTCAAAGACCTCTAATCAATTCATCAGATTGGCCTTTATGGTCCAGGTTTCTACACCATATAGCAGTATGGAGTAAATGTAACATTTTACAAATCGATATCGAAGCGTTAAGTTAAGGCTGCTGTTGCTTATAAGGTTCTCATATTAGTAAATGCTTTTGGATCTTTTTATTGTTTACTCTTATTTTAATTGCATATTTCGTGTTCTACTTACCACAATTACCTTCATCTTGTCTATATTAATCTTTAAGCCCCGTCGTTCCCCTTCAGTGTTTATTCTATCTTTCGTGTAAAATCGTAAAATCGTTTCAGAGTAAAGATTTGAACACTCACTCTCAAATTTTTACTCTAATTTGATTTTTGCTGCATTGTGTCTTTCGTTTGTCATCGCCAATTCAACAAATTACGAATTAATATATTTAGATCACCTCACAAAAACAATATACAACATAGTTACTATGTATGTTTTAGTATAATGAAATCACTGAAAATAAAGAGTTTAATAAGTTTAATAATTTCACCCGTAAATTTAAACAATTGAAATAAATATTTTACTTACAGTTGTCCAACAAGAGCTTCAACATCGCCTTTTACACAATGCGCAGCTGTCAGAACATATTTGTGGCTAATAAGTGTACCTCCACAAGACCACCTTATTTTTCCAGATCGTGTTTTGTAACCAAGCAACACCATCCAAGGATATTCTTTATAATGCGTGTGAGTTCCTCCTATAACTTTTTTATTGGGGGTAAAATATTCCTAAAAAATGATGAAGAGTTAACTAATGAATAATATTAATATTACAAGAAAACACTTTTAGAACTTACTATGATATAGTCAAGGAAAATAAGCAAAAAAGAACCTTGCTTGTGACATTGACTCGGCCAGGCAAACGACAGTTATTTTATGTATTATGGACTTCTATAATAAGAACCTATTTGTTTCCTGTAGATTTTTTCGGACTTAGTTATTAATAGATTAAACTCAAAAAACAGTATATTTTCGCTTTTTTGTCTATCAGCAAATCGTGAAGCATTTCAAACAAGATTAAGAGTGCAAAATTTTCAAAATGACATTTTAAAAGGCTTCTATTCGTATTTGTTGATTACAAAATTAAAAAATAAATCAATAATTTCGATTTTTTATAAACGTTAGTTTATTTTTTTAAAATGAATCTTACAATCTTTGTTTTACATGGAATTGTTGGGGATGTTGTGCTCAACAAGTTGTGATCAAAAAAATGGTCACACTTTCATAGCGATTGGTAGAACATTTTAATAGTTATTTATTGTACAAGACGATAAAATTGTACTTTATCTTCGAGAGCGTTTTTTAGCGTCGAGACGTCAGTCGAGACGCTAATTATGCTCGAGAAGATAATGCGGTTTTATCGTTGTACAATTATGAGCAACTGGTAAGATTCCGGGGAAGATGCTCTTTCAGGTTGTACATCCCCAATAAACCTTTAAAGTACGGGATTAAGATTGTTATGTTAAATAATTCCTTTAGTAAATAGATATTGTCAAGAAGATAAGATAAACAAAAAAAAAAGACTGATCCACTTAAGAAATAGGATCTAGAAAGCATTTGCGGTTTAACCCCACGTTGGGGTGTATAGCCATTATATATATAAATATATATTGGATGCAAGTTCTTGTTTGGGAAAGAAAACTAATACCAATGGTTTGCTAATAGCAGAGCATTATGTCAAAGAACTAACAAAATCTGTCCATGGATCAAATCGGAATGTAGCCATGTACAACTGATTTGTGTCAGTTAAACTAGTCGATAAACTCTTACAAGAGCCATATAAATTAAAAGCATTAGGTACTTTTCGCAAAAACAAAAAAAATGTCCACAGAGGTGTTGTCACTAAAAGATCGAAATGCAAACACTTCGATGTTCTGTTTTGATCACAAGAAAACATTGTTATCTTTCGTCCCTAACAAACAGAAATTAGTTTTACTGCTTTCAACTTTGCATAAAACGGCAGAAGTATCAGAAGAAAGAGGCAAGCCTGTATTTATAAAAAACTACAATAACACAAAATCCGGAGATACTTTAGACCAAATGTGTTTCGACATGAGCTGTAAAAGGAAAACTAGAAGATGGCCATTGTGTATGTGTACTTTGTAATATGGTTAATATAGCCAGTATTAATTCCTTATCATTTTCACATACAACACATTAAACCGAGGTTAAAAGCCCGTCTCTCGGTACCAGTATATGGTTGATTTGAGCCAGTCCCTTGCGGAACCATGGATAAGACAAAGATTCGCAACCGCTTCTTTACGTCGAAATATTTGTCACGATATAGTTCACATTTTAAAGATACCTGCTGGCTGCAGAAAATGTTCCCACATATCAAGAAAAAAAAAACAAAAATTTGATTTTATTGTCCAAGCCAAAACGACGAATGACAACTACATGTTACCAAGTATGCAAGCATGCGATATGCGGTATACATCGTGGAAAAATTTGCACCGTTTAAAACCTTAAAGAATTCTATTTTTTATTCGTTTAAAATATGTTATTATAGTAACGAGAACTCTCCTGTTCAGATTTTGAATATGAATTGTGTACAAAATGACAGTATTAGATTTTGATTCGATATAGAGCAGCGACAAGCCGCATGTACGTATTTCGACCTCTTTAGGTCTCCTGTCGCCGAGCGCCGCAATCTCGCGCATCGACGTCTCTCGTGCATCGTCCCTCCTTCTGGAAGTTTTAATAAATTCTATTGGTTAAAAATCGTAAAGGTTTCATATAAAAGGTAAATATACTTTAAATATGGGACATTTTCGATTTACATTCAGTCGTGGTTTTACTCTTACGGAGTAGCCGCAGGGCTCCTCGTTGAAGGACTCTGCAAAAAGTTTAAAAAGACTCTGAAGCTGAGTTTTTTTCTACTTAGAAATGGTTGTTTTATTCCTCACAATAAATAACCCTTAGGCATTTGTCTTTTTTAAGACAATGCCACTATAAAACGTCCAGCGGATAAGTATAATTTTATAAATACTTATCCCGCTCCGACGATATGGCGCCCAACAAAATTCGAACGTAACCACGCCCTGAGTGGTTAGAGTTCTCATGCTAGCGTTCCACCATCGCAGAAATTCCTACACGTGGTCTGCAACAAGAACCACTCAAGAAACAGCGGGGAGAGGATCGGATATTAGTATGTTATACACTAATATGCCGATATCCAACATTCTGCAACCTGTAACCGTCGATGTGTGACCTTCTCCGAAGCCAACCTACCTTGATGCCGTACCTGATGCACAATGGATGTCCCCGGAGTAGCCAGTCACTGCCTGCCCTACCAGTATGTGGGAGCACCACGGAGGCTCAGGTAAACTCGCCTACATACGGACCACCGGTGACATGCAGAGGGTACTGAAGGGCTAGAACGAGACGTAGCGGCCGACGACCGGCCACATCGCCGAGGAAGGACCTGCAGAAGCCGGCCACGACACCGACCACCGCCTGTGAGTGTTTTTTGTGCAGTGCAGTGCCACGCGAGTGTAGTTTTGTGTTAAGAAAACTGTAAGTAACTACTTTGATAACATTTGAACATTCAATTTTGCCATTTTTATGCATAATTTTTTTTAAATTTATTTTTTAACTTGTAAAAATTCTGTTTTCTTAATGCATTTAATAAAATCAGCTTTTTTTATCAGCCTCAGAGTCTCCAAAGCGGGGGGATGTCGCCGAGCGCCGCAATCTCGCGCATCGACGTGCATCGTCCCTCCTTCTGGAAGTTTTAATAAATTCTATTGGTTAAAAATCGTAAAGGTTTCATATAAAAGTTAAATATACTTTAAATATGGGACATTTTCGATTTACATTCAGTCGTGGTTTTACTCTTACGGAGTAGCCGCAGGGCTCCTCGTTGAAGGACTCTGCAAAAAGTTTAAAAAGACTCTGAAGCTGAGTTTTTTTCTACTTAGAAATGGTTGTTTTATTCCTCACAATAAATAACCCTTAGGCATTTGTCTTTTTCAAGACAATGCCACTATAAAACGTCCAGCGGATAAGTATAATTTTATAAATACTTATCCCGCTCCGACGATACTCCTCCATATAACCATAGTTATCAAAAATAACTTTGTATAGACGTAACTACGCCATCTAAGAACAAAAAGAGAAATCATATGATTTCTGCCTGGCGAAATCGAATTCAAATCTCAGCCACCGTGCTTTCGAAAACTTGCAAACGTGCTATATTCATCAATCTCTTTGCTTTGCAAGTTTTAGAAAGCACTGTGGCTGATATTTGAATTCGATTTCGCCAGGTAAAAATCGTATGATTTCTCTTTTTGTTTATAAGTTTTGTAATTACAATACATTTTTATAGATAGTAAAATTTACGATAGTTCGGTAATCACGTGCGGGTAAAAAGTTGGGTATTCTAGTGTTAATTTCTTTAAAATTTAAAAAGATTTTATATTTTTACACTCTTTAAAAGAATTATAAGTTAAAAAGTACTTCAAATAATAATCTTATATATATATTACTTACCTGAAAACCACAAATCTTTCGGTCAGGAATGGCTGGATTTCTTATAAAAGTGGTGGAATTGATAGACCGAACTGTCCTTTCCAGGTGTTTAGTTGTTAAAAAATCGATATCAAGACCACAGCAGACCAACGGAGTAGTATCGTAACCACATTGTGATTTTTTTATAAACATTAATTGAGATGGAATGTGTTTATTAATTGCTTTAATAAAACGACCACAGTCATAGATTGATTTACATGTTGCTAATTTTTCGTTGGGCGTATAACATGGCTGTCCACGTTCTATAAATAAGGGAAAAGTTGCTCGTTGTATTGCGTTTTAATAAATTCTTTTAATAATTGAGCCCCTGAAGCACAAGTGGTGTAACTCAGTTTTTCATTAATTTTAGTTAAGGTCTAAATCGTATTCCACAACAAGTCTTTTATATTACCACAAATGGTGTAAGTTATAAGTCATATAGTAACAATGCAGATAGGCAACACATTTTGTGTTGTCAGTGGAGTCACCTATCTGTTGACAGCCAACGTGAAGTACAAGGAATATACACCACTGTTTCTGCAACTGTTTTTGTTTTCGTGGACGTTAGTTTTTGATACATTAAGTTTCATTTGCACATTTTATTGTGTTTAGTGTAGTTTAAAATGAGTTTTTTATGAAGATAGTCTCTCAGAGCCAAGCCTATTCGTTGATAATGGGTCTGACGATGAATATTTTGCAACTCATTCCGATCAATCAAGTACAGGTAAGAGGTAATGTCATGTTTTTTCAATAAAATTAATCTAGAGTTAAGTTAAAAGTTGTTTGCTATAGAACGTTTTATTGAATCCAATTCGTATACAGTCGCAAACTAGATAATAAGTAGTAAAAAACATTTATAACATATAAACTAAAATGGAGTTACATGAACATTTTATTTTTTAGAAACATGAACATTTATTTTTATTTTATTTTATTTCAGAATATATGAGGCGACTTAATAGCAATGGAGCAGAACCGGTTGACAATGTAGCAGAAGAAGATACGTCCATACGATGTCGGAGAAGGAAAATTAATGAAAACAAAAGAACACAGAAAAATACAAAGAAACTGTGGGCAACCGTAAATGTTAGAAGTACGAAAGTATAGCAGAAGATTTAAATATTCAACTCCTGTACAATTTATACAAAGATAAATTTCAAAGTGAAAGTGAGGAACCTGCGACAGAGCACGTTTATCGTAGAACATTTAATAACGAGTTCAACTTACATTTTCATGAACCTCACAAGGATATTTGTATAAAATACGATATTTTAAATAATAAACTGAAACAATCACCAGAAGAACACGAAAAATCAAAACTTCAGCAGGACCATGAACTGGATCTACGCAAAGCTGATAAATCTCGAGAATCAATGAAATTTGATACCGAAAAGTCAGCTTTTAATAGATCCCAATATGGCTTTTCTTTAGACTTAGAAAACGCTTTATATTTCCCACGTCCAACGTGTCAAATGGCCTACTTCTTCTTCTTAAGGTGCCTTTTCCATTACTGAAGGTTGGCTATAACTAGAGCACATTGCTCTCTATCTTAAGCTGTTCTTAATATCGAATGTGTGTCCATACCTGTCCAGTCTCTTACATTCTTTAACCAGAAGCATTTTCTTCTTCCTGGACCTCTTCTTTCTTCCACTTTCCCTTCCATTAAAAGTCGTAGGAAGTTGTATTTTTCCTGTTTTTCTCCTAAATGGCCTACTATAAGCGTTATTTGTACGTCTACAATTTGGGTTGCCATGAGCTTTCAACAAAAAAGGGATTCATGTGTTTTTGGGATGAAGTAACTGGATCCAGAAGTTCGCAATAAATTGGCGCTTGTTTAGTCAAACACATACAAATACGAGCGTCAGAATCAAAATATGTTGTTATATATTGTGACACGTGTATCGGTCAAAACAGGAATTGGAAAATAGTCCTAACATTATTAAAACTGGTGTTAGGTGAAAACAACAATATTGAAATCATAGACTTAAAGTTTGTAAAAAGTGGTCATTCTTTTTAGTCCCATTGATTGGTACAGTATTATTGCCAAGTCAAGGAAGAAAAATCCTTTCCAGGTTACCGTTATGATGAATAATGATTTTTTGTCTGTGAACACATTGTTGAAGTCAATCACTAAAAGAAAGAGTGACACGGAAAAACACGCAGTATTATGATCGAAAATGCAGTGGATTTGATTCCAAAAGAGTACTCCACTGACATTACTCTTTAAGGAAACTTTTTGAATGAAATATCATTCTTTGAGCTAGACCTTAAGCCGGAATCTAAAAAAGGACGACGAGGATCTTAAGTAGTATTTGGCAGAAGTATTTGGCAGAAGAAGACTGGAACGCCGTCGAATCTCGTGGTCAAAAAATCTCCAACAATGGTTTTGGGATGACCTCAGCGGAGCTGTTTCGCAGAGCAGTCAACAAAACCATGATAGCCTTGATGATCGCCAACATCCAGACCGAATAAGGCACTGAAGAAGAAGAAGAAGGATTTTTAGCTAATATAGATCAACCAAAACTATACAGTGGACCTCGACCTGTGACCAAAGGGAAAAAAAATAATATGAAAGACCTTTTCCCTTTTATTCCACCAATTCATTATCCCTATTTTAAGAAGATGCTCAAGACATAGAGCCACTACAGGTAGATGTCAATATTGAAGATGAGTTAAAAAACTTTTTATAAGTTAAGTGTAATATTAAATGTATGTTAAATAAAATGTTTATTTTTTTATCAACTTTTCTAATACATTTACGAAAAAAAAATTATATTCCTGAACTTTTATAACAATATTAAATGTATGTTAACTAAAATGGTCATATTTTAATTAGTAATAATTAAAACCTTTCTTAATACATTTTCGAAAGAAAAACCTTAAATATTATATTCCTGAATTTTTTATAACAATTCCAGTAAAACATTACATAACTCAAAATAAGGTTAATGTGAGTTACACCACTTAAGCTTTAAGGGGCTCAATGATACATCCAGATTGGACGTATGACGCTGATAGTAATCAGAAGCACAAGATCGTACAAACAAAAATAACCATATACAAAACCCTTTACAACCAGTGTTGACATATGGATCAGAGACATAGACTATTTCCAAGGCAGATTAAAACCTCCTGCTTATATTTGAACGAAGGATCCTGAGAAGGATATTCGGTGATATCTGTGAAAATGGTGTTTGGAGAAGGAGGTACAACTACGAGATATATCACAAATAAAAACATACATCATCATCATCATCATTATCCAGCCGAATTTTCACATCCATTGTTGGATATAGGCCTCCTCCAAACGTCTCCAGTTCTCTCTATCTCTAGCTGCTGCAATCTAGTTTGTTTCTATTCTCCTTAGGTCGTCGGTCCATCGGGTGGGTGGTCTGCCTTGACTTTGCTTGTCGGCTCTTGGTCTCCACTCCAATAATCTTTTCGTCCATCTTCCGTCTTCCATTCTAGCAACAAGTCCAGCCACCTCCACTTTTGTTTATTGATTCGCAGTATAATATCGTCTACGCCAGTTCGTCGGCGTATCTCCTCATTTCTTACGCGATCTTTCAAGGTCAGGCCCAGCATTGATCTCTCCATACGCCTTTGTGTTACCCTCAGTTTTTCGGCAGTAGCTTTCGTTAAAGTTAAGGTCTCTGCTCCGTAGGTCAAGACTGGTAAGATGCATTGGTAAAATGCCTTCCTTTTCAGGTGAATTGGGATATTTGTTTTAAAAATGTCTCTCATCCGACCATATGCCGCCCATCCCAACATGATTCGTCTATTTAGCTCGCAGGTTTGGTTGTCTCTTGTTATTCTAATTTCATGACCCAAGTATGTGTATTTATCGATAATTCTACCTTGTTGTTATTGGTCTGTATCTCTTCGCTGGGAACCATATTGGTCATCATTTTGGTTTTCTCGAAATTTATCTACGTCTTTAACACCAAATGTATAAACATACATTTGGTGTTAAAGACGTAGTATCTCGGAAGAATACGACGGGCAGGACATCTGGCAAGATCACAGCAGAACAACCCTCCTAGAATGATGTACATGAATGAATGGTATAGATGAGGATGGAAGAAAAAAATTCGATGAGCGCTTATTCTTTTGCTCCATCCTTCCTATTTGCTCAACCAATGTTTTTCTCAATTTAGCGAGGTTGGATTTCATCTCCATTTGCATTGGGAAGGGTTGTGGTCAACTTGTTATATAAAGCGATATAATCGATTTAATAAATTAAATACACCATTAAGTGCAGATTAATATTAGTACAAACTTTTATACATACTTTTTATATATAAATTTATATACTTACGGGCATCAATCATTATAAATATTTCAACAGAAAATATAAACGCAAAGAGCATACACTTTCCACTCATGTTTAAGTGTAACTACTTTGGTTGAGCAATAATCTTTTATAAACTATTTACAATATTAAAGCAACAGATATTTCCGATATATGCATTTACAGAGGTTGAGTCAAATTGTTATTTTATTTATTTTAGATGATAAACGGGTAAATTGTTTTTTTTTTTAAGATTTTCAATATTCATTCTAGTTTTATTTCTGTACTCTTCTAAAAACCAACGTCTTAAAAAATAATGTATTTACGTTTTCTATGCAATATATACATACATCAATTGATGCTAAACTTTTGTACGAATAACGAACTTTTTTTTGACCAAAAAAACCAAAACAAATTATATTCAATAACACCCGTGGACGAAGATCTATGATAATTATTTTATAACCAACAGCCGATATAGGTAGCGACCATAGCCTTGTATTATGTCAAATAAGCATCATTTTCACACTCAAGAGAGCCAACACAAACAAAAATTAGAATCGAAGGACTAAATATGGAATCCACAAAATACTTATACAGAACAAAAAATATTAGAGAAGAATGGTAAGAATGAAATATTAGAAAACGACAACTTCAAGGAAAGCTGAAAAAAAAACTCAAAAATATCATAATTAACATAGCAACAGAATCACTTGCGGAGAGGAAAGTAACGAACATTACCACATCAAATAACAAAACTCCATAGTTTACAGAGAAAGTGAATACAAAATATGGCATATAAAATGCATATCATGTTATGGAGTTTCGGTCCCTGAAAAGTATACTAGCTAGTGCGAATTTGTCAGCTCAAAAAAAAACAGTTATTTAAATATGCGGATAGGGTTCTCTTCCATCCTGTAAGTACTCTTTAAATTATATAAAACAGAGTCATTCACAAAAATGTATTATATTTATCATAAGTCAGCTTGATATAAGAACTCTAAACAAGTTTACTCGTTATCTATCTTCTTCTTCTCATGGCGTTGTCTCCCCTCGAAGTTTGGCGATCCAAATGGCAATTGTAGTTTTGGAAACGGCTGCGCGAAAGATTTCGCGGATGAGCGGTTAAACCATCTCCTCAGGTCTTTCAGCCACGAGTTCTGGCGTCTTTCTACTGATCTTCTGACCTGTACTTTTCCTTGTAGTATAACTTGAAGTAATTCATATTTTTCGCCTCTTAACACATGGCCCAAGTATTGCATTGTCCTCTCTTTGATTATTCTCAGTAATTCTTTTTGTTTACACATGCGACGAAGTACCTCAACATTAGTAACTCTTTGTACCGATGGAATTCTCAACATTCGTCTGTATATATATATATATATATATAAGTATATTATATATATACTATATATAATATATTATATATATAATACTATATAATATATATATATATATATATATATTATTTTTTCTGTTTCAGAGTCCATTGTCCAACTTTCACAGCCATACAGTAATGGCTCCTCTACACATCGGCAGACGCGTCCGCGGACGACATCTACGTATGCATTTGTAGATGTGCAGATGGGCTAATTTGTTCATATGTTGTTTATATATCACGTCCGTGGATGCGTCTGCAAGATATCCGATTGTTTTCGGTTTTTTTATTACAAATCAAAGGGTTTCGGTGCGGACGTCTGGCGCCTTTTCATTTTTTAATGCTCCCGTATATATTGCGTCTCCCGGGAATTAACACAGACTAAACGATTTACAGATGTGTGATCAATTTGTGATGATACATCTGCAGATGCGTCCGCGGACGCATGTAAAGTATGTGAAAAGAAAGTGGAAAGTGTCATCGGCCAAGCCACGCGACATTAAAAAATCGATAAAACTCTGGCCCATATTAACAACAAGTCAGAGAGACCAGGTAATATTAACGCGACTCCGACTGGGTCATACGCGATTAAATAATAGCTATTAAAACTAATCCAAAAAATAATACCAAACAAAAAAGAATACCACAAGAATGGAGATCAATCATCCTAATACCCCTTTATATAAAGAAAGACAAGTAAGACCCATAAAATTACAGAGAAATTAATTTATTAAATGCAATACTAACATAAACAAACAAAGTGACAACAAATAAAATAAATAAATAAAATGATAACACTAGCAGAGGAACAAAAAGAATTTATTGTACGCAAAAAAGAAGTCTCTAGGAATAAACAAAAGAATGAAAAGTAGGGTGAAGTAAGGTATATTCGTGATAATTATAGGTTATTTAATTACTGCGGTTAAAGGTTTTAATTTTATACCGTAAAAATATTACCAAAAAGGAGACTTATCATTCAGTAACAACTGCAAGTTACTATTTTGTGTAAAATATTATAAAGTTTATTAATTTATGTATTTTTTTAAATTTTGTTCAGGTAAGGTAATTTAGTGACATGGATATTCAATTTCGTGATAGAGGTAAGGTAAATTCGTGACAATCCAATTTGTGTGCATAAAATTTTTTTAATAATAAAAATTCATTTATTAGGTAAAATTAGGTAATTTCTTAACAAATAAAAACAAAATTAAAATTCTTTACAAGAAAAGTAAATCCATATTTTGAAAAAATAAAACAAAACTAAATTAATTAAAAACAAAAACAGGTGGTAGACAAATAACTTAATCTTCTTCAGAATCATTAATGGTGTCTTCATTGTTTCCACACATGTCGCACATAAAA
Organism: Diabrotica balteata; assembly: GCA_918026665.1. Taxonomy (NCBI): domain Eukaryota; kingdom Metazoa; phylum Arthropoda; class Insecta; order Coleoptera; family Chrysomelidae; genus Diabrotica; species Diabrotica balteata. Next base: position 36,674,297 of record OU898279.1, on the reverse strand, counting down.
ACATCCTCTTCGGCATCAGACGATTGGCACATAACATGGTATGGAATCAGGCAGTAGGAACACTGGACCCACTTGGCACCATTTTTTCTTTTGACATCTAGTGAATAACTATTACCACACATTTTGCAATCCCAGTCATTATCTTCAGAAACCGCTTTTTTATTGGTTGGTACTAGAACACAGGATGATGACGTAGATGGTGCATGAATTGGTGAAGAAGGAATAACACTTTCAGGATTGAGGCCTAATACACATGGTGATGACGTAGATGCTGTATCGCTTAATGAAGAAGGCACACCACTTTCAGAATTAAGGCACTTTGCTCTTGAATCGCGCTTCTTTCTATCCGGATTTGCAGCAACTGGCTTTGTTGGAAGAGACAATATGTTGCTAAATGGATTTTGTTGCGTAGGAGCTCCTGCACGTTGATTAGGTATCTCATTAGAAATGAGTAGAGAAGGTGCAAAAGCTTACTTAGGAATGGCATTGCTATCAAAGGGTCATATCCCAGATTTTCTGAACGCATTTGTAATGTTTGATGCGGAAAAACTTGAAATGTATGCCGGATTTAGAATGGTGTGAAAATTGGTTCTATTGGGCTTCTCTGCATTATCTTTCATATAAACAATTTAAGCTTTTGGCCCAATGAGCCTTTAATGACTTATAAACACCTACATCAAGTGGCTGTAACAGATGGCTAGTGTGGGCTGGAAATGTAAATAAATAAACACCATTGTGAGACGCAAGAGATATAACTTCCGGATTGATGTGTGATGCATGGGAATCCATTAATAAAATTACTGGTCGGGCAGAGGGAATTGAGGCAATAAAAAATTGAAACCACTCCAAAAAGATCTCACTGTTGATCCATCCTTTTGGAGAAAGTTTTACTTGTGTATTTGGTAGGCAATCTTTCTTTAAATTATCGTTCCATCGAACCCCTTTGAAAATTATCAACGGTGCAATCCATGTTCCATTGGCACAAATACATCCCTTCATGGTTTGAGATTCGCCTCTATCTGCATATGCTCTTTTGTAGACATAACGTTTTCCAACCGAGGTAACGACTTTACTTGGTTTGACCACATAAGATAGTCCGGTTTCATCGCAATTCCAGAGACGATCGGAATTATTCTGAACTCCAAGTCTAACCATTAATGTTTCTAATTTTGTATAAAAATCCCCCAGTATTTCATTATTTGACATTGAAGCCCTGTATGCAGCCAAATTTTCAGGAACACGCAGTGTTAGATTGAATCGCTTTTTATACTGAGCCCACCACCATTTACTAGCAGACTCGTTTTCTTTATTGAAGAAGTGATCTCTCTCCGTACGTTGTGCAAGATGAAAGGCTATCTTTCTTATCATCTGTACCGTCAAACCAAAACCCAATTCTTGCATTTTTATAATGTAATTAAACAACTGAATTTCAACTTCTGCAGTAAGAGCAAACGGCCTTCCTAGTTTGGCAACTTGGTGATTGTCATCTTCATTTCTACTTAAAAAATCTTTCAGTGTACTCCAGGCTATTCCACTTTGTTTACTTGCCTTGTAGATGGATAGTTTCTCTACTCTTACAAGTCTTGAGGCTTCTAATAAATCGGAGATCTCATATTGGCGATATTTTCCTTTGCATATTTTAGGCATTTTGAATTCTAAAAAAAAAAGACACAGGTAAGTTCGTGATACCCTGGATGTTAGAAAATCTTCATAATATTTATTATTTAATATTTATAGTTCACATATTTATTATATCTATGATAAAAATCCAAATAAAATTAGAGTAAATACACCACGAATAATTAGTTACATTTTCCCGCGCAAACAAACGTTAAAATGCGTAAGAAAACCGCCTCACAACTTAAGCTATTTCAGAAAACTGTTGGCGAAAATTGCCTGTATAACTTAACGGGGGTACTAAGCAACTTATAAACAACATCATACGTAATTTTTACAAACTTACCTTTGCAATATTCACCATAAATAATAAAACAACGAATGCACTTCAGATTTCAAGCTCTCTCGTCAACACAAGGAATAACACTGAAAAATAAGTTTTATCCCGGTTCAACAGAGCTTCGCAATTTGACTTGCAGTGGTGGGGAAGGTTGTCGAGTCTTTCCGCTAGAGACTGCAACAAAACTGCTGCTATAAGGCAATAGGCTAGATCGTGACGAATTATTAAAAATTTATCACGAATTTACTTATATCACGAATATACCTTACTTCACCCTATATACCAAAAACATAAAACAAAACAACACAATAAAAGTAAAAGTAGAAAATAACCTTACTGACTTAATTGAAAATGACAAGTCCTTTATTGTTCAACCTATTCATGGATAACATAATAAAAAAAGTAAAAACTAAAAAAGGATACCAAATGGGAGAAAAGTAATTAAAAATAATATCCTATTAGAATTGTAATATTGATGGTGAAACCAATTTAATAAAACCACCAAAAAAGTTAGCATGTATATTTCCCCAAAAAGACAAAACCCATAGTTTTAACAGCAAATCTGCTAGGATTTAAATTAAAGCTGGAGGGTAGATAATAGAAAAAGTGATAAAATTTAATATCTAGGCCTCATACTATCTAGATACGAAAAACTCGGACCAGAAGTGTATGATCAAGTATACAGAGCAAGCAGAATCAGAGGTTGCATGAATGAAATAATACGGAGAAATAAACATATCGAAAATGAAATGGAAGACAGAATTTATAAAAAAATAATTAGACCAATAATAATGGTATTGTGATGAAAAGGTAAAAAACAAATACAACTGAGGTATTTGCAGTATTTTGGACACGTTGCTAAAAGAACAGGTTTGATGGAAAAACTGATAGTCGAGGGTAGAGTTGAAGGAAAGAGCAGCTAGCTAGCCCAGGACAGGGAAGTTTGGAGGAAAATTGTGAAAAAACTGTAAAGGCCTGATGGTTGTTACCACATTCCAAAAGGGATTAGGACCGAGGAGGAGGATGACAAAGTATTTTTTCAATAATAACGATTATTTGATACATCGACAGTGACACTGTCACTCGACACTGAGGAGTAGGCTGATTGAGACCTCAGTGCCGCTTGACGGTTCTTGTATATCTACAGAACACGATACGGGTACGTCACGAGTGAGGAGTGTAGGCAGATTGAGGCACCGAACTGGAACGGAACCATATCACTCTTAAACGTCAAGTTTTAAACTGCAAATTGTAAATTTAAATTTAAAAAAAATATAGATCAACTGGATATTTATGTCTGACTAGTCCTGTATAAAAATCTTTTAATGATTACTTGGTATGTTAGAAAATGGTAATTCCAATAATTATTTAAAGATTCTATTATTTATAATTTTCCAAGTATTCAAATGTTGTTGTTAATCAATATTTCTAAGGTTTTTAGTATACTCAATAAAATTAGAAGTGTTACACCCAGCAAGAATAATTTCTTGAACTTATTATTTTTGCAACAGAATGACTATATTTAAAACATGCTATGATAACAATACTAATGTTTGATCTTTTCTATTTTTTGTAAAAATAAAGTTTTATCTTTAAAATATGTAAAAGAAATAATAAATAAGACTTACTCACAATCAGTTATTATTGTTTCTCGCATGTTGACTTTTAACTCCCCTTAGTCTTCCTAACTAATGTTGTCTAATCCAGGTGACTTGTTGTTTTTGAGTCTGGTAACTGCTTCTTGCATTTCAGCTACTGAAGAGGGGGTTGTTTCTCTGGTATCTGTTTGATCCAGTATAATACCATCCGTTACCGAGGTTGCCGTTTATAAATTTGTAGTTGAAAAAACAAAGAACAAAGAACAAAGAATGATAATTCTAAAAAAAAACTTATCAATCTAAAACAAACCACTTATATGTACACACTTATAAATTCAATAAATTGTTTTAAAAGTTGTGGTAGTCACCTAATAGAACTACCAGCGTTTTTAAGCCTTTATATATATATATATATATATATATATACTTCTAGCGGTTAATGTAGGCTCCGTACTAAAACGGTATTATACTAACTCCAGTAGAATATACACCGTGTATATTATTATCTGAGTAGCGCTTTATGTAGACTCCGACCAACATGTAGGAGTAAGTGGACTCCACAGCAGGATAAACCATTTTTGGGATCCGTATTTACCATTTTGCGTACACTTCTTAACTCCTGCGATGTTGCCAATAATTGTATTAGTAGTAGATTTTCAAATTTTACAGCAGCTACATTTTGGAACTTGAAATATATTTAAATATCGATCAATTTAGTCATGGAGGAATTTCATGAATATTTGGCTAATGTAGTTAAACATAAATTATTAACCGACATTATATATCATTATATATTCATCATTTGTTGTGTTGGCAATGATATAGTTCCAGGAATAAAACAGCGATATAACGAAAATATCAGAAATTAAAACGGAAACCTTCTGACGGACCTCAGCAGCATAAACGAGATACATATTAATAATACATTTTTCCTTCAAAAAGAACAATACAAATACACTTTTGAAAACAGTAGAGGACAAAGATCTATGATGGGCTATATTCGGTCGAATAGAGAATTATTGACCTCATAAATCTTGAATGTAAGAGCACTAATATCAGCAGAAATAGGAAGCGATCAGAAATTGGTATTGTGTAAAATCCGAATGAAAACACATATATGTGATATGATTGAACAAAATACCAGAATACACTACAAAGATAAAAGTCGAAAGCTTTTAGGATGACTCCACAAGATACCTATTCCAAAAAAGAATAACCAAAAAAAAAGCAGAAACACATGTATCACAGAAAGTGATGGAGTCGAAGAAAGCTGGGCAAAAATGAGGTCTAATATCTTAGCCTCGGCCAAAAAAGTTCTTGGTGAAAGAAATATAAATAAAAATAAATCTTTGCCAAGGCGAAGAACTCCATGGTTTTGTACAGAGAAGTGAAGGAAAAATGTAAAGAAAATAAAAAAGCTTACCTGAAATACACGTCAACCAAAATACAAGAGGCATACCATAATTACAAGATAATTAGAAACGAAACTCATGAACTTATCAGAAAAATAAAAAATGATCACTAGGAACGTTTTCCGAAAGAAATGAAACATATTTTTACGGTCTACAAAAGGAAATAGGGCGCTTCATAAGAGGTCAAAGAATGGAGGTAAAGAAACTAAAAGAACTAAAACACAAAGAAAGGATACGTGGATTGACTACCTAAAAAGGCTATATGCAGGAGAAGATCAAACGACGCTGAAACCGGAAACACCAGATATTACCACAAATAAAGAACCTAATATAAATGTACAGGAAGTTCGGAAAATACTTGAAAATCTGAAAAATAGAAAAGCAGAAGGTAAAGACGAGATACCAAACGAGTACTGAAATATTTTGGAGCAGCAATGACAGAACAATTACCAACATTACGTAATAAAATTATAAAACAAAATAAAATACCGGAAGAATGGAGAACGAGCGAACTAATTCTACTAGTCAAAAAAGAAGATAAAAACAAACCGAAAACTACAGTGGTATAAACTTGTTAAATACTTCACTAAAACTTACAACTAAAATTTTACAAGTGCTAATAAATCAGAATATAAGTTTAGCAGATAAACAACCGGATTTTTTTTAGTGGAAGATCATGTACAGATGCAATATTCGCTATAGAGCAAATTGCTCAGAAATCACTAGAGTATAATAGATCAGCATTTCTGTGTCTGATTGACCTACAGACACCGTTTGACAGAGTAAGACTGAAATATGTAATCCATATTATGTATAATAGAGTAGCTCCCCTAAATATTATAAAAACTATCGAAAACATCTATCAAAAGAACAAAATGGAAGTCAGAATAGATGGACAACTTACAAAACTTATAAAAATTGGCAGCGGAACGAGACAAGGGGATGATATCATGAAAAGCATTAACAAACGAAGAGGATACAAAATGGAAAACAAAGAAATCAAAATACTCTGTTATGCATTAATAGCCCAAGATGAAGATAGTTTGCAAAGACTGGTCCACGGATTTAATATAAGAGCAAAAGAATTTAATATGACAATCTCATCTCAAAAAACTAAAACAATAGTAGTCAGCAAAGAACCAACCAGATGTAAAATAGAAATTGATGGCATCAGCAGAAACAAGACCCGACACAGCCACAACGCAAAGAATAATGGAAACGGCAGAGATGAAAGTACTGAGAAGAATTACAGGAAATACGCTGAGAAATCGAAAGAGAAGTGAAAACATTAAAAGAAAATTTACCGTACAGTGTATAAATATATGGACACAAAATAGAAGTAAAAAATGGAATAACTACATAAGCAAAATGGAGGAGACTCGTGTCGTCAAAATAGCAAGAGATAAGTCACCAATCGGCAAAAGAAGTATCGGACGACCGCGCAAAAGATGAAGTGACAACCTTCCATAAAGGTATTAATCCGCCAATGAACAAGCAGAATTGCTTATTGTGAAAAAGAAAAAGAAGTAACATATCTCAAATAAATAAGCGGAACAACAGAAACAGAGTATTAACGTGAAATTCCCGAAATAACAATAAAAAAATTACTGCAAATCGTACGAACTGAAATAAGTGTTGCTTTCTGTACATATACATATATGTAATATAGGTGGCCATCATCAGAAACGAGACATGTATAATTTATGTTTAATCTAAAATTCGTCTCGCTGGTTTCTCCCTTTCGACTTGGGTATTACGAATAAAAATAAATAAGCAATAAGAACTATATTTAAACCAAGTGACAAAAAAAATATTCATTTACTTTTAAATGATTAACGTCTATATAATTAAAATAAGCTTGAAAACGAAAAATACAGAAAGGCAAGATAATGATAGCTTATACAAGCGACAAAGTATATAAAACAATAAGACCGAACATAATACCATAACTGTAAAACATATGAACCCATAAAGAAATATATATGTTTAGTGATTATGAAACCGCTTGTCGTCTGCCATGAATTTTATTACAGAATCAAGTTACCATAAGACTTAAATATTTTGTCTGAATAATGACTCACTACGATAAAAAGAAATAGAATACTTGTATAATACACAACGGTATAAAGCTCAAACTATGAAAAAAGTTTATAATTTTTAAACGAAAGTAAAACAAAGTTCAATTAAAAGGTTCAAATCGCGACACAATATGAAATAATTCAATAGCAAGTAAAAGTACTTGATGTATAGACTATGCATACAACAAAATAAATATGGTGTATTGTACTTTACCATGTAGGATGGATGCAGCAAAACACTAGCACGTAACTAAAGACATTAGAACTCGAACACTTTAAACTAGTTATGTCGGCACCAGAGTCAACCAATATTGTTTGCAGAAGACCGACGAAAGCAGTGATCAGTATATTCTGTCGGATTTACCAAGTTCAAATAAGTGCAATTATTTTGGGCATTTTTCTAAATTGATGAATTCTACCACTTGTCTACAACCCTTTCCGCTTTGATATTTAAAGAAAAATCGGTCACTGTTCATATTTTCTGTCTTAACGAAACATACTTTCGATAAACATTCAACTAGATCTGATTATTACAAATGATCTAGGTTTGTTGGTTTTCGAATCAGGTATGCTGATTAAAAGCTTAGATTCCAAGTCTTCTATATCGTGTACAGTCATTCGGACTAACTCATCCATTCTACAGGCCCAGAAAATACCAAATATTACAGCCACCTAAAAAATAAATAAAGCTATAATCTAGATAGAAATTAAAACCATGTACATTACCTTAATCATTAAATTTTCTTTATCTGGAGCTTCCTGGGATAAATTTTTTAATTACTTCCTTCGTTAAAATCTTAGATTTCTTTGCCCTATAACCTTGAGCTTGCCGTTTCAATAAGAACGAAGTTTTGAGTATGTAGATATATCTACATTGTGTTTAAGTGCAAGGGTTGACTTCAGCATTGAATAATTGGCCCATAATGTTGAAGATTTCATCTTTAAACAAAGGTCTAGGAAGTATGCTATTACAACATTTTCTGAGAAAGAACTCGTATTTTTACTCATGCGATTAATAATAAAACGTCTGTATGCATTTTCGTACTTTTCTCTTGATTTCTTTGGCAATAATTCTAATGAAGCAGTATTCACTGCCTCAGCCAGCTCTGGAGGAGTCCCAGAATGGAAATTTCATTATCACTTATCATTTTACTTTCGAGAACACCAGCAATTAAATTTATAAGCGTCAAGTTTGACAATTCAACCTCAATACGTTTCCATAGTAACCCAAGTAATTTTATTAGGAATTTCAAAGCACCATTTATTTGGGAATAAAATTATCGCGTTTTTTTTAATCAATGAATATCTGTCGAATTTTAAACGATTTGCGGAAAAATAGTATGTTTACCTCGTAGGAAAAGCCACATTCCTGGACTCTGTGTCGTCAGGAATGGTCGACTCACAGTCGTCCAGGAATGTTAAGCTTTTCCTACCCGGTAAACAATGTACTATTGTTTAAAACAATGTATTTACAACTGTCTAATTGTTCGATAGTGTCTGGGTTTTTGTAACCCATATCTTGGCCTACATAACGGTGAGAATCAAACTAACAAAAAGTCTGTTAGTATTTTAACAATAGTTTATAACAGTTGAAACAATAAAAGAAACTATCACACAGTTAAAGAACTATGACCCCTATGGAAAAAATATGGTAGACTATGACTACATTTGTGCTTTAGTACTATAGTAAGAACAAGGTAAAAATCTAAATACCTACATAATTATATATAATACCTACATAATTAATAACAAGAAGTTATTAAAACTTCTGTTCGTTATCAGTAAAAGAAAGCGCATTTCAGAATATAATTATGAAAAATGTTGTAAATATTACAATATCAGGTACAATTGTATAATGATAAGAATACAAAAATAAAAAAAATAACTTACTTTTTCAAAACAACAATCAATCACTTCAGTTTATCACAAAAAATTAAAAAATTGTAAAGTAATTGAACCCAGTTTGTGAAACTTGTTCACCCCCTTAAAATTACATTCGGTGTAACAATTGATTGGAGCGAGGTGTATTAATTCTAGTGTCAACTGATATAGTCCTAATTAATAATATATACCTTATATGTAACTCATACTACTACAGTTTGTGCAGTACATTTTATCATCCCTTTTGTGTATGGGTGTGCTTTTTAGCAAGTTGGTACTTGTTCTTACTTCTAAATTGACAGATTAGCTGTTTAACCGGCTCTGTACTGAACTTCCTTCTCCATTTTGCAAATATATATAAAAATTTAAAAAAAATCACTCTGAAATACCGTTGATTGAAATATTGGATACTCTATAATATCCAATCAAGGGTTTTGTCATAATTGACACTGGAATTACTAACAGGAGATTGCTCTCACTTCCATGTGTTGAAATTGATATATAGTACCAACAGATGCTAATCATGTACCATCAGTACTAATAAAATGGAAACTATAAAATTAATGTCAATTTGGCTAGTATTTAAGTATTTTATTCCAGTTTAATATGAAAGCATTAGATTTAAGATATAAAAATTTCATCATAGGTCCAAATTTGAGATAAAAACCAAATGATATGAGCATATAGTGAAATCTAAATATCTTAGAATAGCTATATCGAGAGAGGATGAGATTATTGATGAGAAAAAAAAGACCAATCGCTGAGGAAGTAAGAAAGCAATTGGCAAAAGCAAAGAGTAATTACATTAAATAAAACAACAACCTATCATGGTACACATATATTCCTACTGCAGAAACAAGACAATTAATAAAGAACATTAAAATAGCTGCAAGAAAGAGAAAATAATAGATTTAAAAAAATAAAAGCATAAACATGTCTTTTCATGTTGAAAATATGTAAATGGAACCTTGAATTAAAATGTAACCTTTGATATCTGTGATAAACCCATCACTTAAACAATGGCACCGGTGTATGTAGTTGGAATTTTTTACACTTATTTTAGCTGTTTATTTTCTTATTATCTATACTTACTTATTATCTATCTGTACATGTATGAGTTGCAACCGATATCACAAACTTATTTATTTTGTCAAATTTGTTCTTTTTACTACCAACTATTCTAATAACATATGCCTATATATGTTAAGGGTATATCTAGAGATAAAGAAACTTTACTTGACTTAAACTTATCAGACATATGCGCTAAACATGAATCTGGCGTATTTCTAGTGCAGGAAACACATATAGGGCCTAACCTAGGATATTTGGTGTTAAGCTGATCGCTGAAAACCTTATTATAGATATAGATCTGCTATCTCTGTCGTAAAAGAAGCAAAGAAAAACTTAAAATAAGAAAGGACAAAAACAGTCAGCTTGATTGGATCCACCATCTACATATTAAATGAAAAATAATACAACTACCGGCATTGAGGATCTGAACACACAGTTAATTACGAAATCTGGACCAAAACACTACAATGGCTTATCCGGATGATGAGCAACTGTATTCAAATTATGCAGATACGCAAAGTCTAGAGACGAGCCAAAGTTGTTACCTTGCTTAAACCTGGCAAAAACTCCAACGACCACAAAAACTATTGGCCAATATCTTTGTTTTGTCAGCTATTTAAAATACTTTTGCACAAGAGACGATGATATGATTTCACCGATATTAGAAAAAAAACTCAAATTATAAGACGAAAGTGGCTATAGATAGGGAAGATCGCGTACTTTACAAATACTAAATCTTACTCAAGACAGCAAAGACGGGTACGAAAAATATCGGGTATCAGGGGTGGTATTTTTCAATATAAATTCCGCTTACCACACCTTAAATTACAGGATATTTCTCGAAAAACTATATGATATCCCCGTAGATAACAAACGATAAAATTATCTGTGTATGCCTACACAATAGAATATTTTTCGTATCACTCGATGGTAAGAATAGCAGATGAAGAACGGTCTCGCTTGGGATAGCATAAAGACACTTACATTGTATAAACAAACGATTAACCCATACCTATAGATACTAGGACTTCTAATATACAGACGATACACCTATTATTGCCCAATAAAAATAAACTATGAATCAATTTTCAGCCAAAACGCCTGAAAAACTCATATGTGCTCCTTCAATTTCCCTAACACAAACGCTTTCACAAAACTAAACCTCCAATAATGTCATGAAATCGTTGAACTGTAGACTATCTATAAATTCCTTGAAAGTAGCTTGTATTGCACGTGATTATTCACAGATCATTGTTTAAAACTAAAAGGTAAATTGAGGTCAGAAATAATATTTGTCAGCTAAAAATGAGGCGAACGTCCTTTCGCCCTACAAATTAACCATTATTTCTTTTTGTGCACACTACTACACATTTTAACACAAAAATATCTATTATATATATCTATATCACTTAACCATATTTATTTTGAGATAACCTTCTATCAAGATATCATATTATGTAGTACAAATAAGACCAAAACTAAAATAATAAAAAAACTTTATACAAGATATCGCAGAACATTGGATGAAAATAAAAACAGTTTTTATTATTGGGATGCTTCTATAAAACGTACAAAGACAAAGTCACGTAAAAAAAAATATAAATAGTACGAAACTTCTACAATTAAAAAAAACGTAGACTTCAACATTGAACTAATAAAACTATATTAAGTAAAAAAATAACATTTTTAAAAATGCAGAGAAAATAAAATTTTCTATGCAAGTGACCATTCCATTAAATAATAAGCCCAAGTCCTTTTGTATCTATATACCTGTTTTTTAAATAACCTGTACCTTGTACCTATTAGCACGTAGTAATACCCGGTAATAAGATATCCTTGATTACACAGTGTAATGCGTATGGCATTACACGGCCTACAAAAAGTAGATAAAAATAAGGAGCTCATATAAACCGTTCAGGGTAAACTTTGAAAATATACGCTATAATCGCACGGTTGCCAAACTCTCAGAGCTTACTTAAACCGATAAACTAATTGTTCAAATATACAGTGAAAAAGACCTGAACGACCCCTATAATATATACACGTGAACTACACGATATACATTTATCATACAGGGGTATTTATGGGCTCCAAAATTTTTTTAAAAATTATGAACCTCTGTATGTTAACGAATCGACAGAACCAATATTAGGGAATGGTCAAGTGAGCTCCGTATATCGGTGTCCACTTGACCACGGAGCTCACTTAAACCTGAATTTTAACATGGGCGGACTCCACTTTATGCCGTAAATATATATATATATATATATAAATACTATATATTAATATATAATTATATATATATAATAATAAATATATATATTGCTGAGACTACAAATAATATATTATATAATATTATATATATATATATATATATATACTATATATAAATATATATATATATATAATATATATTATAATCAAGAGAGAGGAGAGAGAAAAGAAATTTAATCTTTACAGATAAGTTAAATAGTAAACTCTTAAATATTGGAGAAATCTGCAAGAAAAACTCTAATGTGTATCAATTGTTTGAAAAACGTTCGGCAAAACAATTGATACACATTAGAGTTTTTCTTGTTGCAGATTTCCCCAATATTTAAGAGTTTTAGCTAATTAATTAATTAATTAATTAAAATTATTAATTATTTAAATGATATGATTATGACTCTTATCACACTTTTTAATTCTCTTACCTCAGGGTTAATTTCGTGCTTCAATATCTATGCTATTACATGTGAAAGGTAAGATCCAAAGAATAACGGAATAATAAAAAACACATATGATATAACACTATATATTGAAATAAAAATAATGAAAAAATTCACACTCAAATGTTTTCAATAAACAAAATCTCATATAATGATTCTCAAAATTTTGTTCTACGTACGTGAACCTTCAAAATTAATGGTACAAACAATATTAATTGAAATCTCAAAATTCCAAATTATTCTAACTCTCCTAATCAAATATTTATATCCTTTCTAAATTAAGTGTAAAAAGTTGTGTTATCAATAAAAGAAAAACTGCAGAAAACAAAAACATCTCTCTCTGATGATGAGTGGTCCAAATCCTTGTTCCTTGTAGACTATATTATCTACTCTCAGCCGCTCCCTAGGTAATCAGCAATCTTACAACAAATTGTTGCAAGTATATCGTCCTTAATGATCTCCTTCAAAAGCACGAATCATTCAAATTATGATAGCCTTTCTCCTCTCGATAAACTGAATCTCTGATTGGCCCGAGTGAAAAATGACTCTTGGAATATCTTCTCTTTACGATAAACTGAATCTCTCGTTGGCCTGAATAGTGACTCTTAGAATATAAGTAGAAAAATATTACTTACAATATTTTGCTGCTTCAGCTTCTGTCAGATACACTAACTCTACAAAAACTCACTAACATTCAACACTACTGCTTGCTACCTCTCGGGAACCGCCAGAGAACAATCACTGTTCGTCTTACAGACTTGGAAAACCAACTGACTATCTTTTTTTTCTTCCGAAACTAACTAACGTCTCATTCTCAAACCAATCATCCCACCTTTTTCAATTTCATCCAATCAAAACGCGTCATCCATCCCCATTTCTTCATTTCGATAACAAACAAATTTTTACCTATAATTATAAAATTTCCTAAAACTTATTTACAAATAATATTTTTCTACAATTCTTAAAAACTAACAAAAAATTATCTTTCTAAAATCTATTCTATTGTCCTAATCAACTGCACTAATGTATTTGGAAAACCGGTTCAATTGTCTTTTATTTCACTTCAGCTTATTCACGTCATACAAATATATTTTAACAAAGAAAATAATTTATGCATATCTTACGTTTTGTTAAATACAGGTAATCCAAAATTAAAAGATTTTCATTCTTCAAAATGTTTGTAGTTTATTGTTTGACTTACCTGAATTATTTTAATGTTTTTGAACTTTGAAATATTTTGAGCAAACCAATATTTTTCTCGATTTTACATATCATAACAATATATATATATATATATATATATATATATATATTTAATATAAAATTAACTCAAAACTCAAAACTACTATATATATATATATATATATATAATATATATATATATATAATATATATATATATGTATTATATACCAGCCTTTTTAGGCTTTGCAGATCATTATATTTTTTTAGTTGTAAAGGTATGAGACCACTGACTGTAAAGTGAAGTTGGTACAATATCATCTAGTTGCGCTTTTCCGTTAGCTGACAGTAACCAATTATCGTCCTAGTTTAGTTTATAAAACATGCTAGTGTCAGTGTATTTTAAACACTTTATATCTGTAACACATGGATGACTGGCTTTACAACTGTATGGCCCTGGTGAAATTCTTGACTCTTTAATTAACCGAACAAAATCTGCTGGAATATACAATTGTCGAGATTTTTTTTCGTTCTATTGTTGAGTGCACAGAATTACACTCCTTTTTGTATATGCCCAACTGTAAGGTATTTTTGATAAATTATTGCTTGATATTTCGAGGCAATGATTTGTAATGCAGTAGACAAGATAACGTTGCGATTTGTGCACTGAAACCATCAGTTACTACTACAGTTGGAAGACTTAAATCTACATATGTTTCCAAAAATGTGAAACAGAATGGGCAAAAATATTTGAATCCATACATCCTTCCCCTCATGCCAGACATAACAATGAACTTGATAATTTTTCAAATTATAAATTGTAAACTGATGCACAGCCAATTTTTGTTTAACGTACTGTGCACTTGCAGCTATGTAAGGTGTCAGTTGTAGTGCATGGACGTCCAAAGTATAAGCATTAATCTCACCTTTCAAAGCCTTTGTTTGTCTATTTCCTTTTTTTTTCTCGTCCTGTCTTTTGCGTTTATGTGAGAATCATATATATTTTGTTCAATGTTACAATTTTTGAAACTAAAACATAGATCATACTGATTCTCTTTAGGCTTATATAGACCTAGTTAATGAGCTAACCATTTTTAAGAAAAATATATAAGGTGCTTGTTCACTTGAAGCAATATTATTATCCTTTAAAAACTGCACATGAGTGTTATAAATTCTCTAAAAGCACTTCGTACTTGTCAGCAGTAATGTGAATCATCTATTTTTGGTACATTTTTGGGAAGTTTTTAATATGTTCTCTTTTCTGTTCATTTATTTTATTGGGTCACTTATTTGAGCCTGATGTTTTAACATTTTTTAGAATCCCAAATTTAGATTTGGGATTCTAACTAGATTTAATCCAGTTGAGAATTGACATTCACCTAAGTCAAATGTATTGGCAAACATTTTCTTGCAAGCAGGTACTAGTTCATTATCTTCTTCTTCAGTGCCTTATCCGGTCCGGATGTTGGCGATCATTAAGGCTATCATGGTTTTGTTGACTGCTCTGCGAAACAGCTCCACTGAGCTCATCCGAAACCATTGTCGGAGATTTTCAACCACGAGATACGACGGCGTCCCAGTGCTCTTCTGCCAAATATTTTACCCTGCATAACGAGTTGAAGAATTCGATATTTTTCTTCGTTCCTCATCACGTGGCCGAGGTACTCAAGCTTACGTTGTTTAATTAAATTAAGCACTTCTTTTTCTTTTGTCATGCGCTGTAGGACCTCAACGTTGGTATCATGGTCCACATAAGATATTTTTAGTATCCTTCTGTATATCCACATCTCGAAGGCTTTGATTCGTTTTTCAGTGGCCTGCATTAGTGTCCAGGCTTCAACTCCATATAGTAACACTGGAAGAACGTTGCACCTCACTATCCGCATCTTGGTTCCCAAACTGAGATCACTGCACCACAGCAAGGATCTCAACTTAATAAATGTAGACCATGACATTTAAATTCTGGATGTAATCTCTTGAGCGTAGTCCCATTGTACGTTGAGGGTAGTTCCGAGGTAAGTGAATCTGTCGACTCTCTGGCTCTCTTCGCTACCTGCCATTAGTTCCCCGGGATCTAAATTTGTACGGCTGACAACCATAAATTTAGTTTTCTTAATATTGAGGTTCAGTCCGTATGTTACGCTCAAAGTTCGAACTCGGTCTAGTAAGGCTTGCAGATCGATTAGGCTGGTTGCTAGTAACACAGTGTCATCGGCGTAGCGAATATTATTGATGTATTCACCGTTCACTCGGATTCCCATGTCTAGGTTTGTGAGGGCTTCATTAAAAATCTCTTTAGAGTATATATTGAAAAGAGTCGGCGATAACACACATCCTTGCCTTACTCCTCGCATGATCTTTACTTGGTCGGTCAGCTGGTCTTCGACTTTGACTTAAGCACGCTGGTTCCAGTATAAATTCATGATGATCCGAATGTCCTTTTCATCAAAAGCTACTCTTTGTAGTGCGGTGACCATCTTCTGGTGCTGACAACGATCAAATGCCTTGACGTAGTCAATAAAACAAATATAGACATCACAACTGACATCGCGGCATCTCTGAAGTAGGACTTGTAAGGTGAAAAGTGCTTCACGTGTACCCATGGAATTGCGGAATCCGAATTGCATTTCACCGACATTTTCTTCGCATTTCTTGTAAATTCTGGCATGTATGATTTTAAGAAAAATTTTAAGTGCATAACTCATAAGACTGATAATTCGGAAATCTTCGCACGTTTTCGCAGATCGTTTTTTTGGTAGCGTTACAAATGTTGACAATAGTCATTCCTCTGGGATATTACCTGAATCGTATATGGCGTTGAACAGTTCAGTTAACTCCTTCGTGCTCACTTCACTCATCACCATCATAGTTCATTATAAATCTTTAAATTATATTTTACAGACATTCCACGTCTAGAGCCAGTGTCATTTTTGTCCGTCTTGCTACTGACCAACTTTTAACAAGATTTATTTACATCACTTTACATTGTTTCCAAATCAAATTATTCCAAAATACATGAAATAAATCTTCTCGTTGTGCTTCTGATATTTCATCACATTTAAAATGTTTACTCTTTTTGCATTTTTTGTTAGTCACATACCGGTTTAAGTCTTCGTTTTTCTCTTTTGTCTAATTCAGTTCTTTTACCTTTGACCCTTCTAAAACTTTAATATTCTCTACCTGTTTATCTGGAATTTTTTTTGTTCTTTAATCAGTTGTCCTCATTTCCTTGTCCTTCTTATCTTCTCTTCCTTGTAACCAAGCCAGAAGTTTTATTTAATCTGCAGTTCATATCTTCAGAATTACTTTAATCTTCATTTGCATAATCTGAGGCGTCAGGATGATATGACGTTGACGAATCACTATCACAATTATCTGAACACTTACCATAACTATTAATATTATTTTCGATAAACAAGCCTGTTTTATCGTCTAAAATAATTTTGTTATCGTGTCTAACACTTTGTTACTATACCTAACGTTTATCATAACTAAAAGTGTTCGTAGAATAAAGGCGGGAAACTTATTATCAGTAGTTACGAGTTTGGAGCAGAAACTTAATGCAAACAGTGTAGTTACGAGGTTGACATGATAGATTTTATACCGTTAAAGACTAATAATAGCAGTTACGAGTTATTTCCAGGCACGCAGATTATTGTTTACAACAATATTATCAACTCGATGACAAAAATGAAAAAAGTGTACATACGAAGTTGAAGCAGAAACGAGACGAAATGCTATGACTGCATGTGCAACGACACTGATCTACCTCTTAATTCAACTGGATGCTTTTTTCTAACCTTACATAGTATTCGTCTCCTTCCATTTCATCCCCCTCTCATTCTACTAGACGCATATCGATTGATTTCCCCGTTAATCTGTAATACCTATACTAAATATTAAAAACAATCACTTTTCACAATTCACAAAAAAAAATGATTTAAATTCAGACATTTACATAAAATTTACACATTAAAATTTAAAAAATTATTTAGAACAATAATGTTAGTCCTTCAAAGTAATCATCTTTTTCACAGTGGAAAATTTTAAATGATCATTCTTTAAACTATTAGGTGTTTTTTCTTCTTTCTCGTTTTATGTAGACACGACTCTGTCTGTTTTTCAATGTGCCTCTGTAACAAAAATGTGTTAAGGAGTCTGGGTGACTCTATCCAGTGTAGCAAAAGGGTGAACTCTAAAATGTACCTTGATACACCAACGAACTAATATGTGGAATAACGGAAGATGGAAGGGATTAGATAGAAACAAATTATGTCAAAGAAATAAATAAAGAGTAAATATGAATTTTAAAATATAATAAAAATTAAGTGTTGGCTAGCGACTATGCAGGAGAATGACCACTTGACACTCAAAGAAGGATTCGGCCAATTTGCATGCCCTACAGAGAACGTAAGCTATAAGAACTAATGACTAGAAAACCACCGAGAGATAAACAGATGAAAGATAAAACTTGCTCTAATGAATGTTTGGGCGCCAGGAAGTTAAATGTTTTCTTCCGAGATATCTTGTATTGCTGAAATATGAAAGATAGGTACTAATTGAAATATTAAATTTTAACCACAACTTTAATAATTACCAAACTTAGGTACAGACTATTTTAAATGCTTATATACTACCCACCACCTCTTATGTACAATTAACTTAGCTATATTTGCAGTAAAATCCCTGAATATAATTATAAAATAATTTACCCCTGATATAGCTCTTAATTTCAAATTGTGACAAAATTTATACCATCCAACCAAACTTGGATTCCATGTATCAGGTACTCTTAGACAAATAAGTCAACTTAAAATTCTTCTTAAATTTCCAATAAGAACCAGTGAACTTAAAACTTCTTCCCCTTGTCCTTAATAAGTACAACCCAAAAAAACTAAAAACATTTCTTCCCCTGACTTGCAACTGGATTCTGGGAGTAGGCTAAAAATGAACAATTGTGTTACTTCATGTTCTTTGTACGTACAAAAAGGTAAGGACACACACAAGGTTTATCAACCTTGACAGGTGATACAAGAAATGTCAACAAGTGACCTTAAATTAAAATAAAAACCTTAATGGTTTTCGGTAAATAGTGACCTTCGAATGGTGTGACAATGTTTTTATAATGTATGGATATATTAAATAGATAGTGTTAACGGAAAGCATGATCTTTATATATTATAGAATAAAAAAAAAAAGAAATATTAGCCGGTTTAAACGGTATGAAATTGAAATAAATAATTGTTTGCTTTCACCCTTGAAAGGAAATATAAATTTGAGATAGATATAGAATCTAATACTTATAATATATTTAGGTAAAAACATTTTCCTTAATGAAATAAGGTGAAATGTGACATGTATAAAATATATGAAATATCTATCAAAGAAGAAATTAAAATAGATCTGAATTTTACTAACAATGGCGGATAATATGAAGGATTTTTCCTTACAATTTATTTGTAATTTCATCTTACCGGCTAGGGTGACCCAACTGAAAATATCCTTGTACAAACAACAAAATAACTCAAATGATTTCTTCTAAAACGAACAGGTCTTGACAATAAAATAAACTTAAACTCAATTCGGGAAAAATGGCACTTCCACGCTACTCTGATCGAAACGATCTTCCTTCGATCACATCCAGTTGAAAAGTAACCCTGTTAAGGTTTTACGAGCCGTCGAATGTATGTACTTTCAGAATCTTACCACTGGTGGCGCGGTTTAATGCCAACCTTAGAAAATAAGATTTACTGGGAGTTATTTAAATATTTAGTTTAAGAATATTTCAAATATGAATTTAATTTAGAATTAAATTAAAAGATTCCAGTCACAAAAGAAAGTAAACGATTATTTAAGTAACGGACTCGTTACACCTCCAGTAAGCTGTCTTTCCCTCATTTTCGTGGTAATACCACTAATCGTCTTCTAATTGAGGAACTGTCTTTTGTTATCTTTACTACTCATTTCTTGTCAATCGGCTTATATAATCGTTCCATTCTACTCTTTTGTTTCATATCCAGTACTTGTTCTTTACCTTGCTTGTCCGTCGTATATCTGTTTCTGGGGGTTCTATATTTTCGATGTCTTTCTCATTGTGATGCATGTCCATATGCTTTTTATTTTTTTGTGTCCCTAAAAGAGTTTGGAGATAGGTTTTCCAGACTGATTTTATTTATTTTGGATCACGGTTATTTGGTATTCTTGATTTCTGCATAGATTTGTTCGGGGTTTGTATCCTTCTCTTAAATTGAGTAGATATCTGTACGCCGGTCTTGTATTGTAGCTTTGAAGATTTTCTTCCATTTTCTGTATATTGCCGTTTTTGTATTTTCTTTTCTCTGTTCGGCATATTTTATCAGCCCTTCGTCTTGGATCTTGGTAACTTGCCCTTCTTTCTCTGGTTTTTCTTTCCGTATATTTCTTGTATTCTTCATTTCTTTTCTGTATGGCCTTATTAGATTCGTCATTCACAGTGAAACAAATTTTAAACAAATCGTGAGAATACGACATTTACGTCCACAATAACAACAATTAACCGGAACAAGTTATATCAAATATTGCAGAGCTTTAATATCCCCCAAAAATACATCCGACTGGTAAAAACAACAATGGATTCGTCAATAACAACTGTCAGAATCCAAAATGAGCTCACTGAAAATTTTACAATAGTCACAGCCACCTTTACTTCCAAGCCATGAAGCAAAAAAGGCAACACCGCATTCTATGACGTCGGTAGTCCGATAATCAGCTGTAAGGTCTACCAGAAAATTAAACTAATTTATTTGAATTTTAGGAATCTGATACTTTGAAAACTTTAATTCATTACAGAAATATTTTTAGGGAAATTAAATTAATAAATCCTTATATATACCTAATAAAATCTATATAAAGTTTTATTATTATTAAGGTTATATTATCAATAAAATAATCATTAGAATAAAATTTATTGCACTTAATATACAGTGTCAAACAATTAATCTTACAATCAAATGCAGTCAAGAATCTCTAGAAATTTTAAATATTAAGTACTTAAGCATATAAATAACACAATACATTAACACGACGTTTAAAAAGATTATTAAAAATGCAAAAGATATAAAATTTGTTAAGCAAAAACTGAGTGTAACTATTATGATTAAAAAATTCATCCTAATAAATCAGACACAATATAAACATGGTTCTAAATTAATCTAACTGAAAATTAAATATTTTACTATTTACTTATAACTTTTGTTGAATTTTCATACTTAGGTATACGAAAGTAGCAATTTTATATATGAATATGTTTTTTGTCATATAGACCAAGTTTAAAGAGGTATACATGAAAAATGTGTTGAATGTAACATACCATTTATAACTTGTATATCGATTTAAAATAGCCTATATTCTCAAAAGATTTTTGAATGTAATACTCACATTTGTTATCACTTATCTAAAAAGCAGATCTATATCGAGAAAGGAAGTGCTCTAATTGTGACCATGTTGTTAATTTACTATATTGTAAAATCCATTTCAAATCATTACTACTTAATCTATTCTTACCTACATTGACGATTACACTAAAATTACTGCTAACTGTTACACTACTTAATACACAAATATTATCACAATCGCGCCCCAACTGATTGATGTTTAATACATAGAAATATACACAGTCACTTGTAATTTTACTTGTCCAGTTTTTCAATGGGATATTATTGTCTAAGACTCTTAAAATGATTCAAATGAATCTATTAAATCATTGTCTAAGAATTCTGTTATCTCTTGTTCCCTCTTCTTATGCAAAAAGTGTGTTCTGTCTTCGGGATTCCTTCTTTCTTTAGTACGATGAACAGTTACATATGATGGTACTTTAGAAAATATATTCGGAACTGCATTGTCTTTTAATTTGAGAAATATTAACTTTTCAATGTGTACATTTCCATCTTTATCTTCTCATTGTATTTAGTATAAAAAATCAGGGTCTAGAAAACTATTATTAAACCAATAGTATGTTATGCATTCAAGACATGGGTGATGACAGAAGAGACAAAAAGAAAACTGGAAGTCAGGTACAACCATGACCTTTACCAACTGTTCAAAGAGACACCAATCTCAGAATTCATTAAACTTTAGAGACTTCGCTGGGCTGGTCATGTAGTAAGAATGGAGACAAAAAGATTGCCGAAAAGAGCCCTAGCTAGTAAAATGCAGGGCGCAAGACCAAAGGGAAGACCACGGAAAAGATGGGAGGATGAAGTGGCAGCAAACGCGCAAAATTTGCTAGACGTAAGAACCTGGAGAAGATCGCCGTGGGACCGACAAGGTTAGAGGCATACTTCGGAGGGGGCCAAGGTCCGATTTGGGCTATAGTGCCATTGGAGTGAGAGCTGCCTTCGATAAACTAAAGAAAATTCTGATTAATAGAGATATTACATAAAACCTTAAAATCAGATTTATACGCTACTACATCTTCTCTACATTGTTGTATGGCACAAAGAGCTGGCCTCTTACAGCAATACTAATAAAAAAAACTTAAGGCCTTTAAGATATAGATTTATCGACGAGTATTGCGGATAAATTGGATTGATCCAATAAAAAATAAAATAGTTTTACACCGAATAAAAATGAGCACAGAAATATCAAAAACAATAAAAATTCGAAAATTACCATGTTTCGGCCATGTACTGAGACATCCAGAGAAGTATAACCCCTAATAGCATACGTACGTCCGGTCGACTTCCATAGTACGTATATATATATATATATATATATATATATATATATATATATATATATATATATATATATATATATATATATAATAAATATATATATATATATATATATATATATATATATATATATATCTATATATATATATATATATATATATATATATATATAAATATATTTATATATATATATATATATATATATATATATATATAATATATATAGTCCTCAAGATTCCTAAGAGGAACATAGGGCTTCCACAAAGTGTCTCCAGCGAACTCTATTTCTGGCTAGTGCTTTGATTTCAAGCCAGGATTTTCCCATTTTTCTCACTTCGTCCAGTACTGTGCTTCTCCAAGTTCCCTTAGGTCTGCCTACTTTCCGTCGGCCTTGGGAATTCCAATCCAGCGCTGTCCTGGCAATGTCATTTGGCGGTCTACGGAGTGTGTGGCCCAGCCATCTCCATTTTCTTCACCTTATTTGCTTTATGACATTTTCTTGGTCGCTTTGGTTCCATAAATTTTCATTGGAGATTCGGTTAGGCCAAAATATACGAAGGATTTTTCGTAACACTCTATTGATGAAAACTTGTAATTGGTGTACTATGGTGCTGATATCTTCCACGTTTCGCAGCCATACAGTAATACAGCTTTTACATTTGTGTTGAAGATTTTTAATTTCGTTTTAATTGGGTAAATCCTGGATTTCCATATGTTGTTAAGCATGGTGTAGGCGTTGCGAGCCTTATTTATTCTTTCATGTACATCACGCTCTGTACCCCCATTACAGTCAATTATGCTGCCCAGATATACAAATTCCGCTACTCTCTCAATTTTCTGGTCGTTGATCATAATAGGTTGGTTGTTTCTGGTACCAAATCGCATTTCTTTGGTTTTGTTGATGTTTATTTCTAGACCAACCTTCTTTGATTATTCTTGTACTTTGTTTACTTGGAGTTGCATGTCCTGTTTTGTATGTGCTAGGAGGCATATATCATCAGCGTAATCTAGGTCTTCCAGTCTGTTTGTTAATCCCCAGTAAATTCCTCTATTAGAGTTTACCTTTGTTAGTACGGAGTCCAGTACAATGTTAAATAGTATGGGGGATAAAACACAGCCCTGCTTTACTCAGTTTAGCATAGCTATTGGGTCAGATGTTATTCCGTTGTGTAGGAATTTTGCTTTCTGTGTCACTGTAGAGTTCTTTGATGAGATTGGCGTCATTCTGTGCATATTAGGAATGTATTTTGGAAAATAAAACGTAAATGTTTAAAGGAACCTACATTTATTATTACGTTAATTTACATTTATTCATTATTAACAAACGGGACAAATCCACTATCAAATTTAAACAAAAATGCAACATTATAAAAATATACACAAAATTACAGATAAAAATAAAATATACATGAATGAAATAAATAAGCACACATTTATAAAAAGTATCATTTTGCATTTTAGTGCTTCAAATAGTACCTAAAGCTATTGATACAGAAGTTTCAGACCATACCTATATTTGAACCATAATTAGTGCTGCGGCAAGGAACATGGAAATGCGAATTCTGACGCTGTGAATGGGGGGGAATATGAAAACAAACTAGCTGAAGTATTCAGGAGATTGGTTATTTTATGAAAAAGTATAAAAATAAAGATTTAAAGGCAAGTCTTCTTATAAGAGAATCCAGATTCAAAAAATTAATCATACCAGAATAAAATATGGTCTACACAATTTACAAGAAGAGTAGATGCTTGTAGACAACGCAGTATCAATCTGATCGACATAAAAAATGTTTTTATTGCAATTATGGCGTAATTAGCGTAAATTAGTAGAAGTTGAACGACCAGACAGGAAATCATGCTAACCAGTATGAAGCTAATTCTTTAGATTTACTGTCAAAGAATCAGTCAGTAAAGCCTCGAAAATTTTAGGAATAGTAGAAAGCATTAAAAATGGAATAGTAATTAAAAATTAATGATTTAAGGATGGAATCACTAAATAAATTGTGATGGAAACTGACCCTCAGTCAGGGATTTATTAAAAATAAGCCATAGAGGCTCACAAAAAAAGAATGCACAATTCCTTAAAAACAAGTTGGGACATTTCGCCTGGACCAACACCTTTATTGATAATAAGACACTGTCAGCATGCTAGAATGTCACAAATTTTATTAGTTAAGAGTGAATATGGCTGCGACTGATATAGAGTCTTTGACTACACTTGTCTATACAGGAGAAAGAAGGATTGTGGATACTGCTAAAGAATTTGGCTAAATCGTTGAAAATGACTATGGCTCACTAAAAATAAAATCATTTAACTTCCCTTAACGCTTTCCATTGTCAATTGCCTTACAATTGTGTGTCAGTAAAATATATAAATAATCTAGAAATACTATAAATAATCTAGAAATTTTGTCAAGGCCAAAGCCGACATTGAGTCTTTTCTTTTTGACGCCCAGAACAAATCTAAAAGTTTTTCAAAATAAATAGAGCAGAAGCAAACGTCTGGTACATTGTTATCTCTGAGCCCTGGAAATTTCAACCTTTAGCTTCATATTGCTGCGACTATTTGTTTCAGTTTTTCCCCATCCTGCTACAATTACAATCTCCGACTCTGGCAGCTTCTTTCTGATGAGGTAGGCATGGGGGATAGATAAATCCTAAAATAGTTATTAGTGTAAGTTATCGTAATTATTACTATAATAAATATTAAGAATTATGCATGTATATATAATTATGCATGTATATATAATATATTAAGTATATACATATATACAGTTTTGTATTAGGCATATACAAATAGTTCGGTCGATCCTTGCCCAAATACATTATCTTTTATTGAACTAAAAATATTGACAATTAAATCCTGCTTACAACTGTCTGGTGGCATCTCAAAAACACATGGACAGCCTCGCTTTAAATAATTTGTTTTATACAAAAAAATTTACAAATTGGTTAAAAATATCTGCTTTGTACTGCTTGGTTGCTACCACAAAAACTTAAAGCTTTTTCCACTATCTACTTTTTATCAAATTGGCAAAACAGCAAAATTTTTTTAATAACTAACGAAGAAAATCTGTCTCATCCAAATTTTGTATCTAACTCACTTTTGAAATTGTCTGCTTTTCCAAAACCAAACCTCTCGTTTTGTTTTATACCAATTCCTTAAATCTCTTTCTTGACCAATCAATACACTCCAATAAAAATCATATCTTTCCCACTCTTTCTTTTGGTCAACACTCATCCTCTCTCTTTTCCTTTCGTTATATTATACACACAACATACTCGCTTCTGGCTTGAGAACAAGATCTACGTCATACACTAATTTGGAATATCCCAAAGTCAAAATCTATTGCTTTCGGCAGCCTTAGAAAACAATTTGTCTACTTTATTCATAAAAAAATTATTTAAATTACAGTTAATCGTTCCTATCTACATTACAAACGCTTACAAATAAAATTTAATTTTCAGTAAATACCAACCGGTTTTTGTTTTTAAAGTCCATTTTTCCGTAAAATTTTTATACCTTACATTTTGTTCTTTTAAATCTATGGATAGTATTTATTTGACTCTCGACCTGTAAACGTTGATACGAATTAGGCGAACGTTTAGAGTGGTGATTAAAAACGGATCCGGCCTCGTTTTTTGCGCCATTATCGTGTATCAAGTGGATATACTATTTATAAACTATTTAAAAACTATCCATCAGATTAATCGGTTAGTGTTCCTTTTTATACTGCTAATATTAATGGTTAACCTATAAATATTTAATATCAACAGCAAATTCAACCAGAATGCCCAAATATCCTTTTTCCACAAAATTTACAATCAAATTCAGCATAAATTTCATACCAAATTCAGCGACGACCATATTTCCATAATTGTCACACTATCTAAGCAAATTATAAAACGTCTGAATATCCCTAAGTTGACAATACCAAAGACCAACTGGAATGTATTCGAGTGTTACATAAATAAAGATTTAAATTTAAATAGAAGACTAAAACAACCAGACAATATCGATAATGTTGTAGTTCTTCTCACCCAAACTATACATGCAGCCGCTGAAATACTTACACCCCTTTAGAATGACAAATAACCAAGTGACACCAATATACCTGTATATATAAAACGTCTTGTGGCACAAAAAGAAGAGCCAGGCGCATATGGTAAAGAAGTCGCAATCCTATAGATGAAAATGAATACAATAGATTAGCACGGTAACTTAAAACAAGACGCGAGGAATGATACATTTGAACTATTTATCAACAATCTCTCAAAAGAAGACCACAGCATCTGGAAAGCAACGAAATCATTCAAGAGTCTTACACAGCACATACCACCTCTAAGGAAAGCCGATGGAAGCTGAGGAAAAACTGAACAAGAAAAGGCATCAATCTTTGCTGCACATCTCTTACACGTTTTTAATGCACCTGAACTTAATAACAATAATAACGAAGAACACGTTAAAAACTTCTAGACACTCCATGTCCAATTATGCTATCAATCAAATGCTTTACTCGTAATAATGTAAAAGAATAAATGTCTAGAAGCAATAACTACAAACCAGGCTTCGACATGATCACCGGGCTAATATTTAAAAAATTACCGAGAAAAGCAATTTTACTACTAACAATGATATGATGATAACAATGATATAATAGTAGGTATCATAAGATTAGCCTAATACCCAATTAATTGGAAGTTCGCACAAATAATTATGTTTAGTAAACCAAATAAATCACCAAATATTACTACTTCATATAGACCAATCAGCTAAGTTCCAATAACGTTAAACACCTTAGAAAGACTTCTGCTTCTTAGAATCTCAGAAGACATCGAAATTAATTTAGTGATCCCATCACACCAGTTTGGTTTCCGCAAAGCCCATTTAACTTTACAGCAATATCATAGGATTGTTAAAAACATTAATGTATGCCTCGAAAAGAAAAAATTTGGACAGCTGCCTTCCTGGATATAGAATAAGCCTTCGACCATGTTTGGCATGACGGTCTCCTGTATAAACTTAAGTCACCATTTCCCATTCCTCACTATCTTCTCTTAAATTCATACCTCACACAACGTCACTTTCAAAACAGATTCCTTACAGAAACCTCTTATTAACATCCCATAAAATCCGATGTCCCTCAAAGAAGTGTCCCTCCTGTACCTCATATACACTGCTGATATCCCAACAACAAATACGACCACAGTAGTCACGTTCACAGATGATACCGCCATAATATCCATCGATGATGACTCCCCAAGTAGCATCAGGAAACCTTCAAATACACCTAAACCTACTACAAGACTGGATGAATAGATGGAAAATCAAAGTTAACCATACTAAGTCTAATCAAATTACATTCACCAACAGGAACATCATATCGTCCGAGAATCAGACTGAACAACATATTACTACCAGTAAAAACAGAAGTCAAATACCTGGAATGACACTTGATCAAAAGCTGACTTGGAAAGCACACATCTTGGGAAAAAAATCCAAATCAACATGAAAATACGTCAAATGAATTGGCTAATAGGCCAAAAATCACAGTTATCTACAGATAATAAACTTCTCATATATAAGTGCATATTAAAACCTATGTGGACATATAGAGTGCAACTATGGGGCTGTGCAAAGCCCTCTAATACCAAAATCATTCAGAGAATCCAATCCAAAATACTCAGAATGATTTTCAACGCGCCGTGGTAGGTTAGCAACAAAACACTGCATGATGACTCTGGTATACCGTTCGTTGAAGACGAAATCAGCAGACTAACAAAAAATTATTTAGAACATCTGCCAGCCTACACCAACGAGGAAGCAAGACAACTACACCTCCAACCAGAAGTCAGACGAAGATTGAAGAGACAGATGCGAACAGACTTTATTCACTAATTTAAATTTAAATTTTAATTTTCATTTTAATTTTAGTTTCAAATTATAATCATAAATTAATTTAATTTATTAGTGTTAGTATTTAGAGTGTTATCAGTGGATAATTTCTCCTCTCGTATTTGCAATAAGCACATTTACTAATAGTTAACAGCATATTCTAAATTTGCAAATTTAATAAAAAAGATCTATGGATAATGAATCGTTTGTGGAATCAGTTTTAAATATTTAAAGCACACTTTCGCTAAAGTTTACTAAATTCTTATGTTTACCTTAATTTTAATCAGATGCCTGCATATTTGGTTTGTTGAATATTTAATTACTATTAAACTGGGAATAAGCCACAATTAAAGATAAAAATACGTTTATTGACGTTTCAATTTCCACTTCGGAAATCGTTCTCAAAATACAAACAGTAAATTAAACAAATTTTGTTTTTTTGTTACATAGTGAAAAATTCTTCTAATAATTTAATTTTATCTGACTCATTTATATTGACAATTCAGACATACATTATGCATTTTAAAGTAGACGACTTTAAAATGATATTGACAATATTATAGTACCATGAATTCTCCTTGTAGTGAACTATCAAAATTTTTATTAAATATTTTAAAACCATTTACAAATAAAAATGACACATTCATAAAAAATACACAACATTTTTTAAATAAATTATCATATATTGAATTTAATTCAAATCATACTTTGGTAAGTTTTGACATAAATAGTTTATTTACGAATGTGCCATTAAATAAGACTTTAAGTATAGTCAAGACAAAATTAGAGAGTGATGATTCATTGGCAACTAGAACAAGACTAAACATATCGGCTATAATGGAGTTATTAACATTATGTACTGATAATACATATTTTCAACTAAATAATGAATTCTATAAACAAAATTTTGGTCTAGCAATGGGCTCTAGTTTATCTCCATTCTTAGCCGATATATTTATGGAAGATTTTGAAACAAATATCATTTCTAAACAAAATTTCAAACCCTCAGTATGGTTTCTGGGTGTCTGAACGTGTAAAGGTCGTTCTGTATGTTGAGAATCGTTATTTAAGTTTTATAGTGAATATTTGGACTTGTAAATTTATTAAATTTTGGACATATAATCATAAAGGTGTAGTGTATTGGAAACTGATGTTAACTCTGGCCTACGAGTAAGCGTAAAGGTATTATTTAATATCTGACTATAATTGCTGCATTGAACTGTTTATTTTGTTTATCTCTGAACTTTTGTGCTCATTAGTGAAACACTAATATCTTCCAAATCGCCTTTCGCTTTACGCCAATTTTATAGGCAACCAGTAATACGACATGGTGTGTTGCTGTTATCTTGATACTGGCCAATAATTACAATCATTATGGATAATTCTAAACCTGTTGCTTTTGACTACAAGGGCAACAAAATTGAACAAACTACTTCAAACGTAACTAAATCCATTATGTTAACGAATGATGGAGAAAATAATACACCTACAACTTCATACGTTGCTGCAGCCAAAACAAGACCTAAACCTATTTTTTCCAAAAAAAGAACAAGCAATTATCATACATTCTCATCCCAATCTTGTGTTATTGGACTACGTTAAAGCAGTTGGAAATATCGTTAATCCCAAAAATGTTTGTTTTGCATCGAAAATATCAAACAACCGAGTGTGTATCTACTTATCAACAACCGAACTTGTAGACCAACTTATATTAGAGCATTCCACTGTAACTGTAAAATTCCATTGAGCTGAGTATAAGAAGACTAATTTCTCCAGCTAAGAGAATATTAATATCAAATGTCTGTCCATCCATACCTAATGAGGTCATAGAACAGGCACTCAAAGATTTCGGACTTCAAATGGTGTCGCCTATATCACTATTAAAAGCAGGTATCCCAGGAGATGAGTACTCGCATATTATGAGTTTTAGACGTCAAGTCTACGTCATTCCAGCCACTGAAAACTACGAGCTTCAAACGTCACTTTTAATACAGCATGAGAATATCGCATATAAATACTTGTCTACAGATCGTATGGAGTGTTTTCTTTGTAAACAGCCTGGACATACAGCAAACAAATGTCCTAACACAAATACACAAACAACCTCATTGCCGCAATCAAATAATTTATCATCAACATTGTCAACAACTACAATAGTTGATACAAATTCTGAGAATCTTCAAGCAACTACATTATTACCAGCACCAGTGTCAAACGACTGCATTCATCAACTAATGACACAAATTCTCTTGAAGACCAGACATCCGACGTTGATGTAATGCCCCCTCCTGAGCACTCTTCCAGCACTGATAAACCAAAATTAGTTAAGAAGAAACCTAGGATGCAGTCCACAAACGAAGCTATTCTATCAGACAACACAAAGACAATTATACAAAATCTCTGTAACACAAATCCGAATGACTATTCATTAACAGCTGATCAGATTATTGCATTCCTCGAGAACTCATTTGGCAACGGCAACCCAATAATCGAAGCTCTGCAAATTACTACAGATATACAGGTCCTGTTGGACGATATGTATAAGATATATCCTTCTCTTACAGAAAGATCTGTTAAGGGTAGAGTTACTAGAACAACGAAAAAATTAAAGAAATATTTAACCACAGATAATAGCAACGCTGAAGTATCACAATCATCAACTGACGACGATTATCTCTCAGATACATCACAAAAGTCCCAAAAATCTACCTTTTAATTAATTAGCTACTTTTCAAATTAATTCAATGGAATTGTGACGGATTCTATCCGAGATATGAAAGAATCCAACAATTGATCGCAGAAACAGAAGCAGATTTTATATGTTTACAAGAGACAAACTTTAAAGATACCAAAATTGGACAACTTAAAAATTACGAAGGTTACCATTGTCTACGAAAGGACTTCCTGAGAGCCAGTGGCGGCACCTCAATTTTTGTTTCCAGAGATCTGTTTTCTACACATCACATACTCACTACTGGCATTGAAGCAATCGCAGTCTCCATCTGGTGTCCCAGCAAAATTACGGTATGTAGCATTTACGTACCACCTAATTACAAACTTTCAGAAGAGGAACTGTATGATCTAATTCATCAACTCCCCACTCCTTATCTTCTTGTGGGTGATTTCAATGCACATAATATTATGTGGGGCTCTGATAAAACATTTGGAAGGGGAAAAGTCATTGAAAGTGTATTAAATGGTTCTAGCACTTGCCTATCAAATACCGGATCAAGTACATACTGCAATATATCTTCTGGCACATTTTCAGCAATTGATTTGAGCTTTTCTGACCCAAAGTCATCATCTCTATTAAACTGGCATGTCCTCGACAGTCTCTTTGATAGCAATCACTTTCCAATTCTGATTTCAAATAGCGAGAATAAATCTAGCAATTATAATGTAACCCAAATGGCGAATCGCCAATGCAGATTGGATTGGCTTCTGCTCGTATCTCGAAAAACAACTTCCACTTCTGTCTCTTTCCGATGACGTAGACGAATCTCTGAACCTTCTTATCCACTGCATTATCTCTGCAGCTGAACTACATATTGGCAAAACTTCTACGACCTATACACGGAAGAAAGTACCGTGGTGGAATAAGGACTGTGAATATGCAGTTCGTCAATGCAAAAAAGCATTAAACAGATATCGAAGAACTCGAAATGATGAAGATTTTGTGCAATTTAAAAAACTAAAGGCCAGAGCAAAGTACGTGCTAAAAGAAAGCAAGAAAATTTCATGGAGAGAATATACTTCATCACTAAAAACCAACACACCTTCTGCCCAAGTATGGACGAAAATACGACAAATGCAGGGCCGTAAGACAAGTTTTGGTATTCAAAATATAAGTTATCAAAACAACGTTATCAATGACACACAACGCATTGCCAATTTACTAGCTAATACGTTTGAACAAAAATCCAAAAGACAATACTCATCTAACATATCATCAGGCACATTAATTGGAGAGGCCTCCACAATAGAAACTGTACAAGAAATCGATCCTATTAACACACCATTTACCTTAGAGGAACTAATGATGGCACTCGATTTGTGTAAAAATACAGCCTCTGGTCCAGATGACATTCCTTTCATATTCTTAAAGAAATTATCGACACCTTGCATCATTATTTTATTAAAATTTTACAACTGTATTTGGAACAGTTATAATTTTCCTAAGCGATGGCGAGAATCATATATTATACCAATTAAAAAAGTTCACAACCAAACACAAAGTTTATCTAATTCATATAAGCCCATATCGCTGACGTGCACCATGTGCAAATTAATGGAGAAAATGGTAAACAAAAGATTGGTCTGGTTTTTAGAAAAAAATAGAATTATTTTACCTGCACAATCTGGTTTTAGATCTCATCGTTCTGCATTAGAAAATTTGGTAATTTTACAATCACATATTTCCGACTCTATGGCCTGTAAACAAGATTTATTAGCAGCCTTTTTTGATGTAAAGGAGCCTTTGACACTGTTCAAAAATCTGTAATCCTCCAAAATCTTCAACAATGTGGACTGGGTGGAAACATATACTATTTTGTGCAGAATTTTTTAGATGATAGAACTTTTAAAGTTATTGTTAACGGAAAGCTGTCATCTACTCGTATTCAACATAACGGAGTACCACAAGGTTCTGTTATAAGCACAACTCTATTTAGTTTGGCATTTAATGATGTAGGCAAAAGTGTTCATCTTCCAGTTAAATACGCATTATACGCTGATGACCTTATACTCTTTTGCAGAGGAAAGAATACCGAAATAACCTGTCGACTAATGCAAACAGCTATTGATAATATAGAAAGGTGGTCGAGGCATATTGGGCTTTCTTTCTCATCTCAAAAAACTAAAATCATGAAATTTAGCAGAAAAACGACAAAAGATAATCCAATTTTGACATACAACGGAGTATTACTAGATGTTATTGATCATCATAAAGTCTTAGGACTGACCTTTGACTCCAGACTTACTTGGAATACACACATTCAGGAAACGAAAGCCAACTGCTTAAAAAATATTAATATCCTAAAAAGTTTAGCACATTTTCAATGGGAGCCGACGAAGAGGTATTGCTCACAGTTTACAGATCCATTATTCGCTCCAAAATAGACTATGGTAGTTTTGTCTATATGTCTGCCTCCAAGTCACATCTGAAAGCTCTTGACTCCGTACACAATACGAGTCTTAGGATCTGCTTAGGTGCCTTCAGATCTAGCCCAGCTCAAAGTATGTACTGTGAAGCTAACGAACCACCACTCTTGGTTAAGGAGACAACATCTTCTTTTGTCATATGCAGCTAGCTTATCAGCCAATCCACAAAATCCAGTCTATCATCTACTTATACAACCAAATAATCTCATTCATCATTCTCAGACCACTAGAGCTGCACAACCCCTCTCTTACATACTAAATTCTATTCTCGACGGTTTTGATCTTTCTGCAACTTCACCCTTTCATATCTCTACACACCCTCCGTGGCATAAGCAACTTCCGAATGTCAACACCTCTCTTTACTCTTTCAATAAACATGATACTCCTAAAGCTATAATTAAACAATTGTTCCTAGACATACTTAATCGAAATCAGTTTCATAAAGTTCTTTATACAGATGCCTCTAAAAATGATGTAGGGGTGGGTACTGCTGTTGTTTCCTCTTTTAGCACTACAAAACTAATCAAACTTCCTGCCGTTTGTAGTATATACACTGCAGAACTATACGGTATCGCCGAGGCTTTTCGTATGTTGGAACCAACTGACCGCAATGTAGCGATTTGCACAGACTCCTTATCATCAATACAAGTAATTAAAAACATGTTCTCAGATCATCCTCTGGTAAATTTAATACATGACATATACAATAATCTTACGGATCATGGAGTAATTGTCACTATTGTCTGGGTACCTTCACATGTAGGAGTTGTAGGAAATGAGGCTGCAGATGTAGCCGCAAAAGAAGCTTCTACTTTGGATATACCTATATCAAATATCCAGTTGCATAATGATATTAAAAAAATGTTTAAAAAGCGTATATATGACAAATGGCAAGATAATTGGAACACAACTTCGAGTCATTTACACGATATACAAACAGTTATACCTTCCTTAGAGCTACCATCTATGCCCAGAAAACAAAAAGTTATTCTAAGAAGATTAAGAATTGGACACACTCGTCTTACACATGGCTTTCTAAATGGCATCTACCGATCCACCTGCATGCGGCCATTGCAGCAGTCCCTTAACAGTCAGACATTTCCTTAAAGAATGTCCGCTTCTTTCTGCTAAAAGAAAACAATACCAATTGGGAGATAATATTAAAGAAATATTAAGTGAAACTCAGAAATTTGAAAACTTGTTTAAATATTTAAAAGACATTCAAGTGCTTAGTAAACTCTAAATTGTAATAATTATGTGTAACGGTAAAATTTGTAATTTATGTGTCTTTTTGTACTATGTATTGTCAAATGTAAAACTGTATATACCTTATATTGTATTATACTGTCATCGTGTCAATGACCTCGTAGTCGAGACACGTTAATTAAAATAAAAAAAAAAAAAAAAAAAAAAAACCCTCAGTATGGTCGAGGTATGTAGATGATGTATTCTCAATATAGCCTCTTGGATCAGAGTTGTTGGACACATTCCTAAATGATATAAAACGATAAAGAAGAGACAATAACATTTACCATGGAAAAGGAATATAATAAAAACGCTACCTTTCCTGGATGTTTTTAATCTCTAAGAACGATACTGGATATGAGACTCAGGTGTATAGAAAACCAACACACACCAATAGATATTTAAATTTCAAATCAAATCACAACATTAATGTAAAAAAAGGGAATAATTAAATCCTTATACGATAGAGCCAAAATTACTTGTTCTAATGAAAATTCGTTCTTGGAGGAGAAACATTTGTGTAACATCTGTTGTATTAAAAAATGATTATCCTTTATCGTTTATAAATAAGGAATTTTCAACAATCGATCGAATGGAACAGAACAACTTAGAACGAGATCCTACAGCATACACAAGGAATAATATGAGGAAAATAACAATACCGTACATAAAAGGACTATCAGAAAAACTTAAAAGGATAGGAAATAAATTCAACATTTCAACAACATTCAAAACAACAAACACGTTGAGATCTATTTTTTCCAAAACCAAACCTAACAATGAACAAGAAAGGACAAAGAATTGTATTTATAAAGTGCCTTGTGAATGCGATCAGTTTTATTTAGGTGAATCATCAAGGCCATTAAATGTTAGAATAAGTGAACATCAATCTTATATTAAAAATAAAGAATTTGATAGATCTCAAATCTGTAAACACGCATGGGATAATGAACATAGGGTTCAATGGAGGAATAATTCAAATGTAGTCCTAAAAGAAACGGATGGTAAAAAAAGAAAAATCAAAGAAGCGGCTCTAATTATGCTAAATGAGGACAATTGTGTCGCAAATTCCTCGGCAGAATGTAGTAGGATCTGGTTACCAATATTGAAAGAGGAAGTTATTAATAAGAAAATACCAGTATTAGTAAGTCAGTAAAATATAGAGGATACATCATTTATGTTTTTTAAATAACGTAACATATAAAATCAGAATTTTGATGTTTGTTGAAGGTAAACTAAATGTACGAACAAATACTTACAATGTCGGGATAGTATTATGAGGTTTTTTTTCCTGGTTTTCCCTCATAATTTACTATGGAATCACTAACAGGAGAATTTTACTGTTATCATGTCATGTGTTTGTCTTTTAATAGACGAATTACATGCTATGATTTTTTTCTGACGGATATTCTCAAGTTAAAGTTGATTTCATATAATCGAATGAACTATCTTATAAGTAAAGTCGTCCCAGAGCGCAACTCAACAATATTGGCAAT
Organism: Diabrotica balteata; assembly: GCA_918026665.1. Taxonomy (NCBI): domain Eukaryota; kingdom Metazoa; phylum Arthropoda; class Insecta; order Coleoptera; family Chrysomelidae; genus Diabrotica; species Diabrotica balteata. Next base: position 36,637,900 of record OU898279.1, on the reverse strand, counting down.
ATCATTTTAAAGTCGTCTACTTTAGAATGCATAATATATGTCTGAATTGTCAATATAAATGAGTCAGATAAAATTAAATTATTAGAAGAATTTTTCACTATGTAACAAAAAACAAAATTTGTTTAATTTACTGTTTGTATTTTGAGAACGATTTCCGAAGTGGAAATTGAAACGTCAATAAACGTATTTTTATCTTTAATTGTGGCTTATTCCCAGTTTAATAGTAATTAATTTACAATGCCACAAGAAAATAGCTTCAGAACAATGTTTGAATATTTGTCTGAAAATGAAAATCGAGAATATTAATATCACTTTTAACAATACTTAGTTACCCACAATAGTTAATACGCCATTATTCTATAAATATTTACTTATTGTACTTAAATTGCAGATTGTAAATTAAAAGTTAAAACAATGTAGATGAAGTAAATATTTATGTCTGACTAGTCCTGTATAAAAATCTTTTAAGGATTAGTTGCTATGTTACAAAATGGTAATTCCAATAACTTGTTTAATATCCCATTATTTATCATTTAATTATTCAGATGTTGTTGTTTATCAACATTTCCAACGTTTTAATACATATATTATACAATCTAACGAGTCATTTTATTTTTATTTGATTTTATTAGTTTTGCTTTTGCTGTTAAGAATGACGTCTGAGACCTTCTACTATCAAAAGGAGGGAGTAATTAGGACATACGTTGGTTATATCGTTTACAATACAACTGAAATAATGACCTCTCGGTCCAACTTCTCCAAACCTCTCGATTCCATCGCTCTTCTAATTCCTTCATTCCAATAAAGCTTCTTGTCAACATTTTTGTAAGTTTATAAAAAATGTTATACTAACATTTTTAAAGTTTTTCATTCTATCGAGTTCTTATGAAGCCCGAAATTAGTGGGCTTCATCGGAACTATTATAAAGGGGGTTGAGGTTAATTGGGTATGCAGCTGATTGAAAGTCAAAGTGTACTATGTTCAACACTTCATTATTTTTCGCCAATTTTAATTGGCATCATCAGATATGAGCTACAATTATTTAAAACATGCGGGGTTGCTCCCCCCGTGGGAGGATGTGTGAGTTCTATTCTGGCCTCATATGTTATGGATGATCTTGATCTCTTAAATATAGTCATCCCTGTTCTCCCATTTAAAATAACCTTCCTAAAGAAATATGTCGACGATATAATCTTAGCCCTACCAAAAGATATGATTATTGAACTCTCATACATTTTTAATGACTTCAGTCGTGGCCAGACAGAAAGCTACGCTATGTACGCTACGTTCGCTATGTTCGCTACGTTCGCTATGTTTGCTATGTTGGGTGGCCAGACCAAACGCTACGTTTCTTTATTACGAAAATATTTCAGTCTGGCTTTTCATTTATTAAGATCATGTTGGTGGATAGTGTACCCTGGCAAAGCAGCGATAGTTCTTCCGACGAAGATAATGTACTGTTGCTTTTAGCATTATGTAATAAGAAGAAACGTAAAAGAAATTGGGTTCATAACGTCAACTTAAAAAGGAAAGAATGTGGTGAATATAATCATCTAATGAAACAGTTGCGTGATGACGAAATTAAGTTTAAAGAATATTTTCGAATGACCCAAACCCAGTTTGACAATATTTTGACAATTATCAAAGACGACATCGAGAAGAAGAACCTTAACTATAGGGACAGTATACCACCAGAAGAACGATTAGCTCTTTGCTTGAGGTAAGTAAAACATGCTGTTTATAAAAACGATATATTTTTTGACTTGTTACAAATGTTACAATGAGGTACAAAAGTTAATGAAAATCAAATAATATTAATATTAATCACTGTTTACACGAAAAGTTATTTTCTCCTTCTGCCGTTAAATCATAATTATTAGCATCATAATCGTAATACTGATTATTGTAGCTTTCTTCCGTCTCGTATGAATTGTAGGTAAGTGATGAAGCAGCCCTTGACGGTGGTGCACTGATGTTAGTGGCTGACGATGGTGCAGAGACAGATGCCGGAGTAAAGCTCAGGGACTCCGTTTCAGCATTTAAAATTGTGTTCATCACTTCTCGCTTTACTCTTAACTGTAAATGTCGAGGCAAACGCTTCGCACTTTCACAGGCACTAGCAAAGAAGTAATCAAGTTCACCTAATAACTTTTTGCTTTCTTGTTTTCTCTCCTTCATAAACGATATCACTTCATTAACATCCTGTTCATTTTCTTTAACTAGCTTCCTGTCTTGTCTTCACCCACCACTCTGTCTCTTCTTTTTCGTTTTCTTCATTGCCGCCACCCGTCGCGTTCAGTTCAACGAAGTCCTCATCATCCTCCTTATCACCCTCGTTCTGCACTGTTGCAACATTCGAATCTGTTCTGTAAAGGATAATACAATAATCATATCTCCTCTATTCCCCTCTTCACTGTTTATTACTTACCTTCGTGGAATGGTATCCACCAGCAAGAAGGACATCTGCAAATTATACTTCCAGACTTTCATTTTCTTTGCAGCTTGTCCACTTTTAGTTCTTCTTCTTAACATAGCCTGCCTGTAACTATCTTGTAGCTTTTTCCAATCCGCCCTTAGATCATCAGCTGCAACAAAAGTTGCAGCATTTATAACAATTATTAACAAATACATTAAATTAAATTTTAGTCCTTTTTTCAAGGTACCTCGCAACAGGAAATTCGTTCCGATCAATGGCATTTACTTATCGTATGGGTAGATCTACAGTCAGTAAGATTATTGAAGAGGTTTGTGAAGCGATTTGGAAAAACATCCAACCTATAGTTATGCCTGAGCCAAATGAAGAGATTTGGAGAGCATCCGAAAACGTTTTCAGAGAAAGATGGAACTTTCCTCACTGTGTTGCTTCACTTGATGGCAAACATGTTAGAATTAAGGCTCCTCAATTGAGAGGCTCCGAATATTTCAACTACAAGAAGTACCATTCAATTGTTTTGTTGGCATTAGTCGACGGTAATAAAAGGTTCCTTGCTGTAGATGTAGGACAGTATGGGAGAGTTAGTGATGGAAATGTGTTTACGAATAGTGCAATTGGTAATCGTTTGACTGAAGGAAACATTGGCTTGCCTCCAGATGAAAATTTGGGCGGGGTCTCTTTGCCATACGTCATAGTGGGGGATGAGGCTTTTCCCCTTAAAAGATACCTTATGAGACCTTTTCCGAGAACAGGCCGACGACTCAGTGAAGCAGAGCGAATTTACAACTACAGACTTTCAAGAAGCAGGAATACCGTTGAAAATGCTTTTGGTATTCTTTCTAATACTTGGAGGGTATATCATCATCCACTAGAGTGTCGTCTTGAACTTGCTGATAAAATTGTCAAAGCTACGGTGGTGTTGCATAACTATCTACGGGCATCATTGTTAACTCAGGCCAGTGTTCCGGCCAACGAAGAAGACGAAGAGGAGGTAGGCGAAGTAGTACAGCAATTAGTTCAAATGCGTGCTGGTACTGCAAGAAATGCAACAAGGGAAGCCCTAGGGGCTAGAACTTCTTTCATGGAGTACTTTATGTCTGATGAGGGTCGAGTGGAATGGCAAGAAAGAGTAGTGAATCGCATAGTTTAAAAAAATATTTTATAATAATTAGTATTATAATATAATTATATATGTATTATGTATTTACCTGGTCTATGTAAAACTTTACTAATCTGCTCCCACGCATTATCCCTTACATTTTGATTCCTATAATCCTCCAAGGACTTTTTCCATAAACATGGTCGTTGTTTAACTTCCTCGATTAAAATTTCCAACACCATGTTTGTTTACTGTTTGTTTAACAATACGCGTCGACACCACCTAGACTTGCAACGGCGTAAATAAAAACCAAAACATACGTTGGACCGTTTACTGCGCAAGCCCGTACTCGGCGACGAATAAAAATATATCCGACAACAAAACATTCAACGACGCAGCTAACATAGCGAACATCGCGAACATAGCGTACGCGGATCTGTGTGGCCAGTCCCGTTGTCCACAACGGAAGATATATTTTCGTCGTATAGCGAACATCGCGTACGTAGCGAACATAGCGCTCTGTGTGGCCGAGCCTTTAGACCGACATATAAAATTTACAGTTAAAACAAAAGACAAACATGAGTCAGGACTTCGAATCGAGACTCATTAGTAAGGTATCGATAAATTCAGATCCGAATAAAACGTGTTTTTTGTTGGTTATATACCAAAAATTTAAATACAAGTTTGTACTAAGAGTGAAATTAAAGTGTCTTCTAATTACAGAAAAGAAAAATTGTAAGTACAATTTTTATTTGATCCAGATAAAACCATTTAAAGAATTGTATTGAAAAACTAAACAACAGAAGATCTATTTTTATGTCAACTAAAAACGCCGATAAGCCGGCTTAATTACCTTAAGTCAGTAGCGGCTCTAGTATAATTATACTAAATGAAGAACTTAAAAATTAAAAATGGATAACAATTTAAAAACAGACACAGTAATCACCAAACCATTATTAACATCTTCAACACCAACCTCTTCCTCAACATTAACCTACTCTAATGCCGTAAGCAACTTTAACTTTCCATCCAAAGAACAAGCAGTTATTTTTCCTCAGTACCAGATATAAAAATACACGAATATATAATAGCAATAGGAACTTTAGTACAACCAAAAAATATCATTTTCGCGTCCAGAATTTCAAATAACAGAGTATGCATATATCTCAGTAACACTACAATCCTAGAAAAAATTACTACATTATCACAAATCCGTTTCAATACAAGGAAACAACATAGAAATTAGAAGATTAATTAGTCCTGCGAGCCGACTAGTGATATCAAATGTCTGCCCCAGTATTCCAAACACTATTATCTAAGAAGTGCTCAAAAAATTGGAGCATATTGCAGTGTCTAAAATAACATTTTTAAAGTTGGCATGCCTGAATCTGAATACAATCATATATTAAGCTTTAGGACGTCAAGTATTTGTGGCTCCAACAACTAATAATCATATCCCAAATTCACTTCTAATATCTCATGACAATACCCCCTACAGAATTTATCTTTCCTTAGATGGCCTAAATTGCTCTAAATGTAATACCAAAGGACACAAAGATGAAAACTGCACTATCGATCCAATAATTTACAAAATATTGACCAGCTATCTCAATCTAAAATATTAATATTTCTGAAACAGAAAATTATCCAATAAATAAAACATCCTTTAAATCAGAAACCCAACTGCTCATCAATCCAGTACTCCTGCTGCTACTTCTTCAACCAGGTCACTACCAAATACCTCCTCCAACTCACAAAACCTACCTGAATCACTATATAATAATACCAACATAATATCACACACTTCTATAAAAAGACAAAAATGTCAACATCTCCTGAAATAATAGAGTCAGAAAATCAAAAAATAATAATTCCTGCTCCAAATAAATCTGCACCTAAAAGGATTAAAAAAGCTTTGAACATCGAAACCTCAATGAAACCTATAGAAGCCATTTTATCGTCAGCTACTATCGCAAGTTTAGTATCGGAAGAATCACTAGAACAATACACAGATTACACCACCAAGACAGTACCATTTTACGAACGAGTTAAAAGATTACCGTATTATATCAATCAAATCACCTTGGCACCATAAAAATATACCAGACACCTCCCTGGACAGTTTCTTTACCAATAGTAGACCTCTCCTTACTTAATCATGATAAGCATTCACACATTTCTGCAGAGATCAGGCTTCAGTATCATACAAATTTACTCAAATATTCCACTCACAAATTGTTCTTCACTGATGCCTCCAAAACTTGCAACGGAGTAGCAGCTGCTACTGTATCAGAAAACTTAATTTCTGCCACTAGATTAACTCACGGCTGTAGTATTTATACCGCAGAGCTCCAAGCAATACTTGACGCACTAAATCATTGTAAAACCATAAATGAAAAAACAAATACTAATATTATCAGATTCATTAAGCTCTTTACAGGCCATTAAACATGTTTATCCCACACACATCAATCTATTCCTAATTAAGGACGCGTTGCAACAGCTCCAATTTTCTGGGAAAATTATATCATTTATGTGGGTCCCATCCATGTCGGAATATCTAGTAATGAGCTAGCACGACAAAACAGCGTTTGAAGCAATAAACAATGTGAACATTCCGACTACAACAGATATACCAATATCAGATACTAAGACTTTATTTAAGACTCATGTAAATAAAATATGGCAAGAAATATGGGATCAAACAAACACAAATCTTAAAAATATCAAACCAGACGTATCCTCAAAAAATCTTGGTATACCACCAAAACGAAAAGACCAGGTAATTATCAGCAGACTCCGACTTGGGCATACACGACTTACACACGGCTACATAATCTCCAAAGAACCACTACCAATGTGCCAAAGATGCCAAACACCTTTCACAGTCAACCATATATTAATAGAATGTCCAGAGTACACCTCAGCCAAGGCGATATTCAAGATACCCAACAGCCTGAAAGAAGCACTGGTTACAAAATTCAATGAAGTTCTGTCTTTTTTAAAATACTGTTAACTTTATAATAAATTGTGATTTAATTTTTGTTACACTTACATACATGTACATAATACCATATTGTTGTAAGTCATGACTTTTAAAATGTATCTTATTTTCTCTATTTGTATCATAAACCTACCGCTTATAACCCTAGTGGTTGATGCGGATAAATACAAATAAAAAAAACATGAGTCAGTCCCATTCCTTGACACCAAACTAATACGTAACAATAACAACGTAATAACAACAGATTGGTATAGGAATCCTATTAGCTCCGGAAGATACATTAACTATTGGTAATATACATAAGCATAGCACAAAAAATTATTCTTATAAAAACTTATGAGAAAACAGAATTTTACAGATAGCAGATCAATCTCTCTATTATAAAAACCTAAAAATCCTATATCGGCTCTTTCTAGACAATTCATACCCAAACACATTACTTACTAAAGTACTATTTAGTAAGTAATGTGTTTTACTAACCTTATATATCCATTTAACCGTCATGTCATAACATGGGAAAAATACCACACTGAAAGCCTAAAAAGGTGGAAAGAACAAAAGAGTTTAGAAGACCAAACAGTAGTTGTAGCTGCAACCGCAAATACTAATATGGATGCTATTACCGCCGGCTAATATGGATGCTATTATATTGATCAGTCAATAAATACAGACCAGATTGTGGAAAACCATGCAACCAATATTTCTGATGCAACTCCAAGTACCAGTTCTTCAAAAATAAGCTTTAAGGACCTGCTGTTAAACACTGTTAAACAGACAAATAAGCAAAGTCCTTCGGACTCAATAAAAAAAGTTGCTGCAGGGGCAGAAGTCGTTACTTCCGAAGGAGTTCTGAATAAACTTACAGAAGAAAATAGATTGAAGAACAGAAAAGAAATAGAAAAACAAACAAAAGAAGAAGAATGCAGAAAGAAAAAAAAAGCAATAATTCAAAAACCGAAGAGGATTAAGAGACGAAAAGAAACTTTTAGTAGCTCAGAATCCGCAGAAGATTTGGTAGAATATGTTGATTCTGAAGATGATTTAGATCCTGCAATATTTGAAGAAAACGAGCAAATAATTGAGAAAGAAGTGCCAACAGTTGGAGAGTTGGGAAATATCCAAATCGCGCTGGATATTTGGGTTGTTTTAGAGTACATATCTAAAACACATATTACATTTTATTGGAAGAAGTGATAATAAGATTGAAAATTAATGGAAAATTTGCTTTTTATGATATAAAAAGAATAGTAACACCTTGTTTAACTGATATAGAAGACAGGGATATGCTAGTTGAAGAAGGTATCGTAAAAACTTTACCAGAAGTCGTTAAAGACAAAAGGATTCATTTTATTTTTGACGTAAATTTTGTCGGGTTGAACATTCTAATCTTAAAAAGTTTGTAAATTGCTTAAAAATAAATATATTAAAATTTTTCAAACACTAAAGAATTCGTTTTTTCTTGCACTTTTAAATTATTAACACTTGCTTCAAAAATAACACACGCTGTTGTAAGCTAAAGTTCATTGTCACTCTTACCCAAATTGACCCCTCACCCCTCATTGAAAGTGTAAACCATGAATACTTAAGGCTGTTTTTATCGGTATACCAAAACCTAGAGATAGTGTTTTCTCTGTTATTTACCGACAAAATGTCTCGAAATTTGGACACGTTATTCAAAATTATGTTGCCTTTAAACTGGTGGTTTTACTTTTTTTTGAAAGTTCTTTTGAAATACCGGATTATGCAGTTTAACTTTCTATTATAACCAAAACTTTTTACGTCCATAACTTGAAAGAGTTTTTTTTTCTGTAATCGTTGATTTTTTTTCACCTTTCTGTGTCCAGTAATAATCGAGAAAAGCGTGTTCAAACTTTGAAGAAAATTGCTAAAAATACTAAAATCTAATAGTGAAACGTGTTAAGCTTGTCGCTCACTTAAGCGCGGAGAAGCAGAGAGAAGCGAAGCGCGGTTTAGAAATAAGGAATATGTGCACGGTTTTTCGCTTATATACGAGGAGGTACAGTACGTTGTTGTTCGGTTTGGAATCAAACGCAGTTATATTTTGGCGTTGAAGTAGGTGTGTAGATACGTAGGTGTGTTGTACGAGACTTTTTAAAGTAATTACATAGAATAGCGGTGCTGAGAAAACTTTGTTATTGCGTGTGCAGTAGCTGAAGAAGAAGAACAGAATATGAATCGTAAAAGAAAACCTCGGATTCAAAAGAAAAATTTAAAAAGGAAAATTTACGGAGAATTTCACCACCTTCATAGCGATTTACTCAATGAAATAAAGTTTTTTTAGTATCATAGAATGAGCCCAGAAAAATTTACTGAACTCGTCGCTCTATTTCTTTCCAAATATTATCACACCTCATCTAGTTTATGGTAGTTCGGATCCGAAACAGCATACAATTATTTATAATTTTGAACAATTAAAACAAATGTTTCGTCATCTATACTGTCTTCACTTTAGATCAGTACCTATAGGTAGTCCAGGCTGTGAGGCCGCTCCCGTTGGGAAAATGTTTCTGATTCGGTTTCTTCGCGGATTCCGGTTCAAAAATGTCCCCTTTAAACAAATCTAAAGGGTGCCGGGCGAAATTTTTGGGCAGAAATTGTTTAAACAATTTTTTTAAACAAAGTCCAAAAATAAATTTTTTTAATCTGAAAAACATTTTTTTAGGTTTTTTTGGCCAATTTAAACAAAAAAAGTCTTTTGTCATTTTTCTCTAAAGTTGATAGTTTTCGAGTTATAAGCGATTTAAAGTCTGAAAAACGCGAAAATACGCATTTTTGAGGCTTGAAAACACATATGTAAATTAGTATTTTTGAGGTTACCAAGTGTCTAAATTAAAGTTTAAACATTCAACTTCAAGATTGCGAAGAGTAATCGGGGCTTATTTTAATTTAGACAGTTGTTTTTTATTTGTTAAGTATGCGCGTACACTCGATTTTTCAGCCGCCGCGGCGCCGCGCGCTGCCGTGCGCCTCTATCGTACTTATGCATAGTTTACATATACTTACAAATAATTATTATTTATTGAGTATATATTTATTTATATCAATTGAGTTATAATATAAATTTCGTCTAAATTCTAATAATAGTTACATAAAATAATTGTACAAAAGATTGTTAAATAACACACTAATATCACTCAGTAAAAGTATCTTTGTTTTCACAAAAATCTAAATCACATCCACATAATGGTACACAGTTGACATGATTTTTCTTGCAGTTGCAAGCATTAGTTTTGCAAGTCTTTTTGCATTTGCACGGTTTCCCAACCCACCACTATTAGACATATAATATCCATATTGTGTAAAATCGAGAGTTTGATAGCGGGAATATATGGCATTTCGCCAAATATATGTTTTAGCGAAAGCTCTTAACAAGTGTTGGTAAAGTGCGTCGGAGGTACAAGGTATATTGGCTAGATTAAATTAAATTTTTCAGTCACACTGTCTTTTCGTCGAAGAGCAGCATTTTGTATTATTATGTAAAAATCTACTTTGGGTTTTAACACTAATTTAATATTGTTGATGTTATTACAAAAAATACAAACTAAATTTTCTTCGGTAAGTTTTCATTTAAGAAGAAGTACGGAAAAAGACATTTTAAATCCATTCACAATTTTTTTAATAACACATTAATAATATAATACCCTTTTAATGGGCATTAAACAATAGTCTTCCTAATGATCGTTTAAGTAATAACAAATCAAGAATGAGCGCGCGATTGTTAAACAGGTAAAAACTTGCATTTTTGCGATAGTATATTGTTTTTAAACACCGCGCAATTTAAAATTAAGTTTACTAATATTAATATTTACTGCATTGTATTATTTAAATAATAATTTAAAAATATTATTTACAATTGATATAAATAAATATATACTTAATAAATAATAATTATATTGTTCAAATTTGGAAGAAAAAAAACTATATACGGTTATTACATTGCGATTATTGATTTATTTAATTAGCCCAATGACAATAATTAATACCTACATAAATAAATTATGGAAAAAACTATGTTAATAAACTTCAAGGATTTGTTTGGGTTTTTTTGCGTAAGTGTATATGTTAAACTATGCATAAGTACGATAGAAGCGCACTCTAGCGCGTCGCGCCGCGGCGGCTGAAAAATCAAGTGTACGCGCATATTTAACAATTAAAAAACAACGGTCTAAATTAAAATAAGCCCCGATTACTCTTCACAATCTTGAAGTTGAATGTTTAAACTTCAATGTAGACACTTGGTAACCTCAAAAATAATAATTTACATATGTGTTTTCAAGCCTCAAAAATGCGTATTTTCGCGTTTTTCAGACTTTAAATCGCTTATAACTCGAAAACTATCAACTTTAGAGAAAAATGACAGGAGACCATTTTTGTTTAAAATGACCTAAAAAAACGTTTTCCAGATTAAAAAAAATATTTTTGGAATTTGGTTAAAAAAATTGTTTAAACAATAATTTCTGCCCAAAAATTTCGCCCGGCACCCTTGAGATTTGTTTAAAGGGGACATTTTTGAACCGGAATCCGCGAAGAAACCGAAATATTTTCCCAACGGGAGCGGCCTCACAGCCTGGACTAAGGTGTAAAATACAAATACCAACCAACTGTACACTAGCGATATTAGCACATATTAGTGAAGGTGGGTACTTTTTCAGTACGAGATACGTCGAATGTAGTCGATGACAAACGAAATTCGGAAAAGTTTCCGCTTGACTTACGTAGACCTCCGCTCACTAGTGCAATGCGAAGCGCGCCGAACAGAATTTCTTTGTTCAAGATTTTACGGTTGCGATCCGTGTCCCTTCTCTTCGCGGTGCAGCGCGTTGCTTCGCACAGATACGCGCGAGTATATTTAACTACATGAAGAAAATTCATAACAACATTTTTCTCCGCGCTTCGCTTCGCGGTGCAGTGCATAAGTGAGCGACAAGCTTCACTCATCATTGGCACTTACTTCCACCGTTATCGGGTTCGTGATGTTAAATCTCATGAACGTACGGTCCTGTAATCGAGTTCGATTTGAAATCATTTTCAAGCTATAACTGCGAAATTGTTTATTTCTTTGTGACAACAAATTATATTTTTTGTTATGATAATATTTTTATGTTATTTTAAATTTATTATAAATAAACACCATGATGTTTTTTTCAGTCACGTTTCACAATTTTTTATTCAATACTATATTTAGCTAAGACATATAAATTAAAAATGTGATAATTATTTTTAAAACATCTACAATAATCATTCAAAAAAGGTATTCCCGACAAAACTAATTTGAATGGAGAATAATGCATCTATTGTCATTAAACTTCCCGTGGGCCGGCGCCACTGTACCCGCTGTACCCGTAGTCGGCTGGCGTAAGCAGTATAGAAAAGTAAGTGATACGCCCATTTCAAATCACAGTTTGCTTTGACTGCTAAAACAGCCTTAAACAATTTAACATAATTTCCACATCTGATGTTATGAACGTACCCAAATTTAAGTATATGTAGTCCGTAAGCATTCAAGGAAAAAAATATCATGACCAAAAACGTCTCCTAAATCATGCAAAATACGTCATAAAAATCATCTAACTGAAAACTACTTCACACTTCGACAGGTTCACCTTGTTTAATAAAAAATTGGGCTTACCAGCTTGGACTGTTTCGAATGATCCTATACAAAATATACAAAGTAAAAATACGTAACACTTTTGAGCCATCTCAGTTTTAGTTTGTTTGATTTTAAAAAATTGGTTTTAAATAATATAAAACCGTATTAGTGGAATATACAAATTTATTAGACAGGTACGTAGTAAATCTCCGTACCCATTAACAGCCGGTGAAGTAAGTATTTCTACAGGAGGAGTCAAATTAGTTTTTATAGATAGATTATAATTCACAGGCCGACATGATTTATGGTGTTTTAAGTTTGACATGTGTCCTTAACTAACTGATTCTGAATATGAATTCGGTTTAAGCCCATCACGTCAAAATTTAAAAAAAAAAACTTGTGAGATATTACGTACTAGCGCAAGAAAATACCTTATTGCTATTTCGTAAATTACATTAAACTTTTTCTTTTAAATACTTATGTTCACTATGTAGCGCCATAATGTCATCAAGACAGTGTAAGAACAGTCCTGCTATATGTTATTACGTGTGTGGTGATTTAACAATAGGAAAACATTAACGAAAAATAACTTACTTTATAAAGAAAGCTTATCACGCTTACATCGGTGTAAAGCTTGGTAATCAGGATAAACGTTGGGCTCCACACAAAGTGTGCTTTCAGTTTGTCGAATTACTAAGAAAATAGAGAAAAGGTACATGTAACTTTTTACCCCTCGGCATTCTTATGGTATGACGAGAACCACAGCCACCTTTACTTCCAAGCCATGAAGTAAAAAAGGCAACACCGCATTCTATGACGTCGGTAGTCCGATAATCAGCTGTAAGGTCTACCAGAATATTAAACTAATTTGAATTTTAGGAAACTGATATTTTGAAAACTTCAATTCATTACAGAAATATTTTTAGGGAAATTAAATTAATAAAACCTTATATATACCTAGTAAATATATATAAAGTTTTATTATTATTTAGGTTATATTATCAATAAAATAATCACTAGAGTAAAATTTATTGTACTTAAAATACAGTGTCAAACAGTTAATCTTACAATCAAATGCAGTCAAGAATCTCTAGAAATTTTAAATATTAAGTACTCGAGCATATAAATAACACAATACATTAACACGACATTTAAAAAGATTATTAAAAATACAAAAGATATAAAATTTGTGCTAAGTAAAAACTTAGTGTAACTATTATGATTAAAAAATTCATCCTAAGAAATCAGACACAATATAAATATGGTTCTAAATTAATCTAATTGAAAATTAAATATTTTACTATTTACTTATAACTTTTGTTGAATTTTCATACTTAGATATACAAAAGTAGCAATTTTAAATATGAATAGGTTTGTTGTCATATAGACCAAGTTAAAAGAGGTATACATGAAAAATGTGTTGAATGTAACATACCATTTATAACTTATCGATTTAAAATAGCCTATATTCTCAAAAGATTTTTGAATGTAATACTCAAATTTGTTATCACTTATCTAAAAAGCAGATCTAAATGAGAAAGTAAGTTCTCTAATTGTGACCATCTTGTTAATTTACTATATTGTAAAATCCATTTCAAATCATTACCACTAATCTATTCTTACCTACATTGACCATTACACTAAAATTACTGCTAACTATTACACTACATATTACACAAATATTATCACACTTGTGTCCCAACTGATTAATGTTTAATACATAGAAATATACACAGTCACTTGTAATTTTACTTGTCCAGTTTTTCAATGGGATATTATTGTCTAAGTCTAATTGACATAATTATGTTATCTCTTGTTCCCTCTTCTTATGCAAAAAGTTTCTTCTGTCTTCGGGATTCCTTCTTTCTTTAGTACGATGAACAGTTACATATGATGGTACTTCAGGAAATATATTAGGAACTGCATTGCCTTTTAATTTGGGAAATATTAACTTTTCAATGTGTACATTTCCATCTTTATCTTCTCATTGTTCAGTCCGCTGAATATCATCTTCATGAAAATGTTTGGCACATACTACGGAAGATTTGGTAATTGTACAGCCTTCTCTATGAATAGAGCATAACCCAGTATAACTTCTTTGGGGATCTTTGGGAAACAAAAACATACTTTCTGCCTGTTTCGTTTTTAAAGTACTGGCATAATTGATTTTGCAACCAGGTACACAACAATGCCAGAGCATCTGTAACAAAAAACAAAAGTATTATTATTGTTGTTTTTAGTTTACATATTTTGTAACAAGAAGCAAAAGTATTATTATTTTCAGTTTGTTTTGTAGGTTATATTTATACTTGCCTTTTAAATTGTCGTTAAGAATCTTCTAAAAGTTCTAAATTTAATGAAATTTCACTTATATTAATATTTTCTAATTGATTTAAATACAATTTACAAATAAAACATTCGAATAAAGTTAAAAAAACAATAAATTCAACAAACTTTACAAGAATTCCTATATGAAATGTTAAACCAAAACAAACCACAGTCGGACTACCACGGGTTGTTGCCAAATTTCTACTTTATGGCTTGGAAGTAAAGGTGGCTGTGCGAGAACCAAAAACCCATGTAGATGACTACTACTTTTGCTCCTGAGATATCAAGGGCTTCAATTTAAAACATAAACACAAAATTCAATATCCTTATTTACTTTCTACTAAACAACCTGTATCTCATGGATCAGGAATCCCTATTCTTTCATCTTTTCTTCACACCATTCAACAGCAATGATCAGATGAAAGTTGAGACGAAAAAACCGATGAAGACGAATTCAATCCTGAGATAGACCAACCTCAAAAGTTTATCCAAGCTGAAATAAATAACTTATTGAGAGACTTGGGATAGAAGGATGCTGCACAAATCTTAGGATCACGACTGAAAGATAAACATCTATTGGCTTCAGGTACCACATTTTCGTGGTTGCGCGAATTCTTTGTCACATCGTGACAAAGAATTCGCGAAATATTTTTCTCAAGAGTGCTGACTGGTGTATTTTTATAATATTCCTGAAGTAGTCATGAAACCGGGAGCTGACAATTACTTCTCTTGGATTCTTCCTCTTCTTCTTCTTCTCTTGGATTATATATGTATATATATATATATATATATAATATATATATATATATATTGCAAGGTTCCTAAAGCCTCTGCCGCATCCCGCATTTCGACCGCCATCGTTTTTCTGTCCATCCATTCGTCTCCTTTGATGGCTCTATCTCTCATTATGTATCGTACATTTTCTTCCCAGGCAACTGAAGGACTTCCCTTTCTTCTTTGTTGTGGTATGTAATTTAAAGCTTTCTTTGGCCATCTATCTTTATTCATTCGCTTTACGTGACCATACCACACTAGTTGTCTCGTTTCAATTCTGTCTACACTGGAATATACAATATTTGTCCTCCTTCTAATATCTTCATTTCTGATATGATCTTTTTGGATACGCCACAACGCTCTCCTTAGAAATCCATTTCTACTACTTCTATTCTTTTTTATCTTTTTTCGTGATCTGTCAAACTTCTGCTCCGTAAGTCATAATAGGCTCTACCAAGGTTCGATAGATTGTCAGTTTCGTTTCTTGTTTAATATCTTTAGACCATAGTAGAGAGTATAGAATGTTAACCGCTTTTTTTCCCTGCTGCGTTCTGTTTTTGATGTCTCTTTTGGTAGTGCCTTCTTTAGATATTATAGATCCGAGATATTTATATTTCTCGCATGTTTTTGTGTTTCTAATTCCTAACTTTGGATCTTCTTCATCATCTCCTATTTTAAGATACTCTGACTTTGACATGTTAATATTGAGGCCCCATTTTGCATATTCTTTCTTTAGTTTTCTAAACATGTAGTCCATGTCTTCCTCATCATTCGTTACGACTAACTGATCATCTGCGAAAAATAAAGTTATTAGACATTTACCATCGCCTATGTCTATTTCCATTTCGGATACTTGTTTTCTCCACTGCTCTAACGATGATTGAATATATATTTTAAATAAGGTCGGAGATAGACAAAATCCTTGTTTAAGCCCCTTTGTTATTGAAAATGATTCAGATATAAAGTTTACTTCTTTAACGACAATTCTTTCATTTTTTGTATAAATTTGCGATGGCATCCACATACTCTCTACTGAGACCTACTTTCGTCAATGTTTGAAACAGTTTTTTCAAAGGTACCGTATCGCATGCCTTCTCTAAATCTACAAGCAATAGGTGGGTAGATAGATTCCTTGCCTTCCCATTTTCGATTATTTGCTGCAGAACGAATATACCATCAGTGCACGATCTTCCTGTAAGAAATCCATTTTGTTCTTCTATTTCTTTGTATTCCGATTCTATTCTTTTTTTATTATTCGACCCTACAACCTTCCCACTGAGCTGATAACAGTTATTTCCCTATAATTAGAGCATTTGCGTTTATCCCCTTTCTTGAATATTGAGCTGATGTATCCAATATTCCAATCATCAGAGATATTTTGACCTTTTAAGCATTTGTTAAATAGTTAAACCAACATCTCATGTAATATTTTTGGTCCATACTTTACCAACTTAATTGATATGTCTGCAGGTCCTGCTGCTTTACCGTTTTGTTTGATGTTTTGAGGGCATCGTTTAACTCCCCCGCGTTGTAATCCCAGTTATTTGTGTATGTTCAGATATTTCTTTCATTTCGATCTCTTGGAATTTACATCTATCCTCTGTCAGTAAGACCTCATAATGGTGTTTCCACTGTTTCAGATCTATTAACTGTAAGTTAGATTTTTCCTTTCCTTCTCTCCGGAGAGAGTTTTATCACCTTCCAAGCTTGCCCAACTCTTGTTTCACCCACATACCTATCCACCTCTGCACGTCTTCGATCCCACATCTCATTTTTACTTTTCACTACTTTTCCTTTTACACATCGATATAATTTTTGATATATCTTGTAATCTTCATCCTTTCTCGTTGACATCCATTTCTGATAAGCAGTTTTCTTCTTGTTGACTAAAGTTTGCATATTCTCCGACCATCATTCTTGATTTTTTGTTTCATGTTTGTCTTTATAACCCAAACCATCACTTGCAGCCTCATGAATGCATTTTTTAAGTTTGCTGGTATAATTCTTCTGCTGATATATTTTCTCGATCCACATTTTGTAATTTTGTGGCCAGTCGTAATTTGTAAAGAAATTACGTTGAATCTTCTTTTACGCTTTCTAGATTATATTTAGAAGATATTACTTCTTGTCCCGTTTCTATATTCTGAACCTGAGTGTTATTGTTTTTGCGATAATTAACTATCACGTTCGCCATAAGTAACGATGGTCGGATCCACATTCTGATCCTTGGTATAACGCTTACGTCAGTTGTTTTCAATTGGGAAGTTTGACGTTAGATTACATAGTCGATTATCGAGCGCAGATTCCTATTAGGCTGTATCCATGTAAATTTGTGTATGTCTCTATGTTGAAAAAATCCATTCATAATTTTGAGGGACATTGTTTCACAGAAATATCTAAGATGCATTCCGTTGTCATTGGTTACTTGTTCCCCATATCTTCCTACGACTTTTCTTTTCTTCTCTCCCTACTCTATTGTTTAAATCTCCTAATATAAAGATTTCACAGTTTTTCTTTAATTTCAAAGAGTATTTCATTCATATTGTTGTAGAAATCGTCTTTACTTTCTGGATCTGCATCTTCATTTGGGGCATATACTTCGACAATTACGATGTTGTGTCCATTCTTTTTCATTTCCAGTATCAGCAGGTGTTCATTTACTCGAGTCCACGATTTAATATTGTTTTTAAGATTTTTTCGAATGGAAATAGAGACTCCTCTCTTAGCTCTGTTATCTTTACTGACTCCACTGTAGATATGTATATATTTTCCTATCTCTTCAGTTCCTTTTCCCTTTTTCTTGGTCTCGGTGAAAATACATATATCTATTTTTCTTTTCGCTAATTCTTTAAATACTTCTGCTTGTTTGGATCTAAGTCCTTGTACATTCCATGTAGCCAATATCATTTTCCTTTTCCGTTGCATTAGTCGTCTTTGTTTTGATCCATCCTTTGTATTCCAAGGCTATTGGTCGAAATTTTTTAGGCATTATTTTGTTTTGACACGGGATGAATTGCTAGCCCATCGCCTCAACCCTCCCCCTTTATTCGGGCTTGGGACCGGTACCGGCACTTACTTTAGCTATTTAATTCACCCAGCACTTACCGGAGGCGGAGTTACAATACTTATAATAAAACACAAATCAATGTATGGGTACTTAATTGGGATGATAAACATAAAATTAACAGGAGAATTTTTTAGAGTGCATGTTTAAATGAATGTGACTGACTGATCGAGAATGTTTGATATTGTTTTAGGTTTTAGTATACTAAAATCTTGCGGTCTGTCGCACAGCCCTGCTTTTAGCTGGTTTGATGTAATATTTTAGTTGAATTGGCAATGTTGCCTAGAAATTAGAATGACACATGAAAGAAAGAACCGTCAGTTCTAAAAATGTCAGCATGTTAGAACTGCGAAACATTTAGCTAAAAAAGTAAAAACCACATCCGGTGAAAAATATCAACCTTTAGTGTCCAAGTGTTTTTAGTCTGTTCCGAAAAACAAACCGAACAAGAAACATTTAACGAAGACTTGTGTCGTGCATTAGTATATTCTAATATACTTTTAAAATTATCTAATGAAAACTTGCAAAATATTGCAAACAAAACATTTCCAGTGGAACGAAATCTAAAGAGAAATAATGTCAATTTGTTATACTCCTCAGTTATCCACAACATAAAAGCCGAAATAGGTAATAATTACTTTTACATATGTGTGGAAAGAGGTAATAATTACTTTTACATGCATGTGGACGAGACCAGTGACTTGTCAGGAAGATACATTGTGCATTTTGATTGGTGTACGTAGCGATGAAACCTTTCCAAACTCGTATTTAATTTCCTGTAAGCAAGTGGAAAAAACCAAAGCTCTAAAAATATCACGGTTTCTACAAGAAGCATTAACAAACTTTTTTCTTTCTGCTGCTGTACCTAGATAATAATATATTATTGCTGATTTTATCTGATGCCGCGCCATATATGGTGATAACAGGACAAAATTTAAAAATATTTTATCCAAACTTAATACATGTCACTTGTTTAGCGCATGGAAAAAACAGAGTTGCGGAGGAAGTAAAAAAAATTTCCACTAGTTAACATTTAACTAGAAGATGGAGGAAAGTTACCAGGAATCGACAGAAATGGCAACTTCTTTGTGAGCAGGCCAAGAACCACAACGGATTGTCGAGCCACTTATGATGATGAGTTAACAGTTTAATAGCGAGCGTCAAAAAGGTATTCCGGAAATCATCTGTAAGAATACAATGTTACAAAGATATGATTCCTGCTGTTCCACTGACCACCGCAACCCATGTTAACACGTTGGGGAAACATGGTTGGGAAGCAGCTAATTTTTATGCTGATCATTTTGTTAATTTAAATAAAAATTATTAACCTTCTAACGGATGATAGTTGCCAATATTTTTTGGAAGCTAAGCAAGCCTTCCAAAATAACATCCTCCAACAGCAACTGCCATTCATAAAATCAAATTATAGTTTTGTCCAGAAAACTATAACTCAATTAGAATTCTCGAAATTATCATTATTAGAGAGTACAGTTTTAATAAAAAAGCTTGAGTAATTGTGTCAAAACGTTAAAGGTACTATTGGGAAATTCATTTTTCAAAAATTTAAAGTAACCATGGAAAATATAGGGGTTACCAGGTATTTTCTAAAGTGATTCAAGTATTAGCTGGGACATTTTCCGAACCACCTAATTTAGAACCATCTATTATAGTGAATTTTAAAAATGCCTCAGTTACATCAGTTGATGTTGAAAGAAGTTTTTCTATTTATAAATATATGTATTCAGATAGAAGCCATAAGTTTTTATTAGAAAATTTTGAACATCATGTGATAATCTATTGTTACCACAATTCAAAATAATATTTATATATGTTAAAATAATTGTATATGTTATGTATTTATATTATTGTAAGACTTTTTGTAAAAAAAAAATATTGTAAATATTTTTCATTACATGCATAGTTTCTAGATAAATATAAAAAAATCTGCATATTTATGCGCATATTTCATACTTTTTTATTTGCGTATTTGCTCAAGTCTAGTAATAATACTAGATGCATGTATTATTATAGATAGATCTTAATTAACATGCAGACACCTTTAAATCGATACATTAAGTCAAAAGTGTCTCGCGTTTTCTAGGCTTTTACGAAACTCAAACTGTTATGGATAACTTTAATTACTAGCATATATTAAACATTAAGCTACTGGTGTGGAAATCGCCACATTCTCTTTGGTTTTTGGTTTTTGAGAGACAAATAAAGATCGAAGTCAACCAGTGTTTGGGAAGTACATCTAAACTCTCAATTTGGTTAAAGAGTGTCACTAAGCCTTTTATTTACAATTTTTATTATCTTCATAGAAAACACGTTTAGGTCCAAGGATTTTCCCACTCTTTATTATTTTTAGTACGTATTGTTTTGCTTCAATTTTTTTAATGAAATCTAATGGAATTTCTTATTTTGTAATGTCAGAACCTATTTTTTCTGCAGGACGTTCTATGTATTCCAGGTCCACTCTTTTATAGTCGAAGAGTTCATCAATGTATTCTGGTTAGAATCATGTCTTTGTTATGTGCGTTTCTGAACTGCCATAACAGATGTCAATGGACCCATATTATTTTTTTCCAAATTGAAATAACTTTCGACTTTCAGAACTAAACGCCGTTCTTCTGGAGATAACATTCTAAGTTTCGACTGGATTTTATTTTCTTCCAAATTACTCATTTTACTTTAAAGTACCGCTTCACTATACTACTATAAAAACTAGGCACTTATATACAACTACTACACCCTATCAAAAGAACGCGGGTTGTACAACAGTCAAAACAATCGAACATACATTATTTAACAGCCAATGCTAAACAAGAATAAACACTGCATTGCTTGTGATTGTAAAAACCGTTCGCATGTTCTAAATAAAATTTTTTGATTATTTATTTTGCTAAATTATTAAATAACACCAATACAACCCACGACCATCAATTAATTTTTAACGATAAACAGAAGTTTAATATGATCACTAGTTTGAATTTGATCGACTTTGTCGATAACAGTGTCGGTAAAAGAAAGATAATTTTAAATAATTTTTCAATGATTGTGTGAATTTAATAAATACATTACTAAACAGATTTTTAAAGTGTCAATAAAGATTACAATTATTATGACACACGGTACTCTCCTTATTTTTCCACTAATATGTTCTTGTAAAGGCATAACTTTAATTATTGGGTAAAACCTACATTATACGATACGTCAGAAGAAATTAAAAAAATAATAATAAAGTCACTGTTTAAATTAATATTCCTTACTCGTACTATTGCAATAAAATAATAAAATCAATAAACGATAACTTGCTGAGCAGTGCTGATTGAAACAAAAGAGTAGTAAAATATTATTCATAAAGACGGTTAACAGAACATTAGAAAAGTCATAGTAGAAGTCTCAAATTTTATTTGTATGTTTTATTCGACAATATAAGAGAGATTTATGTTAGTACAATCGAATCAATTTGATTTAAAATATTTCGAAATCTTTGTTTGTTTTTATTATTACTTCTACCTTATTTGCTTCTTTTTGCCGAGAATACCACTCGATGAATTGTTGTATGTGCGATGCATCTCCTCAGCTTCTTTACGCAAATCTTTATGAGCTGCACTAGCATCATCAACATCGCCAACGTCAAAGTTTGTGTCAGTTTCTGTATCAGTTTAGTCCGCCTCTGTTGCCATTTTAACGATTTCGTCATCTATCAGCAATCGATAGCCGTTTTCATCCTCATCACAAATTAACCATTCGTTTATAATCATCTGTAGGCAACTAAAACAAAACAGTTGATTCAGTCGTTAACTGTAGTAGTTACCGCATCACGCTCGCGCTGTCATGAGGGCATTTACATCTTGAGTTGATTCAGGCCATAATTTATTCCACACTCTTTTCAGCGTTACTTCCGAAACATCAGCCCAAGCATTCAGAGCATTGTCGACTGCGTGTTTTTAATTGTACGGTTTCCAGTATTCTGCCAAAGAATATTCCTCTTCCATAACTAGGTTTTGAATAATTATTTTTCTGTATCTTCTTTTAATGACCGATTCAATGACCGATTGAGCCACTGGCTGAAATCGATGATGTTGTTATTCGCTGACAGAAAGAGCACGTGATATTTATATAGTCATTACACAGCATACACGGCTTCAGGATGTGCAGGTCCATTGCCCAAAATGAGAATCGCGTTTGGTGGCAAATTTTTTGCTAGCAGGTATCGCATATTACTCGATCGCATGCCAAACCATATTCATCGATCTTAGCTTGAAAGTTTCTTTTATATTTGTGGCAGTTTTCTAACTTTTTCCAACCAAACCGCTGCTTTCTTTAAATGAAGGATTGCCATTCAACTTCATGTTGAAAAAACAACGCTTTTTCGGCAACAGTCGGTCCAGATAAAGTAACACCTTCGTTTCTTTTTTGAACGAACTTACAGAAACATATTTTTTAAATTCCTTCAGCATTTTTCTTCAAATCATTGATTGTTGTTCTCGGAACATTCATACTTTTTGCTTAAAGAAACAACAGAAACACCTTTCATTAAAAAATTGTTTAAAATCCTTTATAAAAGGTATATACCTTTTATATACCTTTTATAAAGGATTTTAAACAATTTTTTGTGATATATGGTATACAGCCAGCTACAGGAACTTAGTTTTCCTCGTGGGACCTTTCATTAGTTCTGCAATAATTTCTATTTTTTTTTAATTGATAAAACAGCACGTTTCTTTTTGATGGTCAATATGTAGAAGGCTTCGTTTTCCAAAACTTAATTGATCAAACGACTAAGTGACACAATCAATGTTCGAATTTGAATCAAACTGAATTATGGTGATACACAGATATTGACTGTAATAATTATTGTGCTGTGCGTTTTTATTTTCGGCTTGCAATTCTAAAAATAGAACTCTAAAAGCACATTTATCATTACCTATTTAAATTGAAATTTAATCCCGAAACGTGAATAAGAACAAAAATTATTTACATAAAAAAATGCGGTGGTGAAACAAACAAGTCCAACAAAATGAATTGATGACTAAATTTTTACTTATGTAGTCATGGACCCTGACGGTTAACAGAGGTGACGGTTAATAGAGAAACGAATAATCGAGGTTCCACTGTATATGTGTATAGACTGTATATAAAACACTGTACAAAGCGGTTTTTTTTAGGTAGAAAATACTTTACCTACAATACTAAATACGCCGTTATCCTATAAATATTTACTTATTGTACTTAAACTGCAGATTGTGGGTTACACGTTAAAAAATATAGATGATCTGAATGTCTGACTAGTCCTGTATAAAAATATTTTAAGGATTAATTCCAATAACTATTTTAATGTTCTATTATTTATCATTTAATTATTTAGATGTTGTTAATCAATATTCCCAAGGTTTTAATGCATATATTATACAACATAACGAGTCATTTCATTTTTATTTGGTTTGATTAGTTTTGTATTAGTTTTGATTTTTCTATTAAGGATGATACTTGAGACCTTCTATAACAAAAAACAAAAAGTAGTTGGACATACGTTGGTTGTATCGTTAACAATCCATCTGATATAATATGACTTAGTAAAATACCAATGGTGGTTTTACAAATAAACCTGCTTGCCAACATTTTTGTTTATAGAAAAAGTTATACTTTTCTGTTGTAAAGAATGTTCTTCCATTTTAGAGAGTTCTGAAAAACCCGAAATTAGGTGGCGAAAGCTTAGCTCAAAATAAAAAAAAACACGCACTTTGAAGGTACTATTTCTTTGGCCTATATAGGATCGGGGGCAGTCTGCAAAAAAATTTCATAACCTCCGTGATGTTCATTTGGAATGTTGTCTTTAATTGATCGGACAAGGGATGAAAATTTTTATGATATGAATATTGTCTTTATTCTTCTTGGTGTTAGAATTTTCTCCATTTTGTCAGGGACACCTTTGATGGCAAGGAAGAAAAACTTTCGTATGATGATGGTCTGAGTCTTTGGTTTCAGATTAAGTGGAAGATTGATGCCTGTGGATTACGAAGGCGTATTGATCTGGAGACAAGAGTATTAATAACTGAATTCATGTGTGAGGGGGGATGATGAAAGTTGGCACACAAGTAACGATTGGTATGTTTTTGTTTTAGATAAACAGAAATGAAAATCTTGGAATTGGTTTTTCTTCATAATAACATTGAGAAAAGATAGGGATGAATCAGTTTCCACCTCCATCGTGAACTAGAAACTATCATGACTACATAAGATGTATACCATTCAGGTGAGATTAAAAATACACTAAAGCATCCCTGCTATAAGGCCAAATGACGAATGTATCGTCAAAATACCGTAGCCAACATGGGTTTCAGTATTGATGTGGATAGTGCTCGAGTCTCGAAGTCTTCTATAAAGATATTGGCAATTACTGGAGATAAAAGCCCATTGAGGCACCATATACTTGTCTGTAGAATTGATTTTGAAAGATAAAATAAGTGTTAAACATACAATGTTTAATAAGAGATAAGTGATCTTACTAGATACTGTATTTAGTTTTCAGAATGTTTACAGTTTGGTCTATAGGAATGTTTGTAAAGTATGAAACGGTATCAGAATTTACTAGAATGTCTGACGATGAGATTTGGTATTGTTTAAGAAGTTCGATGAAATGAAAAGAATTTTTGACGAAGGATGAAGCATTTTCGGCAAAAGGTTGTAGAGGTTTTGGTCAAGTGCTTGGCCAATGGTTGTGTAGGGCCATTGTATGCACGAACAATGGAACATAGAGAAATATCGGGAATAAACGTGAATTTTTGAGTAGGCCATATATTTGAGGTAGTCTGAAAAACTTTTTACGCGAAATTAGATATTGTTTTATGTTAAACTGGAAGAGAGGTTCTATTAATAATGGGTTTTGTTGTTTTCTCCAGATAGGTTGTTAGATTATTAGGAATTGGTCTGTAGTCTGGAGTATTAATGCGAGTTAGAGGATTAAGGACATATATGTTATGTTTGTTTCTGTGATAAAGAATACTAGATCGTTGGCATGTATATCAGCTTGCAGTGGTTTGGGTATATCTTTTCTTATGTTATTATTTTTCTTCTTCTAGTTCCATGACCGTTATCGATCGTTGGATATCATGTTGGCTACCATATTCGCTATCGTGACTTTATTGACAGCAGCTCTAAATGTCATTATTAACCATTAAAAATAATGTGGGACTTATTACAAACACTTGAGGAGTAACATTCTCCTTATGCGAGAGGACTTATGTAAATTATTTACGTAAAATAATTCAGGATATTACTAATTTATTGCTTCCTTGTAAGTACTATTTACTTGGTCGTGTTTTTTTAAAATAAAACAAAATGTCAAACTATTTATTTGAATAAATTAGTAAAGTCATTATAATCATATAATATTTATTTAAAAATATATCAGGCTAGAATGTTTTGATAATCTTCAGTATATTTATTTAATCTGTTACATGTTCGTGTATCCATGGTAAGAAACTTGAAACTTTGGTGTAAATTCCAGGAAAACCCTGTATTCCACAAATGTTAAGTCCAAATGAAGTTATTCCCTCCTGGTACCAATGAAAAATATCGGCATTTGATCTTTTCATTAATGGCCCACCACTATCACCTGCAAAATTTTAAATTATAAATAAACACCTTAATTTCTATTTTGGATAAGCCTGAAGCATGTTTATAATTCTCTCAATAATTTCCTCAAGAAAATTATCTTACCGCAGCAATTGACATTCCGCTGCCATTGGCGATGTAACCACATTTTGCTTACCCCGTTTCCATCTATAAAGACAGCGGGTGACCTAATGTGTGTCGTCCCTCGGTTGGCTGTAGCAACTTACCTGTAGATGCTGTACTGCTGTAGATGCAATTCCATTGCATCTTTCTTTTAGATACATTCAATTTCTTTACAAGAACTAGAGAAATGCTATGCGATCTCCATAGTAATTGTTCTAGCCAAGAGAAAGTAGGCAAGCTCCAAAATAAGACCATTGTGGTATTATAAGTGCAGACGTCATCCAATTCGGCGATGTCTAATTATAGTTGCTTTCAATATAGTTTCTCTTATCTTTACAGACACTGAGTCAATTTTGATGTGTTGATTGATCTGACGTAGTGATCGTATCCACATTAATTTGCCGATTGAATCCACTTCGAATTAAATCCTAATTACATATTAATTGGTCGCTTACCATTCATTATGAATGCCGCTGCTGTTATCGTACATGCGCTCCTGTGTCCATGATACATTACTGCATCATTGTACCGGCGTCACAATCTACCTGTTGTGAACACAATATGTCAAGTATCATTGCCGAAGGACAGTTCTATGAAAAAACGTTACTGCTTGTGACCACCTGCTGACTAGTGTTAGTACATTACCGTATTTTTCAATAGAGAAGCAGCCAAGACTATGATTCAAAGATTATCTTTTGTTCGGTGCTACCTAAATCTTTACGAAAGTATTTATTGACAACCTTCAGTTGATTTGCGGTTTATTTATTTTCATTACACTTAAAACAGTATTACATTTACAATCTACATTTTACAATATAATTGTAAAATATAATGTTTAAAGTTTAATAAAGTGCTTATTAAAAATGGCAAATTTGCCGAAACGTTTAATCAAAAGTTGTATTTACATCGACCAACAAAAACCAAGGAAATAAAAAAGTGTCTTAATTGTTTGTGTGTATTTTAATTAATTCTATAAACCATGTATATGTAAAAAAATATTTAGTCTGTGCTATCTGTACTGTGTAACTATACCAACTTTTCTCTCACCCGCGGTTTATTTTATTCTCGTGTGTGTTTATCTTATCTTATGGCCCTATGCGGATGAAGTTTTCCTATTCCTTTAAAAATAGGTTAGTGTCTAATTAACTTTCTGCTAGTCTGTATTTAGTATATGTAGTATATGGGAAATGACTCAATACTCACAATCTAAGTCATCATCAGTGGCATTACAGCTCGTTATGAGCCAAGGCCTTTTTCAGAACAATTTTCCAGTCTCCCTTGTCTCTGGCAACCCTTCTTCATGCTTTAATTTCTTTTCTTTTCTTTTAATTTAATTTAAGTATTGATCTTCCTCTGGATCGTCTTCATACTGGTCCTCTTCGGTCGAAATTTTTTCTGATGCATCTTCATCTCGAACTCATTGGACTCCTCCATATATTTTCCTTAGAATTTTTTCTCTCGAAACGTCTAAGCAGTTCTTGCTCTAAGCACTCTGTGTGAGTGACCACGTTTCTGACCCGTATGTTAACACTGGCCTTATTAGTATTTTATACATGGTAATTTTAATTTTTCTGGGTAGTTTTGGGCAATCTGTTTCCTCAAGCCATAATAGCACTAATTGGCAAGCACTATTCTTCTTTTTATTTCTTTGCTTACATTGTTGTCTTTGATCAGCAGCGAGCCCAGGTAGATGAAGGTATCTACACCTTCCAGTTTCAGATCGCCAATTAATAGTTTAGGTATCTGGTTGCCTGATCTAGTACAATATATATACTTGGTTTTCTGTGCTTTTATTTTTAATCCCATTCTCTGTGCAGACGCCTTTAATGATCGAAATGCTTCGATGAGAGATTCCGTGGACCTAGCAATAATGTCTATGTCATCTGCATATCCGACCACTCGTACAGATTTATTAAAGATGGTGCCATTAATATTAATATGGAACTCTCGAATTACTTTTTCTAATGCAAGGTTAAATAGGAGACACGACAGTTCATCTCCCTGTCTCAGTCAATGTTTACAATGGAAGGGTCTTGAAAAGTCATTTTGGATTCTAACTACACTCTCTACGCCTGTGAGTGTAAGTTCCGTTAGTTGAACAAGATGAAGCGGCATTTGAAATACCACCATAGCCTGTATTCCACAATCTTAGGTAGTTTTTATTTCATAAAGTTGGCAAATTTTGAGCTTTTTTGTCAATTTTTGGTTTCAAGGCTTACAATATTTGCCCCATCATCAGACCCCAGTATGTTATTTTTATAGTAATTTTTGGGAGTATATTCTCATCCATTCGTCTAACATGATTGTACCACATCCTCTTACGCTGTCTTCCCCATCTTACTCTAATGTTTGTATTTCTTACCCTGTCTCTTCTTGTTGTGCCGACTATTGTTCTTAGGGTGTTCATTTCAGCAACCCTTAGCATCTGTTCCGTTTTTTGGTACCTTCGCGCACTTCTATGCCATATGTCATGATCGGTCGTATGCAAGTCTTGTATATTCTAATTTTACTATCTGTGCGCATTACGGATTTGACCAGACTATCTCCCTCAGACATCCTGACAG
Source organism: Diabrotica balteata (assembly GCA_918026665.1). Taxonomy (NCBI): domain Eukaryota; kingdom Metazoa; phylum Arthropoda; class Insecta; order Coleoptera; family Chrysomelidae; genus Diabrotica; species Diabrotica balteata. Next base: position 36,609,276 of record OU898279.1, on the reverse strand, counting down.
TTCGGATGCTTTTTTGATCTGACTCCTTAGGTCCTTTACTGGGTCGTGTGTGTTTGATATATCTTTGCCCAGATAGCTGAGAATTCCATGGATACTAAAAGTTACCAATAGTGAGGTACTTCTGCATATGAATAAAAAAAGGTATTACTGGTATAATCAAAGCGATTAAAATATAATATTTGGGTAAGGTGCTGAAAAGTGAAAAATACTAATTACTGCAAATCGTAATGGAAGGTAAAGTGCATGGCAAAGGCTCAGTTGGAAGACGCCAGAACTCGTGGACGAAAGGCCCGAAGAGACAGTTTGACTGTTCATCTACAGAAATCTTTCATTCAGCAGTTTCTAAAGTTACAATTGACATTTGGATCATCTACTTTCGAAAGGATATTTCGCAATAGGAAGAAAATGACAACTATAATCTACTAATCCACCAGAACATAGATACTACTAACAATAAAAATTAGCAAAAAGTCAACTGTGTGAGAAGAGCCTAAACTCATGACCGCAAGGAGCTTAAAATAAACTAAACCATAAAGTGCTAACACTTCTTTTATCATCCAAAAATCACCAGGGTTCCCATTTGGCTCGCAATACGTGGTTTATGTTAAACAAAGTTAAAAGACAACACGGCAGATGTAACTACATGATACACAAATGCGATAAAGGCCATTCCCACTTTGCCACTGCGGACATCTACAAACCATCAAACACATTATAGAACACATTACCTCACAAGATCATATGGTGGTAGGTTAGAGGTCTCCTAATGTCAACTCCAGACTTTTTTTTATGTCATGTCTTAGGTAAAATCGTGATACTTTAGCTGAACAGAATCAACTGGTTGTGCTTAGCTTAGTGGAAGACGATAGGTCTTCCGTATTTGCACCGGAAAACGTAAGCTAAGCACAACCAGTTGATTCTAACTTTAGCAATGGATGCCCCTGATTTCGCATAAGGGAAATAACTATCCTGATATATGGATTTTTTTTTTGTTTTTATCACAAAGTACATTAACCACTTTTCTAACACAGAAGTTATTCTTCTTCTTCATGTACCATCTCCTTTTAGAACGTTGGTTACTAAATAGCATGCTTGTATCAACACCATACCAATCTCGCAAGTTCTTCAACCGTGAGGTTCGTCTTCGTCCTGGACTGCGTTTGCCTCATATTTTTCATTGCATGATATTTTGTAGCAACCTACATTTGGGACCTCTCATTATATGTCCGAAATATTCCAGCTTTCTCTGCTTGATACTTTTTATGATCTCAGTAGTCTTGCTGAGACGTTCTAATATTGTGAAGTTTCGAATCTTTTCCACCCAAAAAAACTTTTAAAATTCTTTTATAGCACCACATTTCGAAAGCCTCAAGGCGATTTAGATCGATTTTATTTACAGTCCAGGACTCGACACCATAAAGTAAGACCGAGAATACGTAGCAGCGAAGTAGGTGGATCCTCAATGCCAATTTTAGGTCTCTGTTACATAACACCTTGGACGTCCTTCTAAAAGCAGCTCTAGCCTGCTCTATCCTAGATCTAATTTCGCCGTGACTTTCTGCGTTACAATTTAATTGCTGTCCAAGGTAAAAAATTTTATCAACTTGCTCAAGTTTGGTATTATTTACTTTTATATGCTCCTGTTTATTTATTACGAGTATTTTGGTTTTCCGTATGTTAAGATCCAGACCTGCCTCCCTACAACTCTCAACGACACTATCAAGTAGTGTTTAGCATTGTTAGCATTATTTTTGACTAGAAGCTAGAAGTACTGTATCGTCCGCATATCGCAAATTATCGATGACTTCGCCGTTCACAAGTATTCCTTCTTGTTTTTCAGAAAGTGCTTTTCTGAAAATTCTTTCGGACTAAACGTTAAAAAGCAAGTGTGACAAGAGGCATCTCTGCCGTACTCCTCTTTTAATATTGAGAGCCTGTGAGTCCACACCATCTACTAAAACTGATGTTTGATTCCAATATAAATTTTTAATTATTCGAACATCTCTGCCGTCCAAGACAATGTCTTTTAGAGCTTCGATCAATATAAAGTGCTTAAACACCATCAAATACCTTTTGGAAGTTAATAAAACAACTACAGATATATCACGACATCTTTGAGCAAGTACGTTCATTCCGAACAGTGCCTCTCTCTTTCCAAATCCGTTACGGAAACCAAATTGAGTGTCATTCAGGTATTTCTCGCATTTATTGTAGATATGACCATGTATTACCTTCAGAAAAATTTTCAATAAGTGGTTTAACAAACTGATGGTTCTATAATCAGCACAGGTTTTTGCTGTTTTTTTTTCTTAGGTGGAGCTATAAACAGTGAATTAGACCAATTATTGGGTGGTTGTCTGCTGGTATACATAGTATTGAAAAACGAAGTTATAGCCTCTAAAACATTGCTCATTTATAATATATATTGCAGTTGGAATTTCATCAGGACCAGTCGCTCTGCCATCTTTTGATGATTGTATGCCTTCGATAACAACAGAGCGTGTTATTAGGGGTCCGTCGCAGTTAGTATATCGGGAGGTGAACTACTGCTATCGTCTTCCAATAGGTTTATGACGTAATTTTCCCATTCTTTAAGTTTGTCCTCTACTTCAAATAGTACTTTAACATTTTTATCCTCTAGCAATGCAGTTTGTTTCTTATTAAAGATACCAGCCGCTTCTTTCACTTTTTTATTCATGTTAAACGTGTCGTATCTTTCTTCAAGTTCTTCAATGTCATGACACTGTTTGGCTAGATGTCCAAAATGTCATCTGTCATTCAAGCCTTCTTTTTTTAGTTTTGACCTGCCTTGTAAATTTCTCACACAAATTAAATTTTCGTTCAGTTGTCTTTGAACTGATTCCTTAACTTTCTCGTCGTGTAATTGGGTTGTATCAATATTTTTGCAAGACTTCTTTTTGATCACCTTTTTTAATTTTAATTAGGTTACAGCTACTATGGGATTGTGATCGGATCCAATGTCAGCACCTGGATAAGTATTAACTGATTTGATGCAGTTTTTATGTCGATTTTTTATTAGAATAAAGTCGATTTGGCTCCTAATAATTTTGTCCTCTGATTCTGCATTTGACTTCCAGGTGTAGAGTCTTCTTGGTAGTAGCTTAAAGTGGGTATTCGATATAATGAAATCGTGTTCTTGACAGAACTAGACAAGTCGATCTCCACGTTCGTTTATGTTTCCCAGGCCATAATCCCCCACAATGTTCAAACAGCGTCCTTTTCCGACTTTAGCGTTAAAATCTCTGAGGACTATTGTATTTTCTGCTGCTTTGACAAGATCTAGAGCATTAGTAAGATCTTTGTAGAATGCTTTTAATTTTTCTTCATCACTGGATGATGTTGGGGCATAGACCTGAATTACGTTGGTAATGAATGGCTTTGAACTAAATTTTACTAGCATTACTCTGTCAGATATGGGTATATAAGTTAATACTGATTGAGCTAACTGTTTTGCTACTACGACTGCAACTCCATTATAGTGATTGGCATCGGTATTTTCGGCATGGTACACTTGATGTCCATCTACGTCACATACTCCTGATCCCGGCCATCGCATTTCACTACTTATCTTGAGGATGCTGATTTGCATTCTTTTCATTTTTTTTAAGGCATTATAGATTTTACCTGACTCAAACATGCTTCTGACGTTCCATGTGGCTATTTTGTCATATTAACGATATTTTCGTATATTAACGACCTGAGAGGACCTGCAGTCTTGAGATTGTCCTCTCTTGCTGGATCTTGGGTTCCGAGATTCATGATCAATAACGTTTTGACTTAAATTATTTACAGCCATGATAGTTAAAACTAGGAGTGCCAAAAGGCCTTTAATGCAGTAGTTCTACTTTGCTTTCTGCATCCTTATACCGTTGACTAATTTATAGTTTTATAGTTCTTCCTCCTTCAGAATCAATTTCTCAATCTCAGGGCAAAAGAGTGCCCTCCCACTTACCAACTCGTCCGTCCGAACTCGTTGCCAGTAAGTGGGGGATTGCTTATATGGACAATCGCTCGGATGCCAAAGCCTTGTTTGTTGTAAAGCAGGATGCACCGGATGATCAGAATCAAGATCACCACACGGGCAGGTGAGGTTGATATTTTGACAGGAGAGGCTATCAATTGCGCATCACAGTCCCTTACATCCCTATCCTTACAGAATTAATAAAACTGTAGAGTTCTACAATTAAACTTAAGTTTGTAAAACGCTTGTAATAAATGTAAATGTAATAAATTTACCTTGACAAGAATCTTTTCCTTCTTCTCCTCCGGCGCATATTTGATTGTCATTGAGTTTGATGTTTGTATTTTTAAAAGCTTCAGTACACTCATCTTTAGTGCGATAAGGGAGATCAACTTTGAGTTTCACATCGGAACGACCAGTTTGAGTGTAGCCCCAACCCGATGCTGTAAGTAATTCTTCACTTTGTAAGGAATCTTCATTTGGTTCAGGAAGACAAATAGGTCTAATCGAGTCTAAAACAAATAAATAAATATAGAGTATATTTTCTATTTTTGCAGAAAATGCGGAAAATTACAATTTTCTCTTTAAAAAATATATTTCTGCTCATATTTTAAAGGCATTCTTCTGTATGTTTACCAAAATTGGTATTGCACAATTGAATTGTGCATGAAACAAGTTATTTCAAATAAGCTTTGAATCTGTCGCGTTTCCTTAAGAAATAATGGCACAAAATATTAAATTAAAATTGGAAGAGAAGTGGTTGGCAGTATACTATATGTAAAAAAACCTTACAACGAAAGAAAAAACTGGTGTGAAATGCTAAACAATTTGTATTATCAAAAAATTTAGAACGTTTTCAGTCCTATTTGACCATTACCAGTGAAAATTTAGAAATAAGTATTTCCATGCTTAACAATTAATACAAAGATAAATAAAGACAATTATTACAAAGGTAAAAAAGAAATAATCAACCGAGAAGTAAGAAAAGGAGACACAATACCTCCAAAATTATTTACAGCTGCCCTAGAAGATATCTTTAAAACAATAGACTTAAAGATATATAGTAACGGAAAATACTTGAAACATCTTAGATACGCAGATAATGTAGTAATAATAGGCGACACGTGGAATGCACTGAATACGATAATTGATTAGCTACATACAGAATCCCTATAAAAGGGGCTGAAAATGAATTTCAGCAAAACTACACTAATGTCAAACCAAGATGACGAAACTATGATAAATATCGAAGGGACACAGATAAAACACGAATATGAATATACATATCTGGGTTAAAATTTCAAGGTAAGCAAAGAAAATCAGACTACTGAAATAAGCAGACATGTAAAAATGTAATGGGCAGCATTGTAACCACCTCAAAAGTTTTAGAAAATTCATTATTATTTTGATTATTTTTTTTAATAAAATTTCTCACTAAAAAAGACTCTACCGTAATTCCAAATATATCCGTTAGATGATAACGTTCATTAACTTATCACTCGTCTCGGTTCCTAGCGGAAAAGATATAGCTTCTTTCTTTATCTCTTAAAGTGTCAAACCTCAAAACCAAGACGTTTATGTGGTCTCTTATAAAGGTAAGCCGAAAAAATCCTTTCCTGTTCTATATTTTTGGATTAACATTTATTTTTAGACCCTTATCGGTGAGGCTAAAGTATTGTTAAACTATGTTTATTGTGCGGGAAGTAATATAAGTATGGACTCGGACATGGTATTCTAAACTCAGTTCAATATGTCTTTATGGTATAAATGGACTTATACTCAATGGTTTAATCCAATTAAATACTTAGAGGGTGAAAAGAAATAAATCATATCCTGTTCTTCATAACCACCAGCAGTTGGATAAATCAGATTGTACAAAATTTCATATTTCTATTCTTTATTGAGCAAGCGAGGAATATTTATGAACTTAAAAAAATAGTGAAGCGTTTTATTTATATTTAAAATTATAATAGATATTCTAGTTAATAAATAACTATATTTTTTTGAATGCGAACGAATTTAGAAATATTTCCGTAATGACGTAACTTTTAACGTAGAATCTTTTAATAATGTTTTTTGTTCATTACAAAGAAATAATAAAAGTGTAGTTTTGTTGTAAAACTTTCTTTAAAATCTTATTATATTATTTTTTCTTCTAGTCTCCCTTCGACAATAAACCAGAGGATGGTGCCCTTCAATAAATTCTAATTTCGGATTGTCTATTTGGATTTGAGAAATAATACACAGTTTCTATATGGTTGAAAGAACCACGCCCACACTTCGACATAAGCCACCTGGTCTTGAACATTAAATTGTATATATTTAATAAATAAATATTTTGAAGTTATTAAGAAAGAAAAAAAACTACTTAGAATGTTTTTGCTTACACCGATTTAAATGAAATAAGTGGATAGCGTCGAAAAAATAGCCGAAACAAACTGGAAATATATTGCTCGGAATAGAGATCGGTAACAAGAGATAGGAGAGACCTATCTCTAAAGAGCGAAGATATAAGACTTCAATAACGAAGATCTCCTATTAATTTCAGATAATGTGCGGTCTTCTTCTTCTTCTAATGACGCTACAACCCTTTGTGAGTCTTGGCCTGCTTAACAATGTTCTTCCATTCTGCCCTGTGAGACACTTTCCTTCGCCACTGTCTGATGTTCATGGTTTTGAGATCCCTCTCTACGTCGTCTATCCATCTTTTACGGGGCCTTCCTATTGTTCTGTTCCCTTGGGGCTTCTATCTCTCGACTACTTTTACAGCTCAATTATCTGGCATTCTTCCTAGGTGACCAACCCAGTTTAGTCTCTGTGACTTTAAAAATTTAACCATATCTGCGCTCTGCATTAGTTTATCCAGCTCGTGTTTAATTTTAATTCTCCATCACTGCATTGGGTTGTTCCAAATATCTTCCTTAGTATTTTACGCTCAAATATTCTCAGTTGATTTTCATCAGTGGTTGAGAGGGTCCACGTTTCACATCCATATGTGAACATTGGTCTAATTACTGTTTTGTAAATTCTAAGCTTAGACTCACGATTCAGTAACTTACTTTTCATTAAGTCTTTGTATGCATAAAAGCACTTATTGCCGCTAAGAACCCGTGCTTGTATCTCTTGACTGATGTTGTTGTTGTCATTAATTATTTAGCCTAGGTAAAGAAAAGTGGAGGCATATTTGTAGGTATGGTTGTCTACTTTCAGATTCTCATGTTGATTCGTTTTTGTGCAATCCATATATTTTGTTTTGCTTTCATTTAAATATAGACCAATCTTAGATGCTTCTCGTTTTAGTTCTATAACTTTTTAGCTTAATACCCTTTTGTTGCGGCTTATCATTCCAACATCATCCGCATATGGGCATATTTGCATTGATCTTGTATTAATACAGACGGTTATATCCAGTATAACAGTAAACATGGACAGTCAAAGAATCAGATCGACGACGTATAGACGCCTTTGAAATGTGGACATGGAGACGCCTGCTTCGAATTCCATGGACGGCTCGCCGTACAAATATCTCGGTTCTGGATGAAATTAAACCGAATTAGCGTCTCTCTAGTACCGTTTACTCTAGGATTTTAAAGTTCTTTGGCCATATCCATCGAAGTGATCACAAAATGGAGCGGTTGGTGGTCCAAGGAAGGCCTCAGACTCAACGCCAACGCGAAAGATCTCCACAGCGATGGGCGGACATTACTAAAAAGCTTCTCAATAAACAGTATACTGAGGCAATACATATAACTGATGACCGCGACCAGTGGAGAAATATTATCAATCAAACTGTCCGAGCTGCTGAAGCCCAATTATGAACCACAACACATCTACTAAGATGTTAATGACTGTGATGATGATATCCAGTATTCTAAGAACAGCTTCTAAAGTTAGATTAAAAAGTGTTGTTGATACGGCATCACCTTGTCTAACTCCATTTTCAATATCAAATGCCTGCGTCATATCTCCATCTATTCTCACCATAGCTTTGGAGCCCCCCAGAGTCATTCATATAAGTTTAACCAACCCATTGGGTATCCAAAACATAGATAGTTGGTTTAACATCTTATGTCAATCTACTTCATCAAACGCCTGTTTGAAATCGATATACAAGTTGTAAATAGGTATGTTATATTTAACACATTTTTCATGTATACCTCTTAACTTATGTATTTGGTCTATAGTTGACCTCTTTGGTCTGAAGCCACATTGGTATTCACCAATCATCTCTCCGCAAACGATTCCAAGCGGTTGTATATAATTTCTGATAACATCTTGTAGACGAAATTTAAAACTATTACGCCCCTATAATTTTCGCTTTGTAACGAGACCTTTGTATATAGGAAGTATGATTCTTACTTTCCCATCTTCTGGGATGACTTCTAGTGTCCATATGCGGTCGATTAGTTTATGGATACGCCTCCATAGAGCATGTCAACCATTCTTTATCAGTTCTGCAGTTATTCCATCTGTGTCAGGTGCTTTGTTATTTTTTAGATGTTTTATGACGTTTATTATTTCTTCCAATGTCGGTTTCTCCATTAGTTGTTCTGCTGTGTAGTGGACTTATTTCTTCATCTTCGTTTTGTTCTTTTTCTGGGTTTACCAGCCCTTGAAAATGCTCCTTCCACCTTTTATTATTTCCTCTTTCTCTCTGATAATTGCCCCATTTTTGTCCTTGCAAACTGTTGATTTGGTCATGTATCCTTGGGTGTATTGCTTGGTTTTCTTGTAAAATTTTCTAGTCTTTCCTCTGTTATTATAATCTGTAATTTTTTGTATTTATCTATTTATTATATCTCTCTTTTTCCTTCTACATATTTTTTTGCACCTTTTCTGAGTTCTTCATATACCTTTCTATTAAACCAAGAATCACTTTATACACATTTTGACTGGCTTTATTTTTGCTATTTATTACTTGTTGGCAATCTTTGTCAAACCATTTCTCGTTTCTTTTGCTTGAGGTTTCACCTAATGTTTTCTTTGCTATATTTGTAATTGTCATTTGGATGACATTCCATTCTCCCTCATTGTTGTTTTGTTCTCCTCTTTCATTTAATATTACTTTTATTTTCCGCTGGTACCCATTCCTCTTTTTAGGATTTTTAAACATATATGTATTCCATTTTCCTTGTTTGGCGCCTTTCTCTTTACTTACCATTGATATTCTTTGTTTTATCTTCGATATAACCAAGAAATGGTCTGAATCACAATTTGCGCATCTATAAGTTCTAACTTCCGTTACGGAGGTTGCCCGCCACTTATATGTTAATATGTGATCAATTTTATTAAATTTATTAGTACCAGGTATCATCCAGGTTCCTTTATAAATATTTTTATGAGGGAAACACGTGCTAACAACTCTTAGTTTGTTTGCCATTGCCAACTGTGCCACTCTTATACCGTTGTTGCTGGTAATATCATGTAAACTATGCTTACCAAAGGATTCTGCACCCTGACCCTCTTTTCCCAGGTTTGCGTTCATATCACCCAGGACTATAACTGCATCTCTCTTCTGTGTGTTTTCACATTCTACTTGTAGTTGGTCATAGAATTTATCGGTTACTAATTCATCTGCTGCTTCTGTTGGGACATGGATATTAATAATTGTAATATTATGAAATTTTCACCTTAGACGTACTTTGCATATTCTTTCAATAACTGGAGTGAAACCCAATACTAACCTGCGGCATTTATGGTTTACCCTAAAACTCACTACAAAGTCTCCTTGTCTTTCTGCTCCACATTAGTACATATTGTATTATTTTTTTATTTATGCAACCATGTCCTTTAAATCTGATTTCTTGAAGGGCTGCTATGTCTACTTCGTACTTTAATAGTTCATGTACAATACTTTGCATTTTGCCTGCCTGCAGCATGGTTTGGACATTTCAGGTTCTCAGTCGCAAATCCATAATTAAGTCCTTATTCCGTAGCCTTGGTCGTTGTCCGTTGCTCCATCCGGTTAGTTTATTGTTCGTAGCATTCGTGATAGCTGAGTTTAAGGTGAACAGGTTATCGGCCTATTGCACTCCAGTGCCATGGCTGCTGGCTATAGCTTCTGAACAAGCTATGCTTTCTCCCTTCCTCGTCCGCCCTGACCCTACCTTTCATTGGGGTTGGTTACCCCATCTCCGATGGGGTTGCTTAGGTTTACCGGGGTTCATCCGTGTAATCAAGATCACACTTTTTGGAAGTAAGGATAGGAATTGAGTAGGAGAGGCTAGAGGTGTTATCTCGAAGCAACATCTTGTATTGCGCCTCACTACTCCTTTGAATCATGATAATGTGCGGTTGTAATACAAAATTTCACATATTTATTTGGCTAATAATTTAACTAATTGACTATGGGAATTTACAGTCAACTTGACATGTCTTGCCGAAACATTAACACCGAACAACCCGAAGGTGCACTCGACTCGGCGGGAATTGTTCGCGCATCTAGTTTGCGCATTGTCAGCGGCCATATTTTAAGTTAACAATCACGTCGTTGACACGATCATTTTGAGGTTGTTATTGTCAGACCATATTTGTTTCGTTAATAATTTTATTTTGTGCAATCGTAAATATGGATATACTGAATAAAAATAGTAGATCAAGATGTGCGGCAGTAAACTGTAAAAACAGTTATTCAAATTGTACTTACGGGTTTAACATTTATTTCCTATTATTTTTCTCTCCATCCACTTATTTTGAAAAATCAAAACCGGTGCTGCAGGATCTATTTAGTCAAAGCCGAACCTGACTACTTTTAGATTTATAAAATGGCGCAAGGTCACCGAATTTGTCTGACAGCTACCAATGTAAATTTATTGGAGTGCACCTTCGGGTTTATCGGTGACATTAACTTCAGCAAAAAAATAAATATATTATCTATTTTATTTTAATATACATATATGTTCCTAAAACTAGTAACAGGCTCTAGCTAGTCAGAAGTCTAATTTTAAAGATTTTAGTATCAATATTATCAGATTAAAATAATTGAAACTTCATCACCTCAAATACAAAATTAACAGACTTTAACGACTCAGTATTTGGTTCGTTATTCAGAAGACATTGATTGATATATCTTACCTGTGTATACAACATTCTTACTTAGTTTTAATAGGGCAATATCATTACTTTGAACTTTGAAGTCGTAGTTTTCATGAATTATTATACTTGAAATAGTAATAACAGCAGGATAATTGTTGCAGATTCCATTTTTGTTACAATCACGATTGTATCTTGTATCGTGTTCTCCCAATAATACGTAAGATCTGAAAATGCCAAATCGGATATTATACATAAATCTTATTCAATTTGTAATAATGTTACAATTTACTGACACATGAATTCTATATATCAGTGGTTCTCAATCTTTTTTGGTGACTAAACCTTTTTGGAAAGTAAACCTGTTCTTTATTAATAAACATAATAAAAGTACAATGTAACAGTTACTTATTACTTACTTACATACTAAATGTAATAATAGAAGATATTAAATAAGAACACCTAACTAATGGAAGGTATGAAACTGTTTTTATTTTTCATCAATTGGTTGAAATCAGGTTTGATAGAGGACATTTGAAGTCTCATATCAGGTTCGGCGTGCAGTCTATTGCGGTATTTTGTTTTCGTGGCTGCATATGCTGAGAATCCTGTTTCACACAAATAATGTTGTTGGGAACGGACGAAGAATTATTTTCAGAGCTATTTTGGCAAGCATTGGATATTCATCACTGATTCTGCAGCAAAAATCGTTGAGAGGCGCCGTTTTAAACAGTGACTCCATACATGTGTCTGATAATCCATGAATTCAGTTTCATTTTTATGTTCTGTTCTTCGGGAAAATACTTCTCAAAAGATGCACGCATCGAAGTGAGATATTTGACCAATTCTTCAAATACATCATCTTGGAACATTTCGTCGTTATCGCTAACAAACTCACTGCGTGACGTAAAGCTTTCTTTGTCTCTCTTTCCGACACAAATTTCCGTTATTTTGTTACAGGCCTGAACCACTGCTGTCTATTTACCTTGCAATGATAAATTTAAATCGTTTAGTTTTTAAAAGATATCCGCCATAAAAGACAGTCGGAACAACTAAATTTAATCATACAAACGGTTTTTCAATTTAAAAGTAACTCAGCTCTAGGTTCAAATAGCCTTATTAAAGTTTTACCCCGAGACAAACATCGCGCTTGTATATGGAGCAGCAGTGTTTTTTGTTTTCTGTCATAATCTTCACACAAACATGAGAACAAGCGAGATTGTAGTGGTCGTGATTTGATAAAATTAATTATTTTTACCGCTTCATCCAGTTTTAGATTCATCCAACCTAACCAGTTTTAGATTTGACGTCATTTACTTCATCGCAAGTGCTTGTCTATGCAGGATACAATGGCTGGAACAACAATTAGGAGCTTAATTTTTTATTAATTACAAATGTCAATGGAGTCGTTCCAACTTAGATTATTTTCCTTAAAAAATATAATTATTTTATTAAAAATTTCCTCTCCGGTTCTGTTTGTGGGCAGCGGTGAAAACATAAGCATATCTTCTTAATTAAAAAGAACTTTCATATGGATATCTCACGATAATTAGCAAGAAAGCTAGACCAGCGACATACGTAGACTCATCTATTTGCAGGGCGAATCGTGTTTTTTGTAGAAGTGTAACTAGTTCTTGTTTGGCGTAGCTTGCCAGATCATGAATTCGCCGTGAAGCAGTATCGTTCGATAGCGGCACAGTAGAAAGATGCTTTGCAGATTTTTCATCGAGCATACATTTTGTTATGTCTAATATACATGGATTTATTAAATTCTCAGTGATAGTGTGCGCTTCACCTGCTTGTACAATGCGATAGCTAACTAAATATGGTGCCTCTGAGGCCTTTTCATTGGACCTTGGATTTGGCTCGTCAGTCAAGTGGGATGACCACTTTCAATTTCGTTCCTGTGATGCAGCACTTTATAAAATGTTCTGGTTTCTCTGAAAAAAAATCATGCTTCTAATTTGCGACAATCATGAGTGCCACTTGTCAATTTAGGCAAAAGAACCAGCAAGAGCTAATGGCGTGCACATTCTAACAGTTTCACCCCATTGTACCCACATGTGGCAACCACTGGATGTGGGATTGATGAAACCTTTTAAAACATACTATAATACTGCAATTGATTCATGGGTCAAGTCTAACCCAGGCCAACGTTTTGGAATCTATCACGTGGCTGCATGTGTTGGAATAGCACATGTCCGTGCCATGTTACCACAGAGCGTTATAAATCGTTTCACAAAAATAGAAATATTTCCAGTAGAATCTTAAAACCCACCATCATCTCCCCAAGAAACCAAGAGAAAAGGTGAAAAGCAGAATAATAAATGACACCATAAAAAAGCTTCTTCTAGCAGAAAAACAGATCAATAAAAAAACAAAGAAAACTACCAACTCTAACACTGAACGTACTAGATCTAGCAAGATCTAGCACAGCAAAGTTTTTGCAGGAGTGAATTGAAAATTGAAGATTTTGTTGTGCTGGTTAAATTTGGGACTGTAAAACAACAAGATGAGTACTTTGTTGGGAGAACAATTGGTTAATGTGATGATGAGTATATTGAACTATATGTATTGAAATATAAATAGATGTAATATATATATATATATATATATATATATATATATATATATATATATAATATATATATATACATAATATAAGTACTCACAGTCGTCCAACCTGATCCTGAGTTTGACTTGTTACACAATGTGCAGCAGTTAAGATATACCGTGGACTGATTAGTGAACCTCCACAATTCCATACAATTTTTTTATCTTTTTTTAAGTATCCAAGACGGGCCATCCACGGAAACTCTTTTAAATATGCTTCTGTTCCTCCATAAATTAAACCCTCTATGGTATTTTTATCAGAATCCTAAAAGAAAACCTTTAAACATACAAATTAAACAGGGTTCCTATGATTACCTTTTACAACGTAAACGACTGAATCTGAGAGATTATATTTTGCTTATTACCGTAAAAATTGATAATATTCAGACTACATATTTTTCAAAAAAGCTTAAAAAATTAATTTCAATTCTGCTATCACTAGAATTTGGTATTTCAATTAATTTTTGGTTATAGGAATTAGGTATATTAGTTTTTACTGCTTAATTAAAATAACAACGCTTTTGAGTTGTTTTTTTTTTGAGTGAGTACATGCCTGGTTACTAAATAAAGTAAGCTTTACTGATTTTAAGTAGCTAAACTTACTTAACACATTTACCTTTTTTCTGGTTTTTATATTGAATGTTTATAATGAACGAAAAATGGTATTACAAATGTAATTTTATTGAAAAAAATATAATTCTTGATCATTAAGAAAAATACACCCACGGATGTAACCGGTAGCTCTAATGAATATTTGATTAAAAATGCCGATTACACCTATGAGTGTCCCAATTCAAATTTACAGTAATTTTGGCGATATGGCCTTAAAAAACAAAAACAAAACACTTATATCACTAGGGCGAATAGGGCGAAAACATAAATAGTGGCTTTTCTTTTATTTTGTCATTACTACTCTATTTGTTGACATTCGGCTTATATGATCGTTCCATTCTACTCTTCTATTTCTTACCCAGTTTTTCATGTTCTCCACATTGCATTATGTCGTATATAGCTGTACTTCTAGCTCTGTCCCATAGTGTCTTACCATCAATTTTTCATCTCGGTGTTTTCATCTCTGCTGTTTCTAACATCCTTTTTGTCCTCTCTGTGTCAGGTCTTGTTTCTGCCGCGTATGTCATTATTGTTCTGATGACTGTTTTGTAAATTCTGCCTTTCGGTTCTTTTCCGATATTTCTATTTTTTCACTTCCTCTCTAAACCATGTTTTCTTTTTTTATATGTTAGTGTTCGTTACTTTCCTCTCTCCAACTGATTATGTTGCTGCATTAATTATATTATTTTGAGTTTTTCTCAGCTTTCCTCGATGTTATCGTTTTCTAATATTTCATTCCCATCAATCTTCTCTGATATTCTTTTCCTGTATAAGTATTACGTCGATTCCGTATTTAGTCCTTCGACTTTAATTTTTGTTTGTCCTGGCGCCGCTCTCTTGGGTGGGAAGTATTTCAGCATTAATCTTATTTTAGATAATACTAGGCTATGGTCGCAACTTACATCTGCTGAGTTCAGGCCTCTTACGTCGATTATTTTTGATGGATGTATATGTTTGTTGGTTATAACATAATCTATTATAGATCTTTGTCCACAGGTGTTATTAAATATATATTTGTATTGGTCTTTGTGGTCGAAAAATGTGTTGTTAATTCGTAGTTCGTTATTCGTGCAGAAGTTGATCATCAGTTGTCCATTTTCGTTTTTAACATTTTTGTTATGTTTTTGTTTGATACTGGGTATTACGTGATTGCCTGTTTGAGCATTAAAATCCCCCAATATTATCATTTTTTCTCTGACTTGATCTACTACTTTTTGTAATTGGTCGTAAAAGGCTTCCCTTGTTGTTTGGAGCTTGGAGCTTCCCTTGTTGTTTGGAGCTTGTTTTCTGGGCCGTATACTCCTATAATGTTCAGGTCTTCCTTCTCCATTAGTATCTTTGCTGTTACTATTCTTTCTGATATACATTGACACTCTTTGATGTGATTTTGGTACCTTTGGTGTATTAGTAAGGCTACACCTTCTTTGGCTCTGTTTTCTCTTGCTACTCCACTCTAGATTAGTATGTATTCACCTAATTTCGATTGACCTTTTTCTTTCTTTTTGATTTCCTGTAGAGCACAAATGTCTATTTCTTTCTATTTCAACACTTGGGTTACTTCTTGGTCCCTTAAGTTGAGTAATCTGATATTCCAAGTAGTAATTCTAATCTGGGTTTTGGATGTTTTTCGCTTATCCTTATTTATTGCCGTAGTCGTCTTCATAGTATCAATCCGGTTGCGAATATGTACATTGTTTCTTTGAGCAGTATTTGTCTTGACGATTGGTAGGTTGCTAACCTTGCCAATCACACCTCACATTTTACCCTTTCTTTTTGGTTTCCTGTAGAGCACAAATGTCTATTTCTTTCTCTTTCAACACTTGGGTTATTTCTTGGTCCCTTGAGTTGAGTAATCTGATATTCCAAGTAGTAATTCTAATCTGGGTTTTGGATGTTTTTCGCTTAACCTTATTTCTTGCCGTAGTCGTCTTCATAGTATCAATCCGGTTGCAAATATGTACATTGTTTCTTTGAGCAGTATTTGTCTTGACGATTGGTAGGTTGCCAACCTTGCCAATCACCCCTCACATTTTACCCGGGCTTAGGACCGGCCGTGGTAACCGCAGAGCTACTTAATTTCCCCGCAATAACCCCAGGCAGTTAATTATGCTGGGTGTTATATTCTTCGTTATATTTAGCTTTCTTGTACTCTATTTCTGTAACGATGTGTTCCAACTTATAACAGCTTTTTAATGGTTTACTTACTGATCTCTTTGTATTTTATTTGAATCTGAATCCATCATTTTTTCAATATTTTCTTGTATTCTTTTAACATTTGGAATCTAAAGTCGCTTATTTGCTCTCACTAATTTTGGCGTATCCTCTACTGTCAGTTTCTTTAATTTAATATTAAATTGTGTTAGGTTCGTCACTATTAACAAATATTAACTTAGTAAAGAGATATCTTATCATATCCTCTACTTAATATATTTTTCTTTTTAAAGCAAATACTTCGTATTGAAAATATCGTTATTTACAACAAAAATAATAATTAAAATCAACACAATATTACCTGTAAACCACAAGTACTTCTATCTGGAATAGCTCTACTCCTAGTAAACTGAACAACTTCTTCGTTATTTTCTGAGAACCTAGATCCAAGGAATTTAACTCGAGAGCCACAACAGACCAAAGGCTCTGTATCATATCCACATTGCGACCGTTTTATAAAACTGATTTCTGATCGTTGTTTACGTTTAATGGCTTCTAGAAAAAGATTGCACTTGTAAACTGATATACAGGTAGCACTTTCTCCAATTGGGGTCGTGCATGACTCTCCACGTTCTGTAAAAATTAATTGTGAATAGTTAAGCTTATAGATAAAACAAAATCTATATCAAATATACACGCTGCGCTAAAATTAGGAAAAACCTGCAAAAATACAAATGGCTAAAAAAATTAGTAAAGATATTAAATTTTTTTAACCCGCGATCACTGTCGATATTAGAAAAAATCTAACAAATTCGAATTAACCGTATATTTTTTATTTTGGGCTAGTTATGATTTAAAGCTTCTAGATATCCCTGGTGACGCTTTGGATATATCGCATTTTAAAGCGAAACAATGGGTTGGAGTGGGAGGTGCGGACTGCGCGGTGCACGTTGGATAAAATCTAGGTTGTTGTTTATTTCGTGTAGTCTGTCGAGATTATTTACGCTCGTCTTTTACACTTATTATCTAAAATGGATGAGAAAACACAAGAACAATTGATAAAATGGTTCGAGGAGTGTGAGAGTGATGTGGAAATGGATAATAACTCGGATTCAGATCCTTCATCTGGGCATAGTGAACACTGTTCCGATACAGAACAATCTGGGTTGAGTGAAAGTGAGGAAATAATTGAAAGTGAGCCGATTACATTCACAAGTGCTTCAAATATAACTATTTTGCCAATTGATGTGCCAATCTCTAGAGGAAAAGACAAAACAGAGTGGCTTCATCACAAAAGAACTGATCTCAGAAATAAAACTTCCCGGCAACATATAATTACGAAGTTGCCAGGCGTAAAAAATGTAGCGAAACGATATAAAACAGCTCTAGATTGTTGGAAATTTTTTTCCCCGATGAGATAATTTCTTATATTGTTGATTGTACCAATCAAAAATTAGATAAAATAAGGCCATCATACAATAATTCAAAAAACTGCGCGCCAACCGATTTTATAGAAATTAGTGCATTCTTGGGTTTGCTTTATCTGGCCGGAGTCAAAAAACCTCAGCATTTGAATACCGCAGAGTTATGGAGCACCGATGGATTCGCACCGGACTTTTTTGCGGCTACATTATCAAAATATCGGTATCATATTCTGGTTCAAGCTATAAGATTTGACGACAGCAATTCAAGGAAGGAACGAGCAAAATTTGACAATTTAGCCCCTATACGTCACAGTTTTGATGCCTTTTTTCAACAATGCTTAAATAATTACACAATTAGTGAATACGCAACAATTGATGAAATGTTGGAAGCATTTCGGGGTAGATGAAAACTTAGACAGTATATTGCTAATAAACCGGCATAATACGGGATTAAAATATATGCGCTTTGTGATGCTAGAATGTTCTATACATCTAATATGGAAATTTATGCTGGCACACAACCCGATGGGCCTTTCCAAAAGCCCAATGATACAAGTAGTGTAGTAAAACGACTTATTCAGCCAATTAATAACTCAGGAAGAAATGTTACTATGGACAACTATTTTACATCGGTTCCTCTAGCCAATGATTTATACGAAAACCACAGATTAACTATAGTAGGTACAATACGAAAAAATAAAGCCCAAATTCCTCCAATGCTACTGGATGTTAAAAATCGGCCAATAAAAAGTTCCATATTTTTGTATGGTGACAAAGAAGGAAATACGAAAAACCATTGTATATATGCTTCTTACGTACCAAAAAAGAACAAAAACGTACTAATGTTATCAACATTGCATGACGATGATTCCATAGATCCTTCATCCTAACATCTGAAACCTGAGGTCATTACCTTTTACAACAGTACGAAGGGAGGTGTAGATGTCGTTGATCGGCTAAAATCAGAGAATTCTGTGAGCAGAATAAGTAACCGTTGGCCCCTTACTGTCTTTTGTACTCTGATCAATATTGCCATTGTAAATAGCCAGATAATTTTTAGAAGCAATACTAATGTAATTTAAAAAACGAAGAGCTTTCATTACTGATTTAGCAAAACAACTTGCACTACCGCATGTAACTCGTCGAGCATCTATACCAAGGTTATCTACAAGTCTTCGTCAAAAAATACATAACGTAGCTGGAATCAAACCTCAACCGGCATCGTCAACAGCAAATAATGAAAAACCAAGATGCCTTTACTGCCCAGTAAGAAAAAACCACTTTACCCAACATCGTTGCAATATTTGCATAAGCCCAATTTGTAAAGAACACACGCAGAGAACAAGTTATACATGCACGGAATGCACAGATGACGATAATGATGAAAATTAAATCATCGTAAGTTTTTTGTTTACTTACCTTTTTAGCTTACTTATTCCCTTTTTGTGTTTTTTTTTTAGGCAGAGAGGCAGAATAACGTTAAGCAATTGTTCGCAGAGTCTAAGCGAAACAGGGAATACTTTGCTTACCAAAACTTACTTTTTCTTATCTTTTAACTTACCCTTTTCGGTTTTGTTGCCATATTTATGTTAAGTTTGAATGTGTTAAATAATTTAGTTTCAGTTTTTGCTTATTAAAATGAGTTATTGGAAAACTAAAATTGTTTTATTGAAAAAACACTAATGTTAGATAAAATCTAACACCACAGTGATGGTGTAATAAAATTAACGACATTGATGCTGCGTTAATACACCTAGCGCCACGAAAAACCATAGATGGTACATGCTGCTAAATAAATAAGCCTCATAAAACAAGTAACTCTCATTTGAAGCTCCTCGCGCTACATTCAGGGCAATTATAGTAGTTTATGGGCTAAACTAAATAACGATGACCAAAATATCGAAATTTTACCTAATTATTACCGATAATCCATAACATCCATATAACACAGGGTATCAGCTTTTTCGTTATTAGCTAAAGGCAACAATAAAATAATTCCTCATCTTGTTTAATCTAGTTATCATTTGTCAAATATAGGAAAAGGTTTCAGAATCTTACAGTGGCTTCCCACGGTCGGCGATTCTACAGATCATCGCGGACAGCCGATCAGCACGGACGAGAACGCACCGCAGACAGAGCTCTTCCTACGGTCCGTGACAGTATTGTTTGATTATATCATTAAAAGGGCACTCAGGCTTGTAAACATTAATTTCGGCATTAAATTATTTCTCTTTTTTTTTAAATTCTTTATCGAAATAGTACTATTCTTCAATTGATTTGTTATTTGGTTCCATACATCGTATATATCGGTTCCACTTCTTATGCTCTGGTGCCGTAGAATTCCATAAATTTGTTTCATTTTGATACAAATTTAAAAAATCAAAAATAACTTCGTTTGTCCATTCCATTTTTTAGCAATAAACTGCAAAACAACTTTGACAACACTACAGACAACTACTCGTGTCAGCGAATGAAAAACTTCTGACTTGCACTTGTCGTCTGTTAAAACACAGACGCGCTAGGATCGCGTCGCACGAGCATTTACCACACCTTTGATGTTACCGACTCTAGTTGGATAGGACGGACCAGCACAGACGTGCCTGCGCTACCACGGACGAGACCCTTCCCACGGTGCGTGGTGCGTTCTGGTCCGCTTACGTCCGTAATATCGCCGACCATGGGAAGCCGCTATTAGCCGTCAGCGCAGAGAACAGAGAGAGCGCATTCGAAGAGTAAAAGAGAGAAGACGTAAACGCATGGTTTGGTAATAAGGTACAGTCTTCCTTAAAAATTATTTTATTTTAATTTATTATAGCATCTCGAGTAGGTAGGTGGGTATCATTGTATCAGAGTCAGAATTATCATCACTGAAATCACGACTACTGTCTTCGTCAAGATTAATTATTATTTCATCAAAAACTAAATCTAAAAAAGGTTCTTTTTCGCTAACAAATTGTTCGAAACTTTTAGCGTATTTACACCGTTTTTTCCACTCTTTATTTGAAAATGTTTGAAAAAAATTCATCGCAAAAACGATCCACAGAACTAAACTTAAAGTCAACGTTTTTATTGGCCACGTATTTCTTAAGATCTGCCATACTAATTCTATAGGATTCAGATCTGGATGATATGAATGACCACTATTACCCAGTATTCTGTCAATTTCATACACCTTAAATCTGGGTTTATGGATTTATACAGTGCTGTAAAGATCTACTTTTAACATATCTTTGAAACAGGCAGATTGCGTTGTCGTAGCCACTCTTTTATTACATTTTTCTTTGAACTCTAATTAGGACACTTTTCAACTTGCACGTTGTGATAAAAAGCAATGTCAACAACCAGTACACTACGTGGAGGAAGATTGGAAATAAGCATTTCCTGAAGCCATTTTTTATAATTTATGTAATTAATTTCACTGTGATGGTCACCTGTTTTTGTGTTTGATTTAAATATCAAGTAAGCATTTTCACAAAACCGTTTTCACAACCTGCATGCACTATTATCAGTCTCTGACCTTCTGAAATCGGAGCACGTAATCATTCATTGAATTGTCGCTCCAACTTTTCGAGTGCGTATGGAAACAATGAATGTAGGTTTCGTCCATGTATATGATAAGACGCTTCTGTTCTCGGTATTTTTACTATCTTGAAGAAAGTTACGTCTCAAATGTTGGATTTCCGGTTTTTTCATTTCAATTTTTTTAAATAGGTAAAGAAATATTAAATAAGACTTACTCACAATCAATTTAATTTAACTATCAGACGACCGGTTTCGCTTTCTACAATATGCAAAGCATCCTCAGGTCTCGATACAAAGTTAAACAAATGATGCCGGTACTCTATTAAATGATGGATGGTAGAACATGGTTGAAACTACTATGTATTGTTGAATGGAGAACTCAATTTTATTATTGCAGTTGTTTGACAGTAAACGGAAAGTTCTTGAGGAGATTTCCGAGAGGAACTTCCCGTTTACTGTCAAACAACTGCAATAATAGAATTGAGTTCTCCATTCAACAATACATAGTAGTTTCAACCATGTTCTACCATCCATCAATTAATAGAGTACCGGCATCATTTGTTTAACTTTGTATCGAGACCTGAGGATGCTTTGCATATTGTAGAAACCGAAACCGGTCGTCTGATAGTTAAATTAAATTGATTGTGAGTAAGTCTTGTTTATTATTTCTTTACCTATTTGAAATAGACTCACACAAGCAACACATTCATGATTTAAATTTTTTTATTGGTTTTTGTTTTCCTACAACGAAACTTTATATCCTCATTGCTTTTCTCAATGATTCACGCGAACCATTGTAGTTGTACTCAGTGGCAATTTTTTTATGTACTCGTCGTAAAGTTGGAACTTGTTTTTCGGTAGTATAAAAATTAATAATAAATCGACAAAGCACCCCTTTTTCGCACTCATCCAACTTAGATTTTAAAGCCGACTTATTTCTTTTTTCATTTGGAGTACTAAGTATTGATGCATTACCATCTTCGATGCCCTTCATTTCCTTCGAAATGGCTTGTATTGCGGATAAACGTACACCTGTTGCTCTTACAACACGTTTTTTCACTTGTTTTAAGTTTATTAAAGGTACGTTGTCCCTTGCTTCTTGTTGCATAAAATTTATAACATTTGCTATAATTTCTCGGCTTCGGCCGGACAAAACTTTTCGATTTAATTTTGATTTAAATTTCATTTTACGTCACTGGGACTCACTGTTCTTTAAGAAAACTCTGCCGCAGACTGATCTGATGGTAAAAATTACTAAGAACCTGTATGATGCGAGATCATATCGATTGTATCAGCATTAAGACACTAAGATTAGACTTTGAATCGAAATGGCAAAATTCGGCAAAAATCCAACGATGTGACAAATGTAACAACTTTAGGTTAACACTCTCGTACAACTAGAAATACTTAATACGGTTCTGAACAATATTTAATTTTAAACTGTTTTTACTTTTAATAATTGATCTTAAAACTCGCATAATTTATATTATAAAAATGTAAAAATATTCAAACTAAAGACGTCATTACCGGTCCCCAATGGTGGGAAATGCATCGTGTCGGCTCCAAGCCATCGATTTTAAAAAATTAAAAATTTTAAAAATTCAATAAAAAAAATAAAGAATAAAAATAATAGAAAAGTTAGTCTAATTTTTATTAATAATCAATTTTTTCACATACTTTACAGGTTTCTGTTTTTATTAACGAATGTGTTTAATATACCTATTTATTTAAATTTGTAGCAGTTATTTGCCTATTTTACGTAGGGTGTTACTTATAGGGGGTTAAAAACTGGAGACAGAAATTATTGGGCTGGAGATAGGGTACGCAAAACAAACTGAAACGTTTGCGAACAGCAACTCTTGGTTTGATTGGAAAGCTAGATCGTGAGTAAATGAATAAAAAAAAGGGTAACTGGAAAAGAGTAGCTACAAAAAGCGATTCAAAAAGGTACTAACTTGAATTTTCTAAACAACACAACAAAAGAAGCTTTTCTTTTCTGATATCACTGAATATTATATCTTCTTTTAAAGTTTTGGGCTGGAACTGGCCTCAAAATACTGTAAAACAACACAACTGCGTCTCACAAGCTGAAAAATGGTCTGGAATGACCAGAGACAAACAAACAGATAAAGGAAGCTGAACATTGTATTATCTTGACGCAACCTTGAAGTCTTGGCTTTTCAAAAACTCAAGCTTCTGCTTGAAACGAACAAAATCCACATACTTACTTACTTACTCCGTGGCGTTACAACCCTTCGTGGGTTTTAGCCGACTCGACAACATGCCTCCACTGTTTTCTGTCTTGAGCAACCTCCATCCAATTCTCCACGCCCATAGTGCTTAGGTCTACTGCTATATTATCTCGCCACCGGAGACGAGGGCGTCCGCGTGGTCTCCTTCCAGTTGGGACTTCCTGCCACACCAGTCTTACTGTTCGTTCGTCAGAATATCTTCTGAGGTGTCCTGCCCATTGGAGTCTTCTGGACTTTATTTCTTTTATGATGTTGGCGTCTGGGTAAAGTTCTTCAAGCTCTTTATTAGTTCTTATCCTATATTGTCCTGATGTTTCATCAAGCACCGGACCAAAGATCTTCCTTAGGATTTTTCTTTCCCAAACACGTAGTCTCTCTTTATTTGCCTTTGTCATCGTCCACGTTTCGCTTCCATACATCACAACGGGTCGTATGATTGTTTTATAGACCTGTATCTTCGTACGTCGTGTTAGTTGTTTTGATTTTATAAGGTTTTGGAGGGCAAAAATACATCTGTTGCCGGCCTGAAACCTGTTGTTTATTTCTTGTGATCCGTTATTGTCTTCAGTTATTGTTGTTCCAAGATACTTGAATTCCCTAACGCGCTCAAAGTTAAAGTCATCGATGGTAATGTTCTGACCGATTCTGTCTCTGCTTTGGTTATTGCGGCTCATATACATATATTTCGTCTTGTTTTCGTTGATTTGGAGCCCCATCTTCTCTGCTTCCTTCTCAAACCTTACGAAAGTCTCCTTCATCCTTAATCGCGTGTTTCCTATTAGATCTATATCGTCTGCAAATGCCAGTAGTAAGTTTGGTCCTTCTCGATGAAATACTGTATTCGGTTTTTCGATTCTTGCACTTCTGATTATGTGCTCCAGAGCTAAGTTGAAGAGTTGTGGTGAAAGTGCATCTTCCTGTTTTAGTCCATTGTTTATTTCAAATGTCTCCGAGTATTGTTGTCCAACTCTCACCTTACATCGTAACCGTTCCATACACATCCGTATCAACCGGACTAGTTTTTTTGGAAAGCCAAGTTCCTGCATCGCTGTCCACAGTCTGTCCTACATACTCTATCAAATGCTTGTTTAACAAAATCCACAACTCAATATAAACCAAAGCTAAACGAAAAAATTTCTATTTTATTTGATACGCAAAATATCCTTAAGCGCTTTCATGATCAAATAATGCAATTAAAAATTATGATAGACAAACTAGAAAAGTTTATATTACAAATTCCAACGATGTAAAAGGATTAAAAAAATATTTTGATGTTTTAACATGTACGATAGGAAATACAAATACACTGAAAATATTCTTCGGTGTTTTAATACATACAGGCTGATTTGTAATATATCCGGAAGAAAATACAAATGCTAGAAGTATAATGTTTATAAAATATCCGATTAAGCCACAATTGATCGTAATAAAAATGTAGATCATAATCCGCTCATTAACTTGTTGGTTGTTCTAAAATAACACAATATTTAATAAACCAAATTATAATGCAGTAATTGTACCTTATGTAATCCATTAATTTTTCGCTTATGGCCATTTGGTCGATGTGATTTCCTAAATAAAAAAAATAGTTGTAAAATCTTGGTTCATTTTAGATGGTGAGTTTATTTTGGTGATTAGTATATTATGTTTATGATCATATTAATTCACCGAATGATTGCCGGTATAAACAATCCCCCACTTGCTTACCAACGGCATCGGACGGACGAGTTGGTACGTTGTAGGGCATTCTTTTGTCCTGGGGCTGAGAAACCGGCCCCAAAGGTGGAAGACTCAGTGGCATAAGATTATAGAAAGCAACGAGAAACCACTATCTTAAAGATCCCTATTGATATCTCTTGTACAATCATAATGGCTGTACAATACAAGACATTGAGTTTATTAAGGCTATATACTGGAACCAGAAAGCAGTAGTAAAGGTGAACGATATAGAAACAAATAATATACCGATTGCGAGAGGGGTTAGGCAAGGATGCGTCTTGTCTCCGACGCTTTTCAACGTGTACTCACAGGTCATATTCAGAAAAGCCTTATGGGAAAGAAAAGAGGGAATAAGAATTGGTGGAGAAATCATAAACACCATGAGATTTGCAGATGACACGGTAATTATGGCTGAGAGTATAGAAGATCTACAAACTTTACTAGATGCAATAAATAGTGAATGCATTCAAATGGGACTTGACATCAACACAGATAAGACCAAATTTATGATAGTATCAAGGAGTCCAATAAATAATGAACAACTAACTCTTGGTGGACAGCAAATAGAGAGAGTGACAAAATATAAATATCTGGGAGCTTACATCAACACAGAATTAGATCCAGACCAAGAGATCCAGATACGAATAGAAATGGCAAGGGCAGCATTCTTAAAATTCAAACAATTGTTCTGTGACAAAAATCTGAATATTGCGCTGAGACTGAGGTTTGTTGAATGTTACGTCTGGTCGCAATTATTGTACGGGGTAGAAACATGGACACTAAAAGCGCAAATAGTTAAAAAGATTGAAGCCTTTGAACTTTGGATATACCGGAAAATGTTGAGAATCCCATGGACTGCCAGGGTCACCAATGAGGAAGTGCTGAGAAGAATGGGTCGAGTCAAAAAATTGTTGAGAACGATAAAAGTACGCAAGACTGCATACCTTGGACACATACTAAGAAATAATAAATATAGTCTTCTGCAGGTCATCATGCAGGGTAGAGTCGATGGCAAAAAGGGAATAGGTAGAAAAAGGAAGTCATGGCTGCGAAATATTCGAGACTGGACAAACATGACTGTAGACGAATTATTCCACGTTGCAAAAGACAGAGAAGCTTTTAAAAATGTGGTCGCCAACCTCCGTTAATGGGGACGGCATAGGAAGAAGAAGTACAATACAACACAAACTCGCATACTGATCGTGGGGATGGGCAGTGGCGCACCCAGGGGGGTGGGGTTAACGCCCCTAGGATCCTATTCCGACACTGTTACTCACATATTTTAAGGAGTCAAAATGGAGGTGGCATCATAAAAACAATTCGGTGCCCAAACAAACCCACCCAACAGGAAACTTCTACGTAAATGCCTGCAAAACGCACCTAAAACAATATTGGCTTTGATATTGAACGGTTTTTATCCTTCTTTTAGTACTTTATCTTTAACTACATGTGCTGGCGTATTTTGTACGCCAGATATAAAATTCTACTGCAAATATATTTTAAAACTTAAAGACCATTCTTGCTCTAGCACTCGAACGAGTAAGACGTGTGCCAAGTTCAATTAAAATCCAGTTTGCCTTATCGGTAGTAATTAGTGTTTAATTTAGATTTAATAGTGTAATTTCAAAAAGTGATTTCTGGACAAGCTTTGTACGTATTGCTTTTGTTATATTATTAAATCATATAAATTATATTTAATTTATACAAAGTGCATACCAGAGACTGGTTTTTACCAGTCTGCTGGTTCTTGCTGGCCATCCAATTCAATGGATTTTAATACAAATTTGGATAGCAAAATTAGTTAAAGAAGAGAAATAAAACGAGGTTACTGTCTGTATTTACATGGACAGTACAAATATAAACAATACTCCTACAGTTTCTACCTTACCAATGGCCCTTCAAACTGCTACAAACAACATTCCAGCAACTACATCTCTTTCATACGTAACCGCTGCAAAATCTACACCAAAACCATCTTTCCCAAAAAAAGAACAGGCGATAGTTCTTCACGCAGAAGAAAACCTTAAACTTCTAGACTACGTTAAAGCCATTGGTGACATCATCGGACCAAAAAATATTTCCTTTGCATCCAGAATATCTAACAATAGGATCTGCATATATCTAGTGAACTCAAATCTCGTTGATCAACTGCTGAAATCCCATCCAAACCGTTTAAATCGGACACCTTACTTTAAGTATTCGTAAACTTGTCTCCCCAACAAAAAGAATATTAATTTCGAACATATCTCCTTACATTCCCCATGAACTGGCCGAAAATGCAGTGAAAAGTCTTGGTTTCCAAATAGCCTCCCCCGTGTTCTTCCTTAAAGCGGGCATTCCAGGTGATGAATACTCCCACATACTTAGTTTTCGCCGTTAAGTATATATTTTTCCTCCCTCTGATAATTTTGAGCTTCACACCTCCTTGTTAATTCCTTTTGAAGGCAATGATAATAGAATTTTTCTGTCTACGGACAAAATGGAATGTTTCTTATGCAAACAATCAGGACATGTTGCTTCAAATTGTCCCAATACTTCATCTGACAACTTATCATCTGAAAATCCTACTGTTTCCCATGTCCTCCCAAATCCCCCCACCGAATCAACGTCACAGCAACAGAATACACAATTTCCATCTCATTCTGAATCATCTCCCTCCCAAACAAATCTATTTTATTTGTCTTCTTCCCCAGAGAATTGCGAAAATGATACAATATCTGAAAAGTCAGATAAACTATGTTTAAGTTCTCATCTTTCACAGAAAAGGCCATGCTCATCTGTATCATCTATAAGCGATAAGAACCTTCAATCTGGGGAAAACCCTGCAACAGAACAAACTATGTTTCCTCCCAAACAAACAGTTCCTAGTTCCTCTAGCACCTCCAACACAAAAACGAAACGAAAACGTAGTTCTTCTCTCGACCCCAGTCTATCCACTGACTCCAAGCAAGCAATACACGAAGCCTATAAACAAAACCCAGAAACTTTTGCAGTTCCTCCTGATAATATAATTGCCTTTATCGAGAACGCTTACGGCAGCTGTGACCCTGTCTCAGACGCATTTAAATTCACAACAGATATTAAATCACTCATTCTAACTTTGCAATCAATAAACCCTAATTTTAAAGATAGGTCAACAAAAATCAGAATTACACGCTTAATTAAAAAAATTAAAACTAAAATACATTCTGCAACAGATGATTCTGAAAGTATAAACAGTCTTGATAATTCCCAGGATGCTTGTGATAAAGAATACCTGTCTGATAGTTCACAAACCTCGCAAACATCCAAACACTCTACATATTAATTTCAACCTTCACACTGATACAATGGAATTGTGACGGATTTTATCCCCGTCGTCCACGCCTTGAACAGCTCATATCTGAGTCTTCTCCTGACTTTCTATGCCTACAAGAAACTTCACTGATAAATATTCCGGACAACTTAAAAATTTTACAGGTTACCACTATATTCGAACTACCCAACGTCGTGCCAGTGGCGGAGCATCAATTTTTGTTTCCACTGATATTTTCCATAAAGAATTTCCGCTAAACACAAACCTCGAAGCTATAGCCGTTACAGCTTGGTGTCCCTACAAAATTACAATTTGTTGCATATACATCCCTCCAAACTACTGTTTAATAAGTTCCGATCTTGAAGATTTAACTTCTCAGCTTCCTACACCTTTTATCTTAGTAGGTGACTTTAATGCCCATAATACTATGTGGGGATCCGAAAAACACATTTGGAAGAGGTAAAACAATCGAAAATTTTCTAAATAACGTAAATATAAAACTTACTAAATTCAGGAAGTAGTACATACTTTCACATCCAATCGGGTAGTTTCTCTTCCATAGATTTATCTTTCTGTAATCCCGGAATATTTCCTTTACTTTCATGGTACACATTAAACAGTCTCTATGATAGTAATCATTTCCCTATCCTCATCTCTGACCAGTCAAAAATGCCCTCAAGAATTATAACAAAATGAAAAAATCACTCAAGCAAACTGGGATCTTTTCAGAACCACTGTTAGGGGAAAAACCGATGAATTACTTTTTAACAATGATATAGATACAGATATAAAACTATTAAATAACTGTTTAAACCGAATCTGCTAAGGAATGTATTGGTAAATGCGCGATTGATCCTTCCAAGAAACCTGTTCCGTGGTGGAATGAGTCGTGCAAAATAGCTGTCAAACAATGCAAAAAAGCATTAAATAAATTCCGGAAGACCCGTACCATCACGGATTTAATAAATTTTAAAAAACTTAGGGCCAATTCTAGGCGTATTTTAAAAGAAAGTAAGAAAGCCTCATGGAATCAATACGTTAGTTCAATCACAAAAGATACTTCTCCCGCGCAAATGTGGTCAAAGATAAGGACGTATGAAAGGTCATAATACTTCCAGCAAAATAGCCGCCATCTCCCTGCAGGATCATACAGTTACCGATGATCAACATATTGCAGATATCTTTGCCTCTCACTTTTCAGATAAGTCAAATATTCCGAATCTTCCCAATAACTCAGATACCAACATTTCCAGCCCCAAAATATTTTCTAACACCAGCTTTATGAATCTTCCTTTTAATCTCCTAGAATTAAACGAAGCCATATCTTCATTAAAAAACTCAGCAGCCGGTCCTGACGATATCCCATCAATGTTTTTAAAAAATTTCCATCCAGACACACATCTCAAACTGCTAGAGTTGTATAATAAGATCTGGTCTCAAAACCAGTTCCCAACGTTATGGCGACAAGCAACTACAATTCCTATTAAAAAGAATGACTCATCTCCAAATCTTCTAAAATCATATAGACCAATTTCTCTCACTTGTTCACTATGTAAACTGTTAGAAAAGATGGTCAATAAACGCTTACTATGGTATCTAGAAAGAAATAATATTCTTGACCCATTCCAAACAGGTTTCAGATCAAATCGAAGTACAATGGATAACCTGGTCACATTACATACTGACATTGTTAATGCATTTACGAATAGAAGCGAAGTCATAGCAGTAACTTTAGATATCCAAAGTGCCTTCGACACTGTACAAAGACCTCTAATTCTAAGAAAATTAACGGAATATAATTTAACTGGTAACATTTATTTATTTTTAAAAAATTTTTTAACAAGTCGATATTTTAGAGTATTAACAAATGGAAAAATATCAAAACCACACGCTTTGGACAACGGTTTGCCTCAGGGCTCAGTCTTAAGCACTACCTTATTTTTACTTAGCATGAATGACTTTTCCTCATATATAGAACCACCAGTCAGGTACTCGATATATGCTGATGATATTATATTATACTGCCGAGGCAGAGTCACAGCTACCACAAGCACTTTGCTACAAAACACAATAAACAAAATAGACACCTGGTCTACGCGTGCTGGATTTGTGTTTTCAGCTCCTAAATCCAAAGTAATTCACTTTACCAAAAAGCATAGACCTAATCCACCTTCTATAACTCTAAACGGACTTCGTTTACAAACAGTTAATTATTTGACACTTCTTGGTATCACCTTTGATAAAAAGCTTATCTGGAGACAGCATATTCAGAAACTTAAAGGAAACTGTACCCAAAGAATCAATTTACTTAAATCTCTTGCTAGCTTCTCTTGGGGAGCTGACGAAGAATCTCTTCTTAAAATATATAGAGCGTTAATTCGCTCTAAGCTAGATTATGGCAGTATTCTTTATATGACATCTAGTAGCACCCTACTAAAGTCTCTAAACACGATTCAAAATACATCCCTACGACTATGCCTCGGTGTTTTCAAATCAAGCCCCGCTGAAAGTCTGTGCGTTGAATCTTCAGAGCCACCACTCCATCTAAGAAGGCAGCAGCTTCTACTTTCATACTTTGTAAGAATATCAGCAAACCCAAGTAACACGGTAATAAATCTAATCAATCCCATAGAACCTCCCCCAGTAAACGCTTCCAATCAGTCTCTCACATTACCACAAATATTATCTCCTTTATTAGATTCCATCAACCTCTCCAATACTACTTCTATTTATACCCCCCAAGACAGCTCCATAGATGCACAATCTTCCAATATTCAATACAGATTTATGCAGATTCGACAAAACAGAAACCCCAAACTTAATCCTTAGAAAATCCTTCCAAAACATCCTTAACTTAACACAATTTGATGAAATTTTATACACCGATGCGTCCAAGAATGAAGACTGTTGTGGCTCCGCTGTGTCCACACTGACGACGACAATAAGCTCTGTGCGATTGCCTAAAAGTTGTAGTATCTATACCGCAGAATTATATGGAATACTCCAAGCATTAAAGACTTCAATCCGTCCTACTTCAAATGAAAGCATAAAAATCGCCATTTGCACTGATTCTCTTTCCTCGATTTATTCAATAAGATGCATTTTCTCGAAAAACCCACTAGTCCAGGAAATCCACACTATCTGTAACCAACTATATTCTGCTTACATAAAAGTCATAATGATCTGGACTCCATCTCATGTTGGTATATTGAGAAACGAAAAAGCAGACCAAGTCGCAAAAGCAGCATGTTCTTCTGACATAGCCTTCCAAGAGGTCCAAATCTCCATACGGATCTTAAAATATTGATAAAACAAAAAATCCTCAGCTCATGGGCGGACCTGTGGAGTAAAACAAAAACTAAGCTCCATGAAGTTCAGCCCAACTTATCTCGCGTCAATATCTCCTCTATGAACAGGAAAGAAAAATCAGTTATTCACCGACTACGAATAGGGCATACACGCCTCACTCATGGATACCTTATGGCATCAGAAAACCCTCCAGTATGCCACTACTGTAATAACGTCCTTTCCATCAAACACGTGATAGTGGACTGCTGCCAGTATGACTCTTCCAGAAACAAGCACAGCCTAAAAGGAAATCTAAAAGACATTCTCAGTGTTCCAAACCGTTTTGACAGTGTTCTTAGATTTTTAAAAGAAACAAGTTTATTTCAGCTAATATAAACAGTGCATAGTGATAAGCTTTATTGTTCTAACCTTTCTATATAAAAAAAAATGTTCATATTAAATTCTTGTACCTATACCTATATAAAATATGTATAATGTTGTAAACTACTGTACCCGTGTCAATGACCATAAGCTGTCGAGACACGTTAATTTTAAATAAAAAAAAAAAAAAACTTAAAGACAGTCCCTGTGTTCTAACCTATTACTGGAACGTGCTTTACAACTTGCTAGTTTTGTTAGTATCGGCTTTTTGAGAAGATCGTAATTAGCTGTTTATTATTTGTTATTCCCGGTGGTGTACTAAATACACCATGCGTGTAGTAATGTAAGTATATCTTTTAATCGTGTTTTTGGTAACTAATTATGGCAAAAAATATATTTTGCTTTATAAACAATACTTTTTCTTATGTAGATAAAAAGTTTTATTAGTAATTTTATTTTTCAGGGATCAGATTCCAGTTTAAAATTTCCATAGACTTATTGATAAAGAACTCCAAGTATTCGCTGATGCATTATTCGGAGGAAGAAGTTATTTTTATTGAAGAACCCAGGATCTGATCCGGATGGATATTCAACTGAAACTTCCAGCGAAAATGAAAGTTCAGAAGTCTTTTATGAAGACAAGTCTGGAACAAAATGGTATAAGTATCCTTTAAAAATAAGTTAAGTGAACTAACAAAATTAATTTTGTAAAAATACTTCCTGGAACCAAAGAGTATGCTGACGATTTTACAAATGAAGCACGTACTTTCGCTAAACTGTTTACTAGTGACATTATTGAAAATATTATGGTATGTACCAATAGGCAAATAGAAACGATGCACCCGAATTACAATCCCAAAAAAGACGCCAGAGATATAAAACTTGAAATTATGGCAACGACAGGATTTTTGTTTTTAACTGGACTTTAAAATCAAGGTTACATACATTTTTTGAAATTGTGTACAACTGATGGAACGGGCTCAGAAATTTTCAAAGCTTGTATGAGTTGTAACCGATTTTTATTTCTCTTATGTGCTCTTAGGTTCGACGATTAAATATACAAAAGCTCAAAGAAAAGCTACTCACAAAGTTGCCCCTTTACGATATATGCTGGACCGCTTTTTTGACAATTGTTATAACATCTACACAGCTTAGGTAAATATCTGACAATTATTGACGAAATAATTATTCCTTTTCGAGGAAGACGCAATCTCATTCAAACCTTCGTGTTGGAAACAAGCAGAGAAGAAGTACTTGTGTATAATTATCTTAGCTTTTTGTAATTAGTACCTATATATAAGCCGTATATAGTATCTTAACAAATTATGCCGGAATGTCTTAATACTTCCAAATTGTAATTAGTGGAACACTATGGATGACCAACTAGATAAATAAGATCCAACTAGTTATCAACGCATTGAGGACATAAATCCATCTATTAGAAAATTTTGCCTAGCTCGGACTCCTCCACCTGGAAGAAATCGAAAAGACAGTTACAACTCACTAGATGAAGAGCAGAAAAAATTTAAAACACGCAACAACGATCTACATACAAATTTACTAAACTTTCAAATAGAGAAATCACAAAAAAATCTTACAGATGCAGATAAGATAAAAAGTGATAGTGAATGGGTATCAGTCCACCACAAGAAACGTCAACGCAACAATGATAGTCCTGAATTGAAAAGTCCAAACAAGCTACACTCAAAGATTATTCTTGACTAAGTAAAACTGTTCTTACATCTAACAGATACGAGGCACTTAAAAATGATAAACCTAGTTAAGAGGTTGAAATGCAGGAAGACCAAAAAGATGAACAGCCACCACCTATCTTCTTCTTCTTCTTACAGTACCTATCTGTTCCGGATGTTGGCCATCATCACGGCTATCTTTACTTTGTTCACTGCAGCGCGGAACAGTTCAGTGGTAGTTGTGTTATACCACTTTCGTAAATTTTGAAGCCAGGAAATGCGTCTTCTTCCCGGTCCTCTCTTAACAT
This sequence comes from Diabrotica balteata, assembly GCA_918026665.1. Lineage (NCBI taxonomy): Eukaryota > Metazoa > Arthropoda > Insecta > Coleoptera > Chrysomelidae > Diabrotica > Diabrotica balteata. The sequence goes on along the minus strand of OU898279.1, from coordinate 36,575,006 downwards.
TTACCTTCCCTTGGAGAATCAGCTGGAGAAGACCGTAACGTTCTTAATTTCTCATTACATGTCCTAGATATTCCAACTTTTTAGTTTTTACGGTCATGAGAATTTCACATTCTTTCCCCATTCTACGCAGGACCTCCATATTATTAACTCTGTCAACCCAGGATATACGTAAGATGCGCCTATAATACCACATTTCGAAAGCTTTGAGCCGATTCATAAATGCAACAGTTAGTGTCCACGCTTCCATGATTCCGTGTTCTGCTCTACGCTGTCGTAGAGCAGAACTGTGAATATGTAGCAGTTCAATAGACGGCATTTTGTTTTTAATGATATATCTCGACTATTGAAACTGGTTCTCATTCTAGCGAATGCTGCTTTTGATTTTATTATTCGCTGTTTAATTTCTGTTGAGTGGTCCCATTGGCTATTTAAATTGGTGCCTAGATATGTATATTGCTCGACTCTTTCGATATTCTGTTGGTTGATTGTAAGTTATTGGTTTTTTTAGTAATTGTCATAAATTTTGTGTTCTTTATGTTAAAAGCTAGTCCGTATCTGTCGCTGACTTCTGTTATGCGATTTTTTAATATCTGTAAGTCATTCAGATTATCAGCAAAAACTATAGTGTCATCTGTTTATCTAATGTTATTCAACCATTTCCCGTTTATTAGTATTCCTTTCGCAAAACTGTCTAAAGATGATATAAACTGTCAATCTCCATTTGTCTAAATGGAGACAAAATACAGCCCTGACGTACTCCACCACCTATATTTATACAAAATGTCAAGTGTATCAAATCATTACAGGAATAACTACAGCCGATAACTCCATGTAACTATACTTTAAAATGTCTTGTTTACAACCAAATTAAAGTTCAAGCTGACTTATGAATCTTGAATCGTGGGCCTTGAACGAGGATATGAGCAAAAAACTTGAAGCATTTGAGATGTGGCTTTATTGGAGAATACTCAAGATCCTGTGGACTGACCAAGTCACAAATGAGGAGGTCCTTAGATAAATGAATAAGAACCGAGAGGTACTGACCACCATTAAATCTCGAAAGTTACTATTCTTCGGACGTATTATGCGAAATTAATCCAGTTACGCTCTCCTTCAAGCCATCCTACAAGGAAAAATATTAGGAAAGCGAGGTCCAGAAAGAAGAACATCTTGATTGAAGAACCTCAGAATCTGGTTCAATACAACATCTGTGCAGCTTTTTCGCGCTGCTTTAGATAAGATAAAGATTGCCATGATTGGCCATGTTATGAGGAATGAACAGAGATACGGCTTGTTGCAACTCATTCTTAAGGGCAAGGTATTTGGAAAGAGAGGGACCAGGGAGAAGAAGAATATCTTGGCTTCAAAACCTGAGAAAGTGGTTTAATACATCGACAACCGAACTATTGAGAATAGCAGCAAGCAAAGTTAGGATAGCCATGTTGATCGCCAACATCCGGAACGGATAAGCGCCGTAAGAAGAAGAAGAATGATGATCGCCAACATTCGTAACGGATAGGCACATCAAGAAGAAGAAGAATACGTAATTTACATCCTTCAACAGATCCAGATGACATTAAAAAAGCGTTGGTTGTTCACAGAGATACAGCACTGAACATCTCCAACATTAGGCAAAAAGGCAAAAAAAAATCTGCCACTATTTAATATAGAACTCGCCATTCAAAGTAATAATAAAGACATATATGATATGTCAAAAATTATTCAACTCTATTGTCACAGTTGAGCCACTGCACCCGAAAGGGGAACTATTCCAATGTCAAAGATGTCATCATTTTGGCCACACGCACAATTATTGCCACAGGAGTCCGCGCTGTGTAAAATGCGTAGGCAATCACCTATCTTCTGAATGCCCAAAACAAAAAAACATAAAACATGTTCAATGTGTAAATTATCTAGAAAATCATCCTGCCAGCTATAAGGGATGCTCAGTGTACAAAAAAAAAAATTTTCAAAACACTGCGAGAAAAAAAACGCAAGTCAACCATTTCGTGCAGTAAATCTCTCAATCACTCAACCAACCATCAGCTATGCAAAAATTGTTGCATGAAGAAATAATAGAAATACATCTACCATAGATGAGACTTTTTATGAAATAGAAACAACAACTCCTCAACATATACAAAATAATCTAGACCTACTAGTACGTAGTACTAGTACAAGTTAATGGAAAGAATGGATAAGGTGTTTGATCTCATAATGTTTCTGAAGCTTAACCTTCAACACTAAAATAAAGATGTGCTGTTGGAATGCCAATGGCTTAACCACTTATTTCCACGAAGTTAAAGCATTTATTTACTCTCATAATCTAGATGTAATGTTTATTTCCGAAGCACACATAAGTAGTAAGAGCCAGTCCTGTATTCCCAAATATTCAACCTATATAACTCAACATCCATTAGGTATTATTTATGTTATGTCTTACCTGGGTGCTTGCCAGTGGGCGGCTTCCCACTATGTTATTGTGCATAAATTATACATATTGCTTATTGTTTGTAATAAGACAGATTGACATTAACTTTGGATGTTAAATAAAAAAAGGAAGATGCAGCTTTTTATAGTATATCCCAAATAAGTCAGCAAAATATGGGATAAAAGCATTCGTATTGTGTGACTCCCAAACGTTTTATGTGAGCGGTATCGAGTTGTACTGTGGGCAACAACCAAATGGCCCTTACAAAAAACCGAATACGCTAGAGGATATTACACAGCGATTGGTTGAAAAATGAAATAAAAAAAAACAATCTAACTAGTGATAATTGGTACACCAGTTTTTAGTTACCAATAGATCTGTTGAAAAAAAAAATAATTGAATAGTTGGAACAATAAAAAAAGAGAGGTCCTAAAAAATGTTTACCTAATAAAAATGGAATTATCGATTTATCTCTTTTTGGGTTTCAACAGGAAGCTACAGTTCATTTGTTCAAAAACAAAACCCAGAGCGGTTATTTTACTTTCCACGGTGCATTATGATTCCTCTATAGATCAGGTCACTAATAAGCCCAATAATATCATGGACAAATTTCCACAAAGGTGGCGTTGACACTGTAGATAAAATGCGCTTTACAGAATGACGAACCACCAACAAAAGTATGAGTAAGATGTTTTTTTGTGGTAGACAGAAAAACCGGACTACAATGATACCATGCAGTATTTGTCTCAGATCAGTCTGCAAGGATCATTATGTTGCTGTTATTATTTACACATAATGTCAAAATAAGTATGACAGCTTAGAGGATGTGCAATAAATATTTATAAATTTGACTTTTATTTTTTATATTATATTAGTATTATTTCTCTTTGCTTTCAAAAAATTTGTTGATAACAACTTCATTCTCAATGAATTCTCTATTGCCGTACATAGGAAAATTAATTCTCTTAGACATTTTCAATCACATTTACCTTAATAAAAAATTTCCTTCAATCTGGTCTGAATCAACAATTATTCCCATATTAAAACCTTTCAAATCAAAAACTGACCCCCTTTCCTATAGACCAGTTTCTCTTACAAATAATACACGCAAACTACTAGAAAAAATTTTAAATAACAGATTAATGTGGTTTCTTGAAAAAAACCAATTATTAAGCCATATCCAAAGCGGTTTCAGAAAAGGAAGATCAACTCACGATGCCTTAGTAGCTATTGACAATATTATATGCGAGTCCTTTAGAAATAACCAGAAAGTAATTGCCATATTTTTTTATATAAATAAAGCATTTGACACTGCATGGAGATACAACATTTTACAAACCATGTCCAATTGGGGTATCCAGGGAAATTTTCTTGCCTTTGTAAAACATTTCATGAATAATAGGATATTTCCAGTACGTGTAAATGGAATTACCTCCAAAACAGAATGTCTTGAAAACGGTATTCCACAGGGCTCAACCTTAAGCCCCACTTTATTCTTAATAGCAATTAATAATATCGCTCAAGAGATAAAGCTACCTTTGAAAGCAGGTCTGTATGCAGATGACTTAGTTGTATATACTAGTAGCTGCAATATTACACTAGCCTCAAACATTTTGCAATCATTTCTGCATAAACTAGAAGACTGGTCCCAAAAGACTGGTTTTACGTTCTCAGGTGATAAATCTCGTTTCATCGTATTCAATAAAAGAAAAACTGATTGCAAAACAACACTTACTCCAAACGGTATCAACTTAGAACAAGTAGAGAGCATTGACTTTCTTGGCCTAAGACTGGACAGTCAGTTAACATGGGCAGAACATATTAAAAAGCTAGTCGTATCCTGCCAATCTAAAATAAATCTCCTTAAAATGCTATCAAACCGATCTTGGGGAGCGGACACCATAAAATTGCTGCATATATACCAATCATTAATCCGAAGTAAACTGGATTATGGTGTAATATGCTATTCAACTGCGAGTAATTATATACTTAAAAAACTAGACATTATACAAAACACATGTTTAAGACTAATTCTGGGTGCTTACCGAACTAGTCCTGTTTCAAGTTTTCAGGTTATCCTAAATGAATCTCCCCTATCAATACGAAGACAACACATTTCTTTAAATTATGCCGCGAGATTGTCTTCCAACCCTAATAACACAAACTATCCACTTCTTTATAAAATATATCCACCTACTCATTGCCATCAATAAATTAAATATCCACCCCTTAAAGAACGTCTAACGAGATACGGTTTTGACATGGAACAGCTCACACATTCTTACCCTACACAACGAACTATACCTCCCTGGACTATTAATTTTCCCACCATTGATCTATCCCTCACGGCCTATCCAAAGAGTACCACAAATCCCATAATCATTAACAAATTATATCAAGAACGGATATTAGAATACACTGGCCATAACAAGATTTTTACCGATGCATCAAGAACTGAAAACGGACACGCAGCGGCCTTTATTCTAGGAAAGTCTGAATATGCAGTTCGCATCCCTCAATTCTGCAGCATTTTCACGGGAGAAGCAATCGCCATTTTAAAGGCTTTAGACATGTGTAAGAGTCATGCAAGCTCAGATTTTCTTATCATTACTGACTCTTTATCTGTTCTTCAGAGCTTAAGGCAAATATATCCAGCACATGCTATCCTGCAACAAATACAATTAGCACTTTATCACCTACAAAACAGACACGTGAACGTTACATTTCTCTGGGTACCATCACATACAGGTATCGCAGGAAATGAAAAGTAGATGAATTAGCAAAGAAAGCTGCTACTGACGAGCAAACTGAAATTATGACTACAATTCCATTCAGTGATATCCAGCTCAATATTAAACAGCACTGTGTAAAAAATTGGCAACAAATGTGGAATTCTACTAAGGCTCACCTTAAAAACGTGAAAACTAGGATTGGCACTAAACTACAATTTCCAGAAAACAGAAGGCAACAAGTGATTATAAACCGACTAAGAATTGGACACACAGCGTTAACTCACCAGCATCTCATAACAAAAGAACTACCACCTGAATGTTCCTATTGCGAATGTCCAATAACTGTTCAACATGTATTGATTGAATGTCCTCTTTATTCCTACGAAAGAGCCATCAACAACGTACCAGAAGAAGAAAAGAAACTTAAAGATATTTTAAACAGTAATGTATCTAATACAATCAAATTCCTTAAGGACATACGTTTACTACACAAAATTTAAGTTATATTATATGTATCTCTTTGTAATTTGTAATTTATTATGTGTAATTTAATACGCAATTTGTAATTAGTAAATTTGTATTTGTAATAACAACTGTAAAATCTGTAAAACCCGCTAATAACCTTTAATGGTTGATGCGGAAATTCTAAATAAAAAAAAAACTTCATTCTACCTACTTTCTCAAAATGTTCAATATTATTAATATGTTAATAAATTAAAGGTTTATAACAAACAACTAAATGTATTTTTTCAAAAGAAAAAAACTAAATAAAACTAGTGTTTTTAAGTGATGTATAAAGTACGCCACGCGTGTACTTATGATATAACTTGATGCTCGAGTAAATTGTACTTACCAGCTTGGACTGTTCCTAATGATCCTACACAAAACATACAAAGTAAAAATACGCAACACTTTTGAGCCATCTCAGTTTTAGTTTGTTTGATTTTAAAAAATCGGTTTTAAATATAAAACTGTATTCTTGGAATATCCAAATTTAGTAGACAGGTACATAATAAATCTTTGTACCTATTCAGAGATATCGCTGAAGAAAATATTTCTACAGGAAGAGTCAAATTAGTTTTTGTAGACGGACTTACTTATGATTTTATACTTAAATATTAAAGTTTAAAACAGTTGTCTAGTCCTAAATAGTGGTAAAACCCTGTTTTAGATTACTTCACGCTTCGCTTAATAACTCAGTAGTTCCCAAATTAATATTTTCGCAAAAAATATAACTCTCACAATCATAATTATTTTTTTTTATTTAGAAATTACAGCCGCATCCACCATATTGGTTATTAGCGGCGGCTACAGAATTACAAAATTAGAGTATATAAAATATGCCTATAGATTGTAACAAATTTACAATATTACTCGCTAAAAGATTAGTGCCTAATAAATTACAAAAACAATTAGGTATTTTAAATGTAACACGAAAATTGGCAAATCTATGGCATTCAATTAATGAATGGTTAACAGTTACTTTTGTACATTACATGTTTCGCAAATAGGTGAATCACTTTTGGACAATAAATATAAGTGAGTAAGTCTCGTGTGTCCAATTCGTAGTCTCGTTATCACCAATTGTTCTCTTCTGTTCCTGGTTGAGGGTTCCCAAGCTGTAACGTCATTTTTAATTTGCTCCAGTGATGTTTGAGACGATGGGCATTCCTTTTTCCACTTGGACAAAACTCGATTTTTTATAAAAGCTTTTATATCACTTACGGTATTTCGATACTCGGCTTTTTCTATATCGGCATATTTAGCAATTTCACTCGCGCACTGGTCCGCAATTACGTTGCCAGCAATGCCAATGTGGGATGGAATCCATATAAATCTGAGACTCCTAGAATTTTCTTGAGCCTTCATGAGTTCCAGTTTTATCAGTTTCTCAAGGGGACCTTTAGGATAGATCTGTTTAAGGGTTTGAAGGGCGCTTAGTGAGTCACTTTAAAAAATAGAGTTAGGAATGTTATTAGAATTTATATGCATGATAGCTTTAAACATTGCGTAGAGCTCAGCGGAGAAAATGGAAAAGAAGTTTGGAAGAAGAAATTGATATGTATCGCTTAGAGTAACGCATGCAGCACCAACTCCTTTATCACACTTAGATGCATTTGTAAAGATTTTATAGCACTGTTCGTAATGCTGACGAATAATTAGATTTGGGTTATTCTTAATCTCTGCCTGACGGTTAAATGTTTGTCGTATTGGGTTAGACCAGTATTTATATTTGGGGTGTTATTATCTTATATTGATTGGAAAGGTAATTGGGAATTCGATATTAAGACATCTCAGGTAATAGCGGCTTCCCACGGTCGGCGATATTGCGGACGTAAGCGGACCAGCCGCACCACGCACCGTGGGAAAGGTCTCGTCCGTGGTAGCACAGATACGTCCGTTCTGGTGCGTCCTATCCATCTAGAGTCGGTAACATCAAAGGTGCGGTATATGCTCGTGCTCGCGATCCTAGCGCGTTTGTGTTTTAACAGACAACTGCAAGTCAGAAGTTTTTCATTCGCTGACACGAGTAGTTGTCTGTAGTGTTGTCAAAGTTGTTTTGCAGTTTTTTGCTAAAAAACGGAATGGACAAACGAAGTTATTTTTGATTTTTTAAATTTGTGCCAAAATGAAACAAATTTATGGAATTCTACGGCACCAGAGCATAAGAAACGGAACCGATATATACGATGTATGGAACCGAATAAAAAATCAATTGAAGAATAGTACTATTTCGATTAAAGAATTAAAAAAGAAGAGAAATAATTTAATGCCGACATACAAAAGGCAAAAAACAAAAGTTGGAGAATCGATGGGAACTGGAAGTGGGGCTGATGATGTTTACAAGCCTGAGTGGCCTTTTTATGATATAATCAAACAATACTGTCACGGTCCTACACAGACTGTCACGGACCGTAGGAAGAGCTCTGTCTGAGGTGCGTTGTCGTCCGTGCTGATCGGCTGTCCGCGATGATCTGTAGAATCGCCGATCGTGGGAAGCCACTATAACACCGTACTTACTCATAGTAAGGCTTATGTTTGGTAATATTGGTAAAGAAATTTATATATTTATTAGTGAACGTATTATTAAATAGAGGTTTGTTTACACTTAAGGCTATTGACGTTGCATGTGAAAGTGTTAATGAAATTCGGCGGTGATATAATGAAGACTTCCTACTTTCAGAATATAAACTTTTCATCGGTGACGTTCGAAATGCGTCAAGAAAAAGTCTAAGTGCTGTGTTGTGAATAGAGCTGTTTTAACAATGTGGGCAAAGCAGAGACGTGAGCAATTGATCCATAATTAATTTTTGATCTAATTAGAGTTCTGTAGATTGTAAGCAAAGTAGAGAGATCAGAGCCCCAAAATCTATTTGACTGTGTTCTCATTAGGTTAAGTTTCTTATGACAAGTCAAAACTAATTGTCTAATATGTTGTTTCCAAGTAAGTTGGTTATCAAACCGCATACCTAGAATTTTACACATGATTTGAAGGATAGCGATGTATTGAAAAACTTGAGATTGGGATTATTTGCGAAGTTCTTTTTGAGAATATCATACCAACGGTTTTTGTAACCAAGAATTGAAAACCAGTATCGTGAGGCCACTTTTCAAGTTTTTGTAAGAAACTTTGCAAAATTGTTGAAGTTAAATTTATATCTTTGCCTTTTACATAAACCACCAAGTCATCTGCATATAAACGTGCTTTTAAAGCTTTTTTGAGGTTGTTAATAATGTCTTTAATAGCAATTAAGAAAAGTGTAGGACTAATCATTGAGCCTTGAGGAATACCGTTTTCTTCCTCCTGCATTTCGGAATACTAGTTGTTAACTCTTACATGAAAAAATCTATTTTTTATAAAGTTCTTAATAAAATGAAGAAAATTTTGGTTTTGTCGAAAACTATTTTGTTCGTTTATAAGTATAAGATTTAACCAAACAGATGGGTACTGATGTCGCTGCAGGATGAAGTTAAATGATTAAAGCATGTAATTTTTAGCAGATGTGGGTAGGTATTTTCAGAAAATAGTTGAGTTATCGTCAGGCCTAGGACTTGTTTCATTTAGATCGTTCAGTGAGTTGTTTACATGTAACGTGAGAGGATCGTTTAATGTTATAGTTTTCTAAATAGAGGTTAGACCTTTCGGATTCTAGTTTATTTTCCAGAAATATAAGGTCAAAATTTTCATTAGAAGACATTTCTTTGTAGTTTTTAGCTAATGTATTAACAATTTCTCTTAAATCTTAAAACTTAAATCTATCACGTAGGATTCTTCAGTGCAGATGTTAAATCTTGTAGGTGACATATCATTTAGAAAATTTAATTGAAGATCCTGCAACTATTTCTAAAAGCTTTCCTCTGTGATCAGAACGCTTGTAGCACCAAATAAAGTTATGACCGTTAAAATCACCTACGATGATTCAAGGAGAGGGTATCTGTTTGATAAGGCTTTTTAAATCTTTATATGTAGCTGAAGAACTAGATGGAAGGTAAACATTATATATAAAAATTGGAACGGGAACGTTGATCTCTATAACTATAGTTTAAATGTGACTATTTAGAGGAAAAATATTTGCAACCAAAGATTTTTTGACAAGTGTCATAACACCGCCTGAAGAGAAATTATTGTGATGTACTCTATCTTTTCTAAAAATTTTAAAATATTCGGAATAATAGTTTTTTTGGAGATTTAAATTTGTTTCTTGGAGACATATTATTTCGGTAGAAAATTCAGAAATAAGTTTTTGTAAGGTTGGAAGTCGATGGAAAAATCCATCTATATTCCATTGAAGTAGTTTAGTGAATTGTATTATATACGAAAAATATGAATTTACGGGTTAACCTGAGATGACCCGCCCTCGGATTCAGAGATGTCGTTACCCAAGTGTCGAAGGATTTTCTTTCTTAAGAAGGTAATATGACGTTTGGTTGATCTATCTTTTAATTTTATTTATTTTATTTTATTGTTTATTGTTATTTTATTAATTTTTTAATTACAGATGAACTTTAGTTAGCATATGAACTATTCCCAAAAGGTCCCAAAAGGCAAAAAGAAAAAAAATGTTATCCACAATAAAAACAGCCAAAATCCTTGGTCTCATCATGAGGAACAGCAAAAGATATGATTATTGCAACTAATTTTACAGAAAAAAGTAGAAAAAAAAACAAGATATAGGAAGGCGAAGGATTTTATGTCTAAAGAATCTATATACGTGTATCAAAACAACAACCACAAACATGTTAGAGTATCAGTATGTAAGTGTGCAAATAACTGATTGTGATAAATACTGCCAACATCCAAAATGGATAGGCGCTACTAGAAAAATATCTTTTTTTTTTTTCAGCGGACAAGTTTTAAACGCCAGTTACTCTTAACCACCAATGCTGGATAGATTTAAGATACAACGAACAACTGTCAACACTACAGTTATATTTCTTATGAATCCCTTACCACTAAAAAAGTTTCGACTATTATCAAAATGCTTCATAACTAGAAATTTCATGCACCAGTCAGATTTAACAACTTCTGAATAAACAAGTTTTGGAGTGGTGATAAGTGTTTATTAATATTAATTAATACTGTTATTTCTAATCAGCGGGAAATATCATTATTTCTCACTCGGGGAATCACTTATTTAATTACAAGTGATCAAGTATCACCAAATATCCTGTCAAGTTTTGCCAAATTATTTGTCTTCCACTTTGTACAAATTATATACATACTGTGCCGGTCTGCATATCTTATCAACACTGTGCTTGATATAATATCATAGAGCCGCTAGAAACTGAAAGAAATTGACTTTCAAGTTATATGTAAGTCCTCCTCCTCCTCAGCCCTAATCTCTTTTGGGATGTGGTGAAACCGTCAGGCCTTTACAGTTTTTTTCACGATTTACCTCCATCCTTTTCTGTCCTGGGCTAGTTGTTCGGCTTCATGTAACCCTTGGTTAATCAATATTTTTGTTTCATCTACCCAACGGCTTGGAGATCTTCCCCTAGGTCTCTTTCCTTTAACTCTACCCTCGACTATTAGTTTTTCCATCGTACCTGTTCTTCTAGCAATGTGTCCAAAATACTTCAAATATCTCTGTGGTATTTGTTTAAGTAATCTATCCTTTACTTTAAGTTGTTCTAATATCGAAACCTTCGTGCGATGATCAATCCAGGCGGTATACCCACATTTCAAAAGCGTCCAGTTTATTTTAATCCGCATTCTTTAAGGTCCACGTTTCGGATGCATATGTGGCTATGGGAAAAATGAGCGCCCTTACCAGCCTTAGTTTTGTGTTTGCTACCAGTTTCATGATAGCTGTTCTAGCAATAGTCAACCTTCTACGTTTTTTTTCTGTCACACCCTCTGTCATTTGTTATTAAGGACTCCAGGTACATGAAACTATTTACTACTTCAAAGGTCCCAATTTATTTAACGTATTGAAGATTATTCCGAGCTTTGTCTACTATCATGACCTTTGCTTACTCATATTAGCTTTAGTCCATATGTTTTGCTTTTTTTCTCCAAACATCTCATTACGTCTTCCATTTCTTCTTGATTTGCCGTAATTATTAAAGTGTCATCAGCAGATTTCAAGCTATTGATTTTTTGACCTCTTACTGATATTCCGCCCTTCCATCCGTCTAGTACCTTTCGCATAATGTGTTCGCAGTAGATATTAAACAAAGTTGGCGGGATTATGCATCCCTGCCTGATACCTGCCTCTGTTCTTAAATGATCGGAATGGGTGTTGTTTATTTACTGTGCACTTAGTATTTTCATATATTATAGAGTTAAAATTAGTTGAATTAAGTGGTGGGCTGTTCCCATTTCCGCTAGTATGGACCATAGCTGCTGCCATTTGACTTTATCGAAGGCCTTTGTGTAATCCACAAAGCACCCTCTTGTGCCTTTACTTGGGACAAATCCCGCTTGTTCTTCTGATATCTGAGGCAATAAAAAAGCTTCTAATCTTTCATGTATTACATGAAGTAGAACCTTGCTTGCATGGGATATTAGGGTTACCGTTCTGTAGTTGCTGCAATCGGAGTTCCTTTTTTAAATATAGGTATGAAAATGGATGTTTTCCAGTCGTTGGGCTTCCGGTTTCCCAACTCTTTTTGCAGATCATATGCATAACATTTGCTCCAACATCTCAGTCTCCTTTAAAACTTCTACGGTGATCTTGTCTGCGCCAGGAGATTTTCTATTATTCAACTTATTGATTGCTTTTTCTACCTCTGACTTTAGAATGCTTGGTTCTCTCTCTGCAGTGAACTCATCGTGATTTGAGGTAGCTCATGGGATTCATACCGGTTTGCATGTCTCTCTAGTTCTTCGCATTCTTCATTTAAATGTTTATTCATATCATTCCTACATGCTCTTTTAATTTCTCTATTTAAGATTGCTAATTCGTTTTTGTTGCTGCCTCTTTGATATATAAGAGATTTGATTCCCTTCGCTCTTTGAGAAGTTGCAGCGTTCTGTCTGTCATCCAGTGTTTTTTTTTTTCATGATCTTTTTTTTTTGGTTACGGTTCTTTCTACACAGGTTTCTATGGCATTTCTGAAACCTTTCCACATTTTTTCTGGGTCGTCTTGTGTGTTCAACATACTAGTTTCCTTTAATGCATCTCTAAATGTTTTCGGATTTGAAATCTACAGCCTGTTTTGATTTTGGTGCGGCATTATTCTTTTTAGCTTTATCTTGAAGCAAGCCCATAACAATTTATGATCGGATCCACATTCAGCTCTTGGTTTAGTTTTTACGTTGTAAAACATGTCTTTCATCTGTTTATAATCAATATGTAGTCGATTTGGTTCTTGTATTCTCCATTCGGGCTAGTCTACGTCGATAATTGACGGGCATGATGTTTGAACATTGTGTTTACAATAGCCAAACTGTTTTCGTTTGCAAAATCTATTACACGTTCGCCTCTGCTGTTTCTAATACCTAACCCATACATATATATATATATATTATATATATATATATATATAATATATTATATATATATATATATATATATATATATTATTGTGATATTCAAAGTCTTAGTGCGCCAAGCAATTAATTAGCTAATTAATTAATTAATTAATTAAAATTATTTAAATGATGATTATGATTCTATCACACTTTTTAATTCTCTTATCTCAGGTTATATTCGTGCTTCAATATCTATGCTTTACATGTGAAAAGTAAGGTCCAAAGAATACCGGAATAATAAAAAAAACATATATGGTATAACACTATATATTGAAATAAAAATAATGAAATAAAATTCACACTCAAATGTTTTCAATAAACAATATCTCATATAATGATTCTCAAAATTTTGTTCTACGTAAGTGAACCTTCAAAATTAATGGTACAAACAATATTAGTTAAAATCTCAAAATCCCAATTATTATTCTAAATCTCCTAATCAAAATATTTCTATCTTTTCTAAAGTAATTGTAAAAATTGTGTTATCAATAAAAGAAAAACTGCAGAAAAACAAAACTATCTCTCTCTGATGATGAGTGGTCCAAATCCTTGTTCCTTGTAGCCTATACTATCTATTCTTAACAGCTCCCTAGGTAATCAACAATCTTACAACAAATTGTTGCAAGTTTATCGTCCTTAATGATCTCCTTCAAATGCACGAATCGTTCAAATTATGCTAGCCTCTTCTCCTCTCGATAAACTAAATCTCTCGTTGGCCTGAGTGAAAAATGACTCTTGGAATATCTTCTCTTTACGATAAACTGAATCTCTCGTTGGCCTGAACAGTGACTCTTGGAATATAAGTAGAAAAATATGACTTACAATATTTTGCTGGATCAGCTTCTGTCAGATACACTAACTCCACAAACTCACTAACATTCAACACTACTGCTTGCTACCTCTCGGGAACCACCAGAGAACAATGACTGTTCGCCTTGCACACTTGGAAAACCAACTGACTATCATTTTTTTCTTCCAAAACTAACTAACGTCTCATTCTCAAACCAACCATCCCACCTTTTTCAATCTCATCCAATCAAAACGCGTCATACCTCTCCCATTTCTGCATTTCGATAACACAAACAAATTTTTACCTACAATTATAAAATTTCCTAAAACTTATTTACAAAATAATCATTTTCTACCAATTCTTATGAACTAACAAAAACATATCTTTCTAAAATCTATTCTATTGTCCTAATTACTGCACAAATTTATTTGGAAAACCCGCTTCCATTGTCTAGGATTTCACTTAAGCTTATGCAGGTCACTCAAATATATTTTAACAAAGAAAATAATTTATGCATATCTTACGTTTTGTTCAATACAGGTAATCCAAAATAAAAGACTTTCATTCTTTCGAAATGTTTGTATTTTATTGTTTGACTTATCTGAATTATTTTAATTTTTTTGAACTTTGAAATATTTTAAGCAAACCAATATTTTTCTCGATTTTACATATCATAACAAATCCCCGCCATTTGATCTGACGAAAACTCTTTGTTAAATTTTAAAAATGACAAAAGTTTTCCAGGATCAAATTATTTCACTATGTTATTAAATCTACTCATGATACTGATAGATGTCGTGAATGTTAAAATACCCCGTATATTGCCTTTCTTTATACGGGATTGGATATGTTAACCTTAAAAGAATGTTCATAATTTTTAGCCACTCAGCTTTCTTCATTAATAAGATCTCTATACTTTTCTAAAATCTTCTCTATTTTCTTTCTCCTGTTTTCTCCACAATTTATTTTCCTTTCATCCTCATTTTGTTCACATGTGCTCCCTGTCCATAATATTTCTTCACAAAATTCTGGATTCTCGTCCATCATTGCCATTTCTTCTTTTGTTTTCTTTCTATCCTCTAATTCCTCTTGGTATTCCGAG
The DNA here is from genome assembly GCA_918026665.1 of Diabrotica balteata. Lineage (NCBI taxonomy): Eukaryota > Metazoa > Arthropoda > Insecta > Coleoptera > Chrysomelidae > Diabrotica > Diabrotica balteata. The sequence continues at coordinate 36,559,973 of OU898279.1, read as the reverse complement.
CACCATGTTTCTATTCCTTTCATTTCTCTGATGATTACTTCCTTTTCTTCCTGCTTCCTTTCTGTTTTATCGTTGGTTGCCAACAATTCTTCTGTACCTTCTGTTTCCTGTTTTTCTCTTGTCTCCATCTTGTTTTCCTGCTTTCTTTTCGAACTCTTCTTCTTCTTCTTCCTTCTCCTTTTCTCTTCTGTTCGATTTTTTTCTTGTACTTTCGGTTTATCCTCCTGTGCATTGATCCTTCCAGAATTTATTTTCCTATCTGTTTGCTTTTCTTCTTCTGTGTTGTCTGGTTCGGCTCTGATTTCCAGTTTATTTTCCGAAAAATTTATGGTGATATGTTTTTCCTCAATTCATAAATTCCCGCTATCATATCATGATTTAAATCTTCAATCACCACACATTTCATAATATGGAATTTGTCTCCCACTCTGATCCGTACTCCCAAACCTTCGTTTACTGTCGTCAAATTTCTATTGTTTGCTCCCACTAAATCAACCCTAGGAATCTTATACAAATACCGAAATGTTATTCTAGTTACTTCGGTTGTTCATAGAACAGCAGTAGTAGGTAGTTGTGTTTACTTTTCTTAAATTGGTTTTACGTGTACAGTTCAATTTAACTGTACAAAGTTTAACATTATTCAAGTATATATCAAGGCTTCTTTTCAAGGGAGATTAATGGAATGAAAAAAATCGATATAGACTTTATATAATAATATAGACTTTTGTTTTTTATCAAAAATTCGTATAAGAATATAATTAGTTATATTTCGCATATTTATTATGTGTTTAACAAGTAAAAGCTATAAAAGGCATTTGACATCATTTTGTCTTTATACTTGTACCTGTTGGTTGTATTGTGGTATTTGTACCAAAAAAAAACAGATCTCATTACTAAAATAGAAAATTTATTTTCAGTACACGCAATCAAAGATCAGACGGAATAATAACAAGCAAACGTAAAAGACTACTAACTCTAGCTTTAAATGAACAACTAAACAACAAAATGAAAAGCTATAAAAAATGTATTAAAAAAGAGAGAAAAGTTTTGATGATGAAGATTATGTTATTTTTTAGAAGACTCTTCTAATATAAGTATAAGCTCTAAAGCAAAACTCGAAGTTCAGATATCCAGTAAGCTTGACATTAATAAAACTGAAAGTACAAGTGACATAGTTATTCTAGAAAACATTGCTGTTGAAGCTAAATTACCTATTATTACTACAGGTGCGATAGACGAATTAAAACAGGTACCTTTTCCGAATTCTGACAATGATAAAGAAGTGAATCAACCAGTTTCTTTCTCTATTGCTAAAGGATATAATGGACGATGTTTTACAAAATGACATGAAAGAAATACATAAGAGGACTTACACAAAACAGGGTAACTTAAAGAAAAGAAAGTACAACATTGTTTCACAACAGGAGAGAGCCGAGATTAAATGAAGAAAATGCTTAGAGGACCACAGATTAAAACAAGAATGCAAGAAATCATGCCCGAAAAAAATGTGCTGAAAAGATAAGTTCCCAGAGACGCTCAGAACCTAATAAAGATTATTGGTTATTATCTAACACAGAGAAGAAAAAATGTATTCTCAGTTTATGCTCCATTCAAGAAGTCAACAGAAAAACAGTGTCTGGTGCATCAAGGAGAGGTAAAACTTGTTGTTTATTAACAGATATCCATGGTAAACGCCAGCAGGTGTGCAAAACATTTTTCTTAACAACTTTAGGTTTTAAGCCTACTAATGATAAAGTTCCTTTTTTTCCAAAAAAAGAAACTCCGCTAGATTGCAGCAACTACAGAACGGTAACCCTAATATCCCATGCAAGCAAGGCTCTACTTCATATAATACATGAAAGATTAAAAGCTTTTCTATTGTCTCAGATATCAAAAGAACAAGTGGATTTGTCCCAGAAAAGGGACAAGAGAACAGATCCTTAATGTTAGACAGCTAATCGAAAAAAGTCGTGAATTCAATACTCCTATGCTTATGTGCTTTGTAGATTACACAAAGGCCTTCGATAAAGTCAAATGGTAACAGCTATGGTCCATACTAGCAGAAATGGGAACACCCCACCACTTAATTTAACTAATTAGAAGTCTATATGAAAATAATAAGTGCACAGTAAAAATAAACAATACTCATTCCTATCATTTCAGAACAGAGGCAAGTGTCAGGCAGGGATGCATATTCTTGCCAACTCTGTTTAATATCTAAAGCGAACACATTATGCGAAAGATACTGGACGGATGGAAGGGCGGAATATCAGTAGGAGGTCAAAAAATCAATAACTTGAGATTTGCTGATGACACTTTAATAATCGCGGCAAATCAAGAAGAAATGAAAGACATAATGAAATGTCTGAAAGAAAAAAACAAAACATATGGACTAAAGCTAAATAAGAGTAAGACAAAGATCAAACAGTTTCATGTACCTGGGGTCCCTAATAACAAATGATGGAGGGTGTGACAGAAAGATACGTAGAAGGTTGACTATTGCTAGAACAGCTATGATAAAACTGGTAGCAATTTGGAAAAATTCTAGCATAACAATACACACAAAACCAAGGCTGGTATGGGCGCTCATTTTTCCCATAGTCATATATGCATCCGAAACGTGGACCTTAAAGAAAGCAGATAAAAATAAACTGGGCACTTTTGAAATGTGGGTATACCTTCGCATGTTGAGAATATCCTGAATTAATCATCGCACTAATGTTTCGATATTAGAACAACTTAAAGTAAATGATAGATTGCTTAAACAAATACAACAGAGATATTTGCAGTATTTTGGACACATTACTAGAAGAACAGATACGATGGAAAAACTGATAGTCGAGGGTAGCGTTGAAGGAAAGAGACCTAGGGGAAGATCTCCAAGCTGTTGGGTAGATCAAACAAAAATATTAATTAACCAAGGGTTACATGAAGCCGAAGAACTAGCCCAGGACAGAGAAGGACGGAGGGAAATCGTGAAAAAACTCTAAAGACCTGATGGTGTCACCATATCCAAAAGGAATTAGGACTGAGGAGGAGGAATGATAAAGTATTTAGAAACGTTTTCACAAATGCCGAAAAAAACAGCGATAACAGCAAAATGCGAAAGAAAATTTAACAAAGGCAAACAAATTATTGACTGAAAAATTATTATCGAAGATAGAATATAGAAAATTTCAATCCACAAGTCTCTCACTACCGTAAAGAGCATGCACCTCTTCGCATATAACAATAAAATCAATGTACAACGATTTCAAATAAAAGTACCCACAATATTATATCTCTTACTGAATCAAAATGTGGTTGCTGAGATGAATATCTCATTTTCAAAATTACGCCATGAGGAATGTTGGGAATATAAAACATTGTAGAAACATCAGTCGATCAGTGGACATAAAATAGATGCCCTCGATATTACTTGCAATAACTGTAGTGAATAGAACTTACATGCCACAAGATTCAAAGCAACTAGGGAAATGTATCAGCACGACGCAGAAGATCAAAATGCAAACAAAATAACAGTTACAGCTGATCTGCAAAAAGTAAGTATCAGCTTTTGTAGGCTTTAATTCTAGTAATTTATAAATTTTTGTTTTTCAGGTAATAATGTTACCTAGATGCGAAACATTCAAAGAAATTATTTTCATGCCCCGGCTGGTTACTTTTAATGAAAGTTTCGTGCCAGCCGGCAAAAAACGCTTTTGTGTTCCAACGGCAGTAATAAGGCATGAAGGTATCATGAGTCGGTCAAAGGGGAATATAAGAAGTAATTTTTTGCATACTTTATGTGAATTGGGGATATGCAACATGTTAGGCTTTGGTTGAACAATTGTTCTGCCCAGAATAAAAATTGGACTTTCTATTGTTTTTTTTTGTTTATTTGGTGAAATCTTCTGACAAATCTTCAGATTTTGAGAGAGGTCATAACTTTACGGCCGCGGGACAGTTTTCACCATTAAGTAGAGGCTGCCTTAAAAAAGAAAAACAAAGTTGATTATACATTCCAATATAAGCTTAACAATATAGTTCCTCGTCCATATTTGAGAAGTATGTGTTCGAATAAATCCATTCGAACATATAAAATTATTTATTAATATTTTTAATTTAGTATTCAACTCCATGTTTGACAAAGGTGCACTCACTCTAAAAAAATGATATAATTCTGACAAATGTCATTGTCAAAGATCTGAAAAAATTTATGTCAATAGTTATAGTATATAGTTTTTTGTGCACCTTAAAAGAAAACTCCCCGAAAAATCAGGCACCCCGCCTACTCTCAAAGCGAATTTTAGTCCAGCACGGTGCAACATCTCCGTTTGACAGAAATCATTAAGAATCCGTCAAGGATTTAATCAACAACAAAAATAAGTATATAGTAGTTTAGTTTCTCCAAATCGGTCAACGATTTGTCCCGCTTGTTAGAAGTTTTTTTTGCATTTGGAAGCCTTAGACCCACGTGGCTGGTACATCTCTTAATCCAGGATCTTCGTGATAGTGACGTGAATGGACAATAACCCGCACATAGACGTTTTTGAAAGACTTGTTAACTGGTAATTAATATTTATGTATTTGTACTAATTTTATTTATGCTATTTGTTTTTCGCTCTCTATAATAAATCGTTTTGTACCTTTGGATAGCTTTTTGAACCGTTAGTGTTAAGACATTCTTATATTACAGGTAAGAGCTCTCATATTTTTTTAACCAGCAATCTATGCAATACAATCTCTCACATTTTAAGGACATTCTTCATGTGTGTCCTATTGTGTAGATACTAATTTTATCTACATAAAGTGGTCCTTCGAGCCGGATTTTGAGGCTCTTCTCTACCTGTAATCTTTTTCTTAGCACTTTGGTTCAAACCCCCACCAAAATATCTTATATTTTTTTTCTACCTTTAGTTTTTTCATTTGTTTAGTCTCTTTAAAATTATTTTATAGTTTAGGTATTATTTTGTATATATAAATTGGCATTACATGTCAAAGATGGAGTTAACACAAAGTTTTAAAAATAGGCGCTTGGCAAAAACTAAATTGACAAAATTAAATAATTATCTCGATATAAATTTGGCTAATCTCACTATTCACTCCACTAAAGATCGTATTTTGCATTTAAAAAAGGCGTATGATTCTTATTGCCAAGCCCAAGATGAAATAGAATCCTCTGAAGCTGAAGATGATGAAGATACAAACATCATCGATAATATTTATTTAAATATGCTTTCTACGCTTGAGGAGAATTTGCTTAAATTTAGGTTAACAGAAAATAGCAGTTCTTCTAGTTCTTTTTCTCAAAATAATCCCTCTAGTTTACCCACGCAAAGAAGCATAAAACTTCCGCAAATCCAATTGGAATGTTTTTCTGGCGATTTCAACAAATTTCAAACCTTTCTTCAAATATTTACTAGCACAGTAGATGCAGATACATCACTTACTAGTATAGAAAAGTTTATTTATTTGCGTTCTCTGTTAAAAGGAGAGCCCTTCCAGCTAATAGAGAACCTCACACTTATAGAGTCTAATTACAACATTGCACTTTCCACGTTAGTTAATAGGTATTCCAATAATCGTATAGTTATTAAACAGTTATTTGCAAAGATTATTGATACAAAAGGGTTACCTAATAATGCAACCTTTACCCAGCTCAGAGAATTTCACACAACCGTCTCCAATGCATATAAATCTCTTCTAAATCTTAATTTATCGCACGAGAAGTTGTTAAATTTAGTTTTTATACATCTTATCAGCCAGAAATTAGACAATGCTACACTTCGGCAGTTAGAGTTTTCTCAAGAACATGAACTTGAGCAATCAGATGTTTCCCAATTTATGAGTGCGATAGAAAATCGAGTCCGCCATTTAGAAATGCTTTCCATCACCACAGATAAGTCTAAACCCTCCGGAAACAAAGATGTACGATTTTCATGTCATACCCATACTGATGCTAAACAAAATTTGGCATCGTCTCGTTCTACTTCCTTTAATAAGTCATGTGCATACTGTAAAAATAAGTCTCATTCTATTTATGTTTGTAAAGATTTTAAGTCCCAAAATGTTGCCTCTAGACGTGAATTTGTCAAGCAGCACTCTTTATGTTTTAATTGTTTAGGCAATAAACATTTGATTAAAGAATGTCCTAGTAGTAAAACGTGTTTTCACTGTAACCAACGTCATAATTCTTTGCTACATATGGAGATCAGGACGTCACACTACTCTGCTCACTCTCAACCGTCAAGGTCTCTCAATGGTAACTGTAGTTCTGTCCCTCAGAATTCTAATACTCACAGTTCTGTAGACAACCACCCGTCTACTTCTCGCTCACTTCCAGAAGTTGTAGATAATGTTTCACACAGCACCAATGCAGTTACACTCTCAAATGTTGTTTCAACTAGTCCTAACAACTCTATAGTATTACTGAGTACAGTTGAAGTATATCTCTTTGACAAATCTGGCAAACGAATTTATGTCAAAGCTCTTTTAGACAATGCCAGCCAGCTATCCCTTGTAACTAGTGACCTAGTACATCAGTTAGGGATCACCACAGAATCTCAGACCATTAAAATTAACGGGGTTAACTCTGGCACGTCAACTTCCACCAAAGTTTCTCATTTGCAGATTTATTCTGCAGCTACTGATCACAAGTTAAATGCTAGTTGCTTTGTAATTCCAAGTATTACTGGGTATTTACCTCAGGTCAAAATAAACACAAAGCAAATTCATATTCCTAGTTCCATTACATTAGCAGATTCTCGTTATGCAGTTCCCAGCCCAGTTCATTTATTGATCGGCGCTGATTTGTATTCTGATATTCTTTTAAATAATACAGTCTCTCTTGGCCCAAAACTACCAATGTTACAGGAAACTCTTTTTGGTTACATAATATTCGGTAGGGTCCCAAGTTCAGCGATTAGTAAAGGATATCATCACTCCACATATCTTAATAATTTGGTCACATGCCATATCAATAATGTTTCTGACACCCCCCTCTTGTCTGATGAAGTGTTACATGGATTAGTGGAAAAATTCTGGGAGTCTGATCAACTTCCACAGATTCAGGATTCTGTAGATACAGACCACCCCGCAGAAACTCAGTTTTTAAAGACTGTACAAATTCTTCCCTCAGGTCGATATAAAGTTTCTTTGAATTTAAATCGTCCTCTTGGTGATATTAAATTATCAGGCTCTTTACCGGCAGCTAAGGCTCGCTTTCTTCAATTAGAGAGGAAACTACACTCTGATCCACAACTATTTCATAGTTATCGCAAGATTATTCAAGATTATTTAGCTAATGACCAGATAAAAAGAGTACCTTTAAAGCCTCTATCCTCAGAAAATAGGGTAAATTATTATTTACCCCACTTTCCAGTCAGAAAAAATGACTCTAGTACAAATGTACGGCTAGTATTTGATCCAAATAATAAAACTTCTTTTGGTTGTCTTAATGATCAACTGGATAAAGGGTTTTTAACCCAACCTCTTCTTATAGATATTCTTTTAAGATTTCGTACATTCACTCAAGTTTTAATAGCAGATATCCAATCTATGTATATGCAGATATGCGTAGACAGTTCCGAGTTACACCTACTCAATTTTCTCTGGCGTGACTCGCCAGAAATGCCATTGAATGCATTTCAACTTACTAGAGTTCCTTTTGGCTTATGCTCATCTCCATTTCTCGCCACTAGGGTTCTCAAACACATTGCGGACAATAATAAGGATGATTTTCCTTTAGCCTGTGAGGCTCTCTTGTATTCTACTTATGTAGATGATATTTTAGGTGGATGTGACTCTTTAAAAGAATTAGAACTCTTGTTCTCTCAACTTAAAATCTTGTTAGGTAAGCACGGTTTTAATCTCCATAAAGTTTCCTCGAACAACGAAGAATTTTTGAGAAGACATGGCCTCAAAAATTCGACGCCCTTAACCCATAACTTAGGTGATTCTTCTTCGAAAATCCTCGGAGTTAAATGGAATCAACAATCAGATACATTTTCATTTTCACCACCAAATTTTGATTTAGGCCAGTCAATCACTAAGAGAAAGGTGCTTAGTATTCTGATGTCTACCTTTGATCCAATGAATTTAGCCGGTTATATCACTGCCTCTTCCAAAATTCTCTTACAACGTTTATGGCAGGCTAAACTTAGTTGGGATGAACCAATCTTCGATCCAGAATGGTTAAAGGATTGGAAAATTTTACTTGATGGTTTTCAATCCATTCCCCTTTTAAAATTCCCCAGATGTTTAGTATTGGATAAACGAATTATAGATGTTCAACTTCACACCTTCTGTGATAGCTCCCTTAAGATATTTGCAACATGTACTTATCTGCGCGTAGTGTACGAGGATTACTCTGTCTCCTCTCGTTTAGTATCTTCCAAATCTCGAATAGCTTCTGCTAAGCAAAATCTTACGATACCTCGCTTAGAGTTAAATGCTGTGTTGATCGGAGTTATTTTAACTCAATCAGTTTCGAATGTATTGAGGAGGAATTGGCCGATCGCACAAACTCATATTTATAGCGACTCGTTAGTAGCTCTTAGTTGGATTTTGAATAAAAGGCTTTCGTTGAATCCTTATGTTCATAACCGTGTGCAGAAGATTATTGCCCTAAGTAAGGATTACTCTTTTCATCACATTCCGTCTCAACTAAACGTAGCAGATATTCCGACTCGTCCCAGAGATATTACACGCAATTCCACACTCTCAATATTATGGTTGTCAGGCCCAGAGTTTCTTATTAAGCACCCTCTTGATTTTTCTCAGTTTAAGATTATTCTGATCACGCAAAACTTACCCGAGATTCGGTCAACACAAGTTACGTTAACCACGGCCTCCCCTGAAATACAAGGGAATGAAACCTTAGAATTAATTTTCTTTAAGTTTTCGACTTTCTCCCGCATGCAAAGAGTATTGGCCTATGTTTTTAGATTTATCAAAAATCTCAAGAATAAAAGCTCTAATCTCCCATTGTTCTCATCTTCGCTACAGAATGAAGAAATTGAAGCGGCAACTTTAAGCATTGTACGATACCTTCAATTACGATCATTTCACAGGGAACTATCAGAATTAAAAAGTGGAAAACCTCTTTCGAACAGATCGCTTAGGCAACTAAATGTTTTTTATGATCAGAAGTGTTCGACACTACGTGTTGGAGGTAGACTTTCCAACGCTCCCCATCTCTCTTACAATGAGAAACATCCAATGATTCTTCCTAGTAAGAATCGAATTGTATCTTTGATGATGTATCAAATCCACGTCTCCTTACTCCACAGTGGCCCACAAGTGTGTCTGTCTCATTTCAGAATGAAATTTTGGCCTTTGTCGGGTTTAACTCAAATCAAACAAGTAATTCACAACTGCGTGGTATGCCACAGGTTTAAAGCAAAACCAATCACCCAGTTTATGTCTGATCTTCACTACAACCGTGTTTCAGGCACAAGACCCTTTCAATTTGTCTCAGTGGACTATGCTGGACATTTTACGTTGAAATCATCTCACCTCCGTAGATCTCCTTCCTATAAAGCGTATGTAGCATTTTTCATTTGCACCACCACCAAGTGTTGCCATCTTGAGCTCGTAACCGGTCTCACTAGTCAGGGCTATATTTTGGCACTAAAAAGATTTATAGCACGAAGGTCAGTCCCATCATGTATCTGGTCTGATAATGCGACTAATTTTTATGGGGCAAAAAACGAGCTCCATGAACTCTATAAATTTTTTATGAATGAAGATCACACAACATCCATTAAAGACTTCGCAGCTCAGAACCAAATCACTTTTAAGTTCGCTACCCCTCTTAATCCTGCAAGTGTAGGAATACATGAAAGAGGCATTCAGTCAGCCAAATTTCATCTCCGTCGTGTGATAAGAAACGCAGTGCTCACTTACGAATCCTTCAATACAGTACTATGCCAAATTGAGGCGATTCTTAACTCTAGACCACTATTTAGAATGTCAGAAAGCCCAGAAGACCTTTCTTTTCTTTGCCCTGCCCATTTTTTGGTAGGCCAATCTTTATTAGCCCCACCGGAGCCTAGTAATATTTTAGAGATTCCAGAAAACAGACTGTCCCTCTATCAGAAGTTGTCGCAAATGCAATTATTGTTCTGGAAGAAATGGAGTGTCTCATACCTCCAAACCCTACAATCTCGATCCAAGTGGTGTACTGTTACTCAAAGTCCCGTACAAGTCGATAACATAGTACTCATAATAGACGCCCATCTACCCCCGCTAAAGTGGGAGCTAGCAAGAGTCTTAGAGCTAATACCAAGCAATGATGGCCTGGTTCGAACTCTACGACTTCGGACAAAAAACACAACTTGTCTTAGATCAATCAGGCAAGTAAGTAAACTTCCTAGCCCCACATAATATAATTTGTATTCTTCTCTCTTCCAGTTTCATATGATTAGCCTTTGTCCCCTGGCGGGGAGTATGTTCGAATAAATCCATTCGAACATATAAAATTATTTATTAATATTTTTAATTTAGTATTCAACTCCATGTTTGACAAAGGTGCACTCACTCTAAAAAAATGATATAATTCTGACAAATGTCATTGTCAAAGATCTGAAAAAAATTTATGTCAATAGTTATAGTATATAGTTTTTTGTGCACCTTAAAAGAAAACTCCCCGAAAAATCAGGCACCCCGCCTACTCTAAAAGCGAATTTTAGTCCAGCACGGTGCAACATCTCCGTTTGACAGAAATCATTAAGAATCCGTCAAGGATTTAATCAACAACAAAAATAAGTATATAGTAGTTTAGTTTCTCCAAATCGGTCAACGATTTGTCCCGCTTGTTAGAAGTTTTTTTTGCATTTGGAAGCCTTAGACCCACGTGGCTGGTACATCTCTTAATCCAGGATCTTCGTGATAGTGACGTGAATGGACAATAACCCGCACATAGACGTTTTTGAAAGACTTGTTAACTGGTAATTAATATTTATGTATTTGTACTAATTTTATTTATGCTATTTGTTTTTCGCTCTCTATAATAAATCGTTTTGTACCTTTGGATAGCTTTTTGAACCGTTAGTGTTAAGACATTCTTGTATTACAGGTAAGAGCTCTCATATTTTTTTAACCAGCAATCTATGCAATACAATCTCTCACATTTTAAGGACATTCTTCATGTGTGTCCTATTGTGTAGATACTAATTTTATCTACAGTATGCTCCATTTTATTTTCAAAAGACATGAAAACAGTTTAATATACAGAAGCTCTTTTGATTAACCAGAAGGAACTAAATTGAATTTTCTTAATGCAAAGGCACATAAACAAGGTAGGTGTATGTATGTATATTAGAACACGAAGTAAGCTTGAAAATTCATATGATTATTTTTCGACTGTTCTAACAACCATTCAAATTTCGTCATTTTGTGTCATGTGGAACAATTTCACCCAATCATGTCAACATTAGACTGATAATTGCATTCAGTGCAATTTTCAATCCCTATGACAACACGATCGAGTTTGACAACTTCGTCCAAATAAATTTCAAAATGTCACGTTTCGCGTTTCTATAAAACCATACTTGAATCTCGATCAAGAACACCACAACAAGATTATAAATATTATGCGTGGTAATACATCTTCTATAGTAGAGAACAGCAACGAATCTAATGTTAACTTAAATTTTAATAATTGTACTTTGACTAACTGTACTTTTAATAAATAAATGTTTCGTTATGATTTTTTTTCGAAAAATTATCCTCCGAATATCCCTCGGACATTGATGAATGCCTCATAATTTCATGACAAATTTCTCAAGCTCGTTGCTTGATAACAGCACTCAGCCTTCGGCTTCGTGCTGTTACCAAGGAACGAGTTTTCGATTGTCATGAAATTATCTCGTCTGTTATCAATGTCCTAGGGATATTACTACTCTACTACTCTAAATCAGCTAATACTTACATTGACGAGAGAATATGGGTCTAGTAACATCTAAGTTAGACCTAAAATTTGATCACATATGGGGCTAACTTTAAGGTCCCACAAGATTATGGATCAAAGACCCAGTACGTTCAAATTATTAGATGGATTCCTATCACATGAATTTTCAAGCTCGCTTCACTATCAAAATACATCAGTATAAACCTATTAAGTAGGTTTTCTTTTTAGGAATATACACAGAATTCAGTAATCAATAAGCTCAGTAATCAGTAATCAATAAACAAATTGGTTTCTTGGAAAAATTTACCAGAAGTTGCTGGAGCCGAATTACCAATAACTAATAATGAATAAGTTATGAACCTTTTATTAATTAATAAATCACTTACATAAAAAAATTAAGTGTTTCATTTACGACTTTTTATTTAACATATTTGTTTTAAGTTATTAGGTAAATAGGGCATAACTAACCAAAGTCATGTTTACAGGTAATTTCACTTACATCTTATAATTGTTCAATACCACCCGGTGAGTGCTTTACCACCCGGCTTTTTAACGTAAGAGATAGAAAACACAGTTACCTTGTGAAATAAAAAGAGATGAAACTCGTAGAGGTGGGAAATAATCGATAGAAACCTATAATTTACATTACATTGCATTAACACTATCGATAGTCTCACACCATTAGACGTTAGCTTCGAGCTAAATCACCTCGGTCATAATTATTATGTGTGACGTCGTATGTGTGACGTATTTCAGTGACATTTTTTTATTTCGCATAAAGTAAAAAATGATTGACCACAATAAAGCAAAAATGTGAATAAAATAAATTAATTATTAGTGATTATTTAATCTAAAGTTTTAAATTATTAACGAAGAATAATTTCTACTATGATTTGAGGAGTTTCATACGCTCTTGTCACGGAAATAATCATTAGTCCTTCGAGGATTAGTGGTAAGAATTCGACACTGCGACGCAGACGATTAGAGTTTAAAACCCATATGTGGTTTTTTTTTTAATAATTTGAAATTATGCAGAGATCGTTTTGATTTGAATCACTAAACATTTATATCAGTCGTTACTAGTATTAGAAGTGTTTAAAGTAGACACATAAATATCTTTTTGAATTTGAATTATTTTGTATTTTCGTTTTATAACATTGGAATAAGAATAAATTGTAAATAATGAGTTTTTTGAAAACTTGTTACCTAATATGTATCATATTTTCTATTATTTTTTGATTGAGTAAAACAAAAATTTTATCCTTGATGGGAATTGAACCCAAATCTTCTTGTCCATAGACGACGTGTCTAAGTATTAGACCAACTCCACATACAATAACTGTTTTCGGACAGAACATACCTACCTTTAGTTTAGTCAAATATTTCAGTTGAGTTATTTTTATTGTCGTATGTATATATATGTATAAAGAAGATAAGAACATACAGAGGACCAGACGCTGACTCAGATCACTACATGGTGGGTATCAAAATTAAGCAACTGATACCAGAAAACAAAAACAAAATAAATAAAAAGAAATGTATACATAACCCAATTCGATTAGCAACAAAAAAAGAGCAAGAAATATACGAGGAAACAATGGAAAGAGAACTAAAAAAGATACAAATAGAAGAGCAAACTGAGAACAAATGGGAAAACATAAAGCAAATAATGAACAAAGCAGCAAAAGAATGTGATAAACAAGAGAATAAAAAGATGAAAGACTGGTTCGACATAGAGTGCCAAAAAGAAATAGAACTAAGAAAATCATTAAGGATGGAAATGATCACGAAAGAAACAATAGAGACAAAGAATAGATATAGGGAGCAAAGACAAAAAGTAAAGAGGGTGCTGAGAGAAAAGAAGAGAAAACACATAGAAACTAAGCTAAAAGAAATAGAAGAGAATTACAGAAATAAAAAAATAAAAAACCTGTATCAAGGTGCTAGAAATGAAAAAAAAGGTTTCCAACAAAAACCCATATTCGTTAAAAACAAAGCAGGAAATAATATAAGCGGGGAAGCAGAAATAGTCGAAAGATGGAAAGAGTATTTTGATGAATTACTAAATGGCAATAATAAGTCAAACCAAAGAGAATATATGCAAGCAGAAGCAAGAATTGAACACATAGACGACATAGAAGATAATTCACCCAGCAAAAAACAAATCGAGGAAATCATAAAAAATCTGAAAAACAACAAATCCCCTGGAAGTGATAACATAACAGCAGAGATGATGAAATATGGTGGAAAACTGCTAAATAATTGGATATGCAAGATCATAAAAGAGATATGGATAAAAGAACGAATACCAGAAGATTGGAAGGAAGCCATTATTTGTCCATTACACAAAAAAGGAGACAAAACAGAATGCAGTAATTACAGAGGAGTAGCGTTACTAAATACCATATATAAAATCCTATCAAAATCGATAAAAGATAAGCTGGAAAAAGAAGCTGAAAATATAATAGGCGAATACCAGTGTGGATTTAGACGAGGGAGAAGCACAACGGACCAAGTATTCATAATAAGAGAGTTACAAGCAGAAAGCTATGAACACAACTTACCAACGATAGCGCTATTCATCGACTTCCAGCAAGCATACGACAGAATAAAAAGGAAGGAATTAAAAGAGACCCTTGAGGAACTGGGAGTTAGCAGAAAGTTGCGTAACATGATACATCTTACTTTAGAGAATACAGAAAACAGAGTCAAAGTTAACAATCATGCATCGGACAAATTTATAGTAAAAGAAGGATTAAGGCAGGGCGATCCTTTGTCATCATTACTCTTCAATTTATGCCTAGAAAAAATAATGCGAGAAGCGAGAATTAATAGAGAAGGACTCCTATATCATAAAAGACACCAAGTTTTGGCATTTGCGGATGATATAGTGTTGCTGGCAAGAGGAAAAAAAGAGCTACAGGAGATAGTACAGAGAATAGTAAAAGCAGCAAAGAAAATGGGACTTTACATAAATGAAACTAAAACAAAATGTATGCAGTGGACAGATGATCAGTTTAGGGATGGACAAAAGTTTAAAGTAGAAGTAGAAGAAAGATTATCATACGAATTCGAAATAGTGGAAAGATTTACATACCTAGGTACAATAATATCACGTAAACCTAACATTAAAGAAGAAATACAAGCTAGAATAATGGCAGCCAATAGAAGTGTACATGCTCTTAGTGGAATGTTGAAAAGCAAGTTTTTATCAAGAAAGGCAAAAATACAGTTATACAAAACAACTATACAACCAATAGCAACATACTGCAGTGAGACGTGGACAATGACAAAAAATGAACAAAATCTACTGGAGATATGGGAAAGGAAAATCTTGAGGAAGATATATGGAGGAATAATAAGGGACGGTTTATGGATAAGAAGATCAAATGATGAATTAAAGAAATTATATAATCAACCTAACATAATAGGAGTCATAAAGGCACAGAGACTAAGATGGCGAGGTCACCTAGAAAGGATGCCAAACACGAGGACTCCAAAAAGGGTACTAAACTACAATATAACTTCAAAAAAGAGAAAAGGAAGGCCAAAAAATAGATGGAATCAGGAGGTAGAAAAAGATATGGAAGAAATTGGACTAGACGGCCAGAAAAGAAAAATGAATAACAAGAAGGAATGGAGAAAAGTCACATATCGAGCCAGAGAAGATCTCAGTACATAAAGGAAAGCGAAAATGAAGAAAGAACAAAATTCTTTAAGCCATGGGCCTCTAAGGCCTTTAGTGCTATTGTATATATATATATATATATATTTTTATTGTTAAATAAACTTAAAGATTTATAATTTAAAATCACTAATAATTAATGTTTTTTACTTTAAATCTTAATTTATTTAATCATTTATTTTTACATCAGAAATTATTAAAATAAAATATTTTCGCGGTCAGCCGTATAATTATGACTGAAGTCAAATAACCACGTCTAAAAACTAGCTTTATCTCATTCTTTCTCACAAAATTAATCTTCTATCCTTTCCGCTATTTTGCCAGGTTTTAAAGCGACTTTAAACACTTCTAATACTATAATAACGTCTAAAAATGTGAGACTATCCACGGTGGTAATGTAATGTAATGTAAATTATAGGTTTCTATCGATTATTTCCCACCTTTACGAGTTTCATCTCTTTTTATTTCACAAGGTAACTGTGTTTTCTATCTCTCACGTTAAAAAGCCGGGTGGTAAAGCACTCATCACTGTATAACGGAAAATATCTTCCTAATAAAATTCTATTTGTATCATAACATAAGACGATGGCGTCATCAAAAACAGAAATTCCTTATTTTCGCGAAACTAACATTCTGCAGATACACCCTATTCAACTAAGACGGCAGTGTTGTACCCATGCATTTTGTCTTTTTTGGGAAAATTAACATGTTCAATTTTCTGGCGGTTATATTAAATTGGTGCAGCATACGTTGTAAATCATCTTCACTTTGAGAGAGCAGTATTGCGTCGTCTGCATGGTAGATTATTTGTAGTTGTTTTTTTCCCATTTGGTATTCTTTTTTAGTACTTACTTTTTTTGTTATTTTACCCATAATCAGGTTGGACAATAGAGGACCCAGAGAATCTTTCTGTCTTATCCCATTAATATATCGTCGGTGCCTGATGTTTCCGACCTAAAACCTTGTTGTTCTTCTGCTAGTAGTATAATTTCATTCAATTTATTTGTTATTACTTTGGTTGTTAATTTTAGTGCTGTGTTTAATAAATTAGTTTCTCTGCAATTCTCCGGGTCCGATTTTTTTGTTTAGTTTTAATAATTGTTTGGTCAGATCTGGTCCTCCGTACTTTAGGAGTTCGTTCGGTATTATGTCGTTTTCTGGTGATTTTCTATTTTTTAATTTCCTTAGGGTAAGTGTGTATAAGAGCACGCATGTGTATAAGAGTACGCAACTAATATTTTTACTATATATCGCTATCTATTAAAGTAATTTTCACTTGAAAGCATTCTAAATTCATTCCTACTGCACGGTCATAAACAGAAATCTGCATTATCGTCCTAGTTTGGTCAATATCGTCGCTGCAATTAGTTGCCGTTCAGATTTATAATTTTGTGTGTTCACACAATTAAGAGGTAAGCAAACCATTAGTTTTATATAAAATAATTTTCGACTGCATTTATATGAATTAGTGATTGCTTTAAAAAAATGCGGCGTAAATCTATTTGTTTTCGTAATAAACGCTTTAAAATCACAAAATGCATATATGTAAAAGAGTACGCAGTTACCGATGTATAAGATTATGCAATGCGAACTCTTATACACAGTTGGGTAATCTTAAACAATTTTTTATTTGTTTTAAATTTTCTTTTTATTTTCGGATTTTAAATTCATAATGAGTCGGTGCAAGCGAAAAAGCGATAGAATGTTAATTTTTACTGAAGAAAACTTACGAGAAATACGGCAAAAATTGGAAGCAGGACGAAGTAGAAGAAGTGTAGCGAATGATATGGGAATAAATGAGGCCACATTAAGAAAAAGATTAAAGTGTGGAAATGTACCAAAATCATTGGGACGATTTCAAAGCGACATTCCAAGCGACCTAGAAGCCGAATTAGCACCATAGATACGAGAATTAGATCAGATGTTGTATGGAATAACAAAAAAAAATTGCAAATAGCAGCTTATTAATTTGTAGAATCTTTCTCCAATTAGACGAATACCAACCATATGAACAGGCAGGTTTTAGAAAAGGCTATTCAACTTCCGATCACCTGTTAACCACAAAAATATTAATAGAAATATGTAACGAATACAAGTTTCCAGTTTTCCTTGCATTTGTAGACTACGAAAAAGCTTTCGATACCATAAAACACACGGCCGTAATAAACGCAATGCAAAATTGTAGAATAGACAGCAGATATATTAACTTAATAAAAGAAACTATGAACCAAGCTACAGCTACATACTACCTAAATGAAAATGAACACACGAACCCTGTACCATTAAACAGGGAAGTCAAACAGGGAGATACTTTATCACCCAAACTGTTCACCTTAGTTTTGGAGGACGTTTTTAAATACCTAAATTGGAAATATAAGGGAATAAATATCAATGGCCGCTACCTCAGTAATCTACGATTTGCAGATGACATAATCCTGATAGCTACTGACCTACAAGAAATGCAAACCATGCTTCTAGAACTACATACCGAATCTTCTAAAATAGGACTAAAAATGAATTTAAACAAAACAAAAGTCATGCACTCCGAAGACACCGTGACAATAATAAACGATAAAGTTATAGAAAAAGTTGAAGAATATAATAATATATAGTTAGGACAAAGAATAATCCTAAATAGGGAAGTTCAAACTGAAGAAATAATAAGAAGAAGAAAGTTGGCTTGGGCAGCATTCGGTAAACTGAACTTAATACTCAGAAATCAACAAATTCAATTACATCTTAGATCTAAAATTTTTGATGCATGCATTATTCCGATATTAACTTATGCGGCACAAACATGGACAATAACAAAAAAGAATATGAATATACTTAGAGTCACTCAACACGCGATGGAAAGAGCAATGCTAGGTATATCACTTAAGGACAAGAAAACAAACACATGGATAAGACAGAAAACCAAAGTCACCGATGTGGTGCAAAAATCATTAAAGTTGAAATGGGAATACGCTGGACATGTAGCTAGGAGCGATCTAAACAAATGACACAGATCAATTTTAACCTGGAGACCATACCAATACAAAAGACCCAGAGGCAGACCTCCTATGAGATGGACAGATGATCTGAAAAGGACTGCCGGGAAAAATTGGCTACAAGTAGCGTACAATAAAAAACAATGGAAAGGAAGACTTGAAGAGGCTTATGTTCAGATGTGGACGTGAATGGCTAGACGAAGAAGAAGAATAATACTATTTCTCACCGTTAATAAAAATCTATAAATATCTGGTGTGTCATGGTTAAAAGAATTTTGTCAGCGGAACAAAATTGCGCTTCGACAGCCAGAAAAATGTTCGATGGCCCGAATTATGGGTTTTAATAAAAATGAAGTAACAAGATTTTACGATAACCTTAAAAATCTTTATGAACTAAGGCAATACTCTCCAAGTTCAATATATAACATGGATGAATCAGGTTTATCAACCGTGCCTAATAAGTTACCCAAGACATTAGCGAGCAAGGGAAAGAAACTTATAGGAAAGGTAGCTAGTGCAGATCGTGGACAACTTGTAACGGCTGTAAGTATGTTGCATGAACTCCACAGGTAACTATATTCCTTAAGCACTCTTATTCCCCAGAAAAAGAAAGAAGCAAGAGAGAGCTGTTTTTGAATGCACCATGTGAAACTCTGAAATTAATTTCTGAATCTGGATATATCAACACGGATCTTTTTTGTAAGTGGTTAATCCATTTTAATAAGTTTGCCAAACCCAGTGCTGAAAACAAAGTTCTTTTAATTCTCGAAAATCACATTGATCTTTTATCTCTACCGCCTTATTCAAGCCATAAACTACAGCCAGTAAATATTGGTTCTTTTGGTCCTTTAAAAAAAACCTACAGTAGCGAATGTGACCAGTGGACGGTAAGTAATCCGGGTTAAGTAATTATACAATTTCAAGTTGCTGGATTATTTAGTACTGCTTATGGTTCTGTAGCAAATATTCAGACGGCCAAAAATTCTTTTAAAGCATCAGGAATATATCTGTTTAACCCTGATCAGTTTCATGACACGGATTTTGCCCCCTGCTATGTTACCGACGTACCTTTGGACAATCCAGTAAGCGCGGTAGTAGATAATACTTCAAATGGAGTCCGTGTAGAAGAAGAAAATAATGGAGTTCAGCTTCCAATACCATCTGAAGTAATACCTTCTTCACAGCAGCCTGAGAATGAAGATGATCCGCGTCTCGATGAGGCTAATCTTAATATTAAATGCGAAGATGGTGTATTAATACCATCAAAAGCCTTAATAGCTTAAATATGTCAGTGTCAGTGGCAGAGATTTTACCATTACCCAAAATTTAAGAAAAGCCTAATCCACGCAAAACAAAATCTCAAAAGTTGAAATACTTTCCGGTAGCCCATATACAAAAAAACTTCAGAATTTGGAAAAAACCAAAGAAGTAGAACAAAAAAAAAAAGAAGACGGAACGAATAAAAAGAAAATTAGTGCCTAGTTGTAGTAAATCATTGCGCAAAGTTCAAGAAGGGAATAAAGAAAATGATTCTGATGTAACGTGGCCAGGATGTAATGAATTATATTTAAATTCTGTTGAAGACTGGATCATGTGCTTTCAATGCAAGAATTGGTGACACGAATCTTGTACGACTGACGTAACAGGAGACTTCATGTGTTTTAACTGTGAGGAGTAGCAATGGATTTGAAGATGAAATAAAAATGAATTCTAAAACATAATTTTCATTGTGTTGCGTTTATTTAGAAATAAAGTTTGATTTTTGGAATGTCTTAATATTTTTCTACACTTCAGTAATGTGCGACTCTTAAACATATAGATGCGTACTCTTATGCAAATTTGTGTATAAAAGTACGTATTAGCAGCTTCGCAAACAAAATTAAATATTTCTTATTTGAATACAAACATGGTTTTAAAACTATTTTAAAACATCTTTTTAAATGGTTGATTAACAATGTGAGGAATGATAAATAGTCCACTGTCGTAAAACTAAAAAAATGTCGCACTTTTAATATTTGGTGCGTACTCTTACACGCATTTACCCTAATGCTTCCCTTACCTCTTCCTCCTCAATATTTATTTCGCGTTTGTCGTCACCTCTGGTGTTGGTGGTTCATTATCGTCACCTTTAACAAATATTGATCGAAAGTAGTCTACCTATGTTTCCTTCTGAATGTGTTTCGTTTTTATTAGTTCGTTTATTTTTTTTTTTTTTTGTTCTCTCATCACTCTCCATATTTATTTTTGTATTCCGTAGAAGTCGTGTTCCATATTTTTTGAGAAGCTCTGACAGTATTCCCTTTTTATTTGTCTAACTAAAGTATTCGTTTTATTTCTGATTTGTTTATAGTGCTTGTATGCCTGTTGTGTTCTGTATTGTAAAAATGCTTTCTTCTTTTCTTCATATTTTGTCTTTACTTCCTCTCTAAACCATGATGTTTTCTTTTTTGATATGTTAGTGTTCATTACTTTCCTCTCTCCAAGTGATTCTGTTGCTGCGTTAATTATGTTATTTTTGAGTTTTCCCAGCTTTCCTCGATGTTATCGTTTTCTAATATATTCCTCCCAACGGTGTTCTCTGATATTCTTTTCCTGTATAAGTATGTCGTGGATTCCGTATTTAGTCCTTCGACTTTGATTTTTGGTTGTGTTGGCGCCGCTCTCTTGGATAGGAGTTATTTCATATGATTCTTATTTTACATAATACTAGGCTATGGTAGCTACCTACATCTGCTGAGTTGAGACATCTTACATCAATTATTTTTAATGGATGTATATATCCGTTCTTCTTCTTCATGTACCATGTCCTTTCAGAACGTTGGTTACCATCATAGCTATTTTAATTTTATTCACTGCCACCCTAAATAACATGCTTGTATCTACACCATACCAATCTTACAAGTTCTTCAACCATGAGGTTCTTCTTCGTCCTGGACTGCGTTTGCCTGCTATTTTGCCTTGCATGATATTTTGTAGCAATCTATATTTGGGACCTCTCATTACATTTCCTAATTATTCCAGCTTTCTCTGCTTGATGCTTTTTATGATATCAGTAGTCTTGCTGAGACGTTCTAGTAATGTGGAATTACGAATCTTCTCCACCCAGGAAACTTTTAAAATTCTTCTATAGCACCACATTTCGAAAGCCTCAAGGCGATTTAGATCGATTTTATTCACAGTCCAGGACTCGACAGCATAAAGTAAGACCGAGAACACGTAGCAGCGAAGTATGCGGATCCTTAATGCCAATTTTAGGTTTCTGTTACATAACACCTTAGACATCCTTCTAAAAGCAGCTCTAGCCTGCTCTATTTTGGATCTAATTTCGGCGTGATTTTCTGCATTACAATTTAATTGCTGTCCAAGGTAGACGATTTTATCAACTTGCTCAAGTTTGGTATTATTTACATATATAGACGGTTTTATATTCTGTTGTTTACTTATTACGAGTATTTTGGTTTTCCTTATGTTAAGATCCAGACCTGCCTCCCTACAACTCTCAACGGCACTATCAAGTAGTGTTTGCAGATCTTCTTGACTAGAAGCTAGGAGGACTGTATCGTCCGCATATCGCAAATTATTGATGACTTCGCCGTTCACAAGTATTCCTTCTTGTTTTTCAAAAGTGCTTTTCTGAAAATTCTTTCGAAGTAAACGTTAAAAAGCAGGGGTGACAAGAGGCATCCCTGCCGTACTCCTCTTTTAATATTGAGAGCATGTGATTCCACACCATCTACTAAAACTGATGTTGTTTGATTCCAATATAAATTTGCAATTATTCGAACATCTCTGCGTCCAAGCCAATGTCTTTTAGAGCTTCGATCAATATAGAGTGCTTAACACGATCAAATGCCTTTTGAAAGTCAATAAAACAACAGTATATGTCTACAGATATATCACGATATCTTTGAGCAAGTACGTTCATTCCAAACAGTGCCTCTCTCGTTCCAAATCCGTTACGGAAACCAAACTGAGTGTCATCCAGGTATTCCTCACATTTATTGTAGATACGACCATGTATTACCTTCAGAAAAATTTTCAATAAGTGGTTTAACAAACTGATGGTTCTATAATCAGCACAGGTTTTTGCTGTTGTCTTCTTAGGTAGAGCTATAAACAGTGAGTTAGACCAACCATTAGGTAGTTGTCCGCTGGTATAAATAGTATTGAAAAACGAAGTTATAGCCTCTAAAACATTGCTATCCTTTATAAGCTTATATATTTCAGTTGGAATTTCATCAGGACCAGTCGCTCTGCCATCTTTTGATGATTTTATGGCCTTTATAACCTCACAGCGTGTTATTAGGGATCCGTCGCAGTTAGTAATATCGGGAGGTGAACTACTCCTATCGTCTTCGAATAGGTTCGTGACGTAATTTTTCCATTCTTTAAGTTTGTCCTCTACTTCGAATATTACTTTATCATTTTTATCCTGTAGCAATGCATTTTGTTTCTTATTGAAGAAACCAGCCGCTTCTTTTACTTTTTTATACATGTTAAACGTGTCGTATCTTTTTTCGAGTTCTTCAATGTCATGACACTGTTTGGCTAGATGTTGACTCTTTGCTTCTCGTATTTTACGTCGAATTTCTTTTTGTATGCTATTGTAAAGTGTTTCGTTGGTTTTTGCTAGTCGCCGTTGTTCCATCAAATCCAGTATATCATCTGTCATCCAAGCCTGCTTTTTTGGCTTTGACCTGCCTTGTAAATTTCTCACACAGATTTCTTTTACTGTCGTTACGATTTTATTTAAGCCCTCATCGACGTTTTCACCAATATTTTCCCAAATTAAATTTTCGTTCAGTTGTCTTTGAACTGATTACTTGATCTGATCCTTTGAACTGATATATCCGTTGGTAACGATAACTGAGACACAATATTCTGATAATTTTACACTGGTTAGTGTACCTTTATTTAAAATGAATTTTTGGTGTCAAAAAATATCACTAAAATAATGATTTTGCTATAATAACTGAGGCATATCCTTATATAAAATACTCCAAGAAAGAAATAGATAAAAAAGGTAAGACAAGTTACTAAAGAGACACTAAATATGCTTCGAATATTTTTATTTTTTTTTTAGTGTTTGAACATTAAAACTAAAAATTTCAATAAATAATCTAAATTAATTTACAGTCTTTGCCTATTCTCTAACATTTCTATGTATCCATCCTAGGAAATTTTCAACTTTTGTGTAAATTCCCGGCCACCCTTCAGTACCACATCTTGCACCAAATGATACGATTCCTTCTTGGTACCAAGTAGAAGAGTCGTCTTCAACGGTCTTCATTAAAGGACCACCACTATCACCTAAAACAAAATTTTAATGAATATATACTCAATAATTTGTTTAAACGTGCACAACTACGTAATTTTAAATGTATAAATTTCATATATTATAAAGTAGGGGACAGGCAACATTACAGTTTTTTAACAAAAAACAACATTACAACTTTTAGCTAGTCGAAATGGTTTAAAAAAAAATTTCATCTTTACAACACGCAATGCATTTTATATATGTTTGGTAGAGCTCTAATATGAGTATTTTAGGGATAGTATGTCCAAAGGTTTTTTCGAGATCTATGAAGACAAGATAGGTAGCAAGATTTTTAGTAATACGTTTCTCCATTACTTGTTTTCATATTTTTATATTTTAAATTTTATATTTTCATGAACACTAATGGTAAAAGATTCATAGATTTATGCAACCAGAATTACTGGTTCTTTATTATATTATATAAATTAAGCGACCGGTTTCGCTTTCAACAATATGCAAAGCATCCTCAGGTCTCTGTTTCAGATCTCTGGTCAGATCTTCAGGTTCATCTGAAGATGCTTTGCATATTGTAGGAAGCGAAACCGGTCGTCTGATAGTTAAATTAAATTGATTGTGAGTAAGTCTTATTTATTATTTCTTTACCTATTTGAAATGGACTCACACAAGCAACACATTCATGATTCTTATATGGATACTTTTCACATAAATTGATACACCGCTATACATGGATTCAGGAAACACGACACATAAAATCAATAATCGATTATATTGTAACAAAACAAAAAACCTGACTGAGAGTACAAGATGTGAGAGTTTAAAGAAGCATAACAGCGATCACTATTTATTATGCTCAAAAATACACTTCCCAATTCGAATAAAATAGAGAGAATCACATATACACATAAACAGGACAGAAAAGATACAGGAACGAAGATACAAGATCAGAAGCCTAGATGAAGAAAGTACCCAAGATTTATTCAAAAATAGATTGAATGAGAAGCTAAAAATTCCCGCCCCTAAGAATATCGACCAGTTATATGAACATATAAAAAAACTTGATGGATTCGACTGTTACTTGATGGAAATTCATTTTATGTAACAATAAAACACTGAAATCTTTGTTTTCAAACTTCCACAAAATTTTTTATTCACAATGTTAAACAGCATTTAAGGAACCAATCCATCAGCCAAAAAATAAAAATAGGATATATGAGACTATAGTAAAAAGTATCACTTTATATAGCTGTGAGGTATAGCGACTGAAAGAAAGAACACTGGCAACGCTGAAAGCAATGGAAATGGATTTTTGGAGAAGAGTCGCAGGATTACCAAGGAACGCATTAAAGAAATAATGGGAATCAACCGGACAATCACAGATAACCTAACAACAAAACAACTTATCTGGTTCGGACACATACAAATAATGAATAAACAACGAATACCAAAAGAAATATTAAAATGACAACCAAAGGGAAAAAGAAAACAAGGTAGACCGAGAAAAAATTGGAGCGATGGAATAAATAAAGAACTGAGAAAGAGGGCCATAGAATAAGATCTATGGAACAACCGGACTAAGTGGCGATTGGAAGTCAAAAATACACTCAAAAGTTAAATAAAAAATAAAAAAAAAACTGTCCAACAAAAATTCTGTTTAATAAATGCATTATTTATATCATTGTATACTTTTATTAAACATGGATATTCCCAAGAGTATATATGGATAGAAATGTCTAAATAAGAAATAAGTCACCCAAATAGGAAAAACTGAAGTATAAATTATCTGCCACACTATTAGAGAAAGCAGCGAAAACAAAACAAGAATATTATAGATTAAAGATTATGGATATATAAGTGGAACAGAAGAAGATCAGAAGAAGATCACAGACGAGGTTGGTAGATGGTACGCCAGTTTAAGAGAAAATGGTTCTTATGAGAGGAAAATGTAAAAGCGAACGAAAAGACTACATATATATATATATATCCGGTATTTTAGGCGTTACGCCCGTCCGGTAGGGATCTATGGAGGAGTATCACCGAGACGCAAGCCCTTATCTCTTGCCGTACTGCTCCACCATAGGCCGATCAGATCCCAGCATATCCTAGTCTAAGCCGCAGATTCATCTAGAATTTTAAAACTGCTGCGTTAGACTTTTTGTTTTCCGTACACCGAGCTGGGGCTCGACCCACATCCACTGAACCATTCGACAGTGAAGCGAATGAGAGGCAGCCGCACAGCCCGCTGAGCTATCTGACCGACCAAAAGACTACATACATTCACCAATAAAATAAATAATAATAACTGACAAAATGGGTCTCTGACGTAGGTTTTCTATTATAAAAAAATGATGTCTCTAAGTAAGTAATAATTAAAAACAAACTAAAAAAATATGTTACCTGCACAAGAGTCTTTTCCTCTTTGACCTCCAGCACAAATCTGTGAGTTTTTCAAAATAATTCCAGCCGAAGCAAACTCTCTGGTACATTGTGATCTCTGAGCTATGGGAATTTCAACCTTTAGCTTTACATTGCTACGACTGGCTGATTCAGTTTTTCCCCAACCGGCTACAATCACACGGTCTCCGACTCTGGCAGCTTCGTTCTGATGAGGTAAACATATGGGGTAGATGAATCCTAAAATAGTTATAAGTGTAAGTTATTAATTATTAGTTTATTAAATAAAAAGAACGATGTTATCTTCTTCTTCTTCAGATGCAAATCCACTAATGGATGTTAGCGATCACATTTTCCATTAACTCTCTATTTCTTGCAATATGTATCAGAGATTGTATGTCGTTAATCCCTGTCCATTGCCTTATGTTTCGGAGCCAGGACATTTTCTTGCGTCCCATTCCTCTCTTTGCCTTCAATTTTACCCTCGATTATAAGTTGGAGGAACTGGTATTTTTCATTTCGCATGATGTGACCTAGATACGCTGTTTTCCTTTTCTTGATGGTTTCGAAAAGTTGGCGTTCTTGGTTTATTCTTTTAAGGACATCTATATTTGTGATTTTCGCTGTCCATGGTATTTTTAGGATACGGCGATAAAGCCACATTTCGAAAGCTTCCAATCTGTTTATATCCCTCGTTTTGAGTGTCCAGCTCTCTACGCCATATAGCAGCACTGACCATACGTAGCACTTAGTAAACCTTAGTCTCAGTTGAAGATCGAACTCAGAACAAGTCAGTACCTTCCTGAATTTTACAAAAGCTTGTCGAGCTTGCTCAATGCGACATTTTACTTCCCTGTCCGATGCCCAGTCTTCAGAAAGCCACGATCCCAGGTATTTAAATTTACTCACTCTTTCTATGGATTTACTATTCAGTGTTATGGTGGAGTTTTCAAATGCATCCAAGTTTCTGGAGATGATCATGAATTTGGTCTTTTTGGTATTAATCTCTAGTCCCATTCGCTCACTGTATTCTCCGATTATAGTGACAAGTTGTTGAAGATCGACTATGTTGTCACAAATTAAGACACCATCATCAGCATATCGTATGTTGTTGATCAATACTCCATTCACCTTGATTCCCATCTCTGCATCTTCCAAAGACTCTTGAAATATGGCTTCTGAATAAATGTTAAATAAAAGAGGGGAAAGCACACATCCCTGTCGAACGCCTCTTCTTATATGTATGGGCTTAGATATAGAATTGTCTATTTTTAGCTGTGCCGTTTGATGCCAGTACAAGTTTTCAGTGCATCTTATGTCTTTTTGGTCTATATCAACTTTCTTGAGAATCTGCATTAACTTGTGGTGTTGGACACGATCAAACGCTTTTTTGTAATCTAAAAAGCATAGGAACACATCCTTCCTCTGATCGTAACAATTTTGGACCAGTACCTGTGTTGCTACTATTGCTTCTCGTGTTCCTAAACCTTGCCTAAACCCGAACTGGGAATCACTGATGTCCCATTCACATTTTTTGTATAATCTTTGATGTAGTATTTTTAAGAATATCTTTAAAGTGTGACTCATCAGGCTAATGAGTCTGTGATCCTCACATCTTTTTGCATTGATTCTTGGGCAGGGGAATAAAGGTAGAGCGTAACCACTGTTGAGGATAGCAGCCAGTTTCATAAATTAAATTAAATATTTTGTGTAGTGCTGAAATTCCCCTTTCATCTAGTAATTTGAGTATTTCTGACGGGATCTCATCTGGTCCAGGTGCCTTATTGTTTTTTGAATTTAATATTGCTTTTTCTATCTCCTCTTTGGTGATTGAAGGGCCAGTCAGCTGGTCGTCTGTATAAACTTCACTCATGGGTCTTTCGTCATGGAAGAGCTCCTGGATATAATTTTCCCATATATCAATTTTCTCCTTTTCACCCAGCACTATCTGGTTATCCTGATTAACTATGGTAGTTGGTCTTCGTTTTCTGTATATTCCAGCAGTCTCCTTAAGCTTTTTATGTAAATTACGGTCGTCGTGTTGTCTTTGTAAATGTTCTAGATCGATAGATTGTTGCTTAAGCCATTCATTTTTTGCTATTCTTATTTTTGCTTTTATTTGCCTGTTAATGTTTTCATACATATTGCTGCCATCTTGGTTATTCTTGTGTCCTCGTCGTTCTTCCATTAGTAATAGTATTTCTTCTGTCATCCATTTTTGCTTCTTGTTATTTCGTTTGTACCCTAAGTTGTTTTTCATGATGTCTGTTACAGCACTTGTAATCGTATTCCATGTTGGTGTTATATCTTCGGTAATGTTTGTCGTTAATATTTGAATTTGTGCGTTTATTTCATTGCTTATTTTTGCTTGTATCACTGGGTCTTTCAGTTTATCCAGTGGTATCTGTTGTTGAGTTTCAGGCTTGTTCTTGCATGAAAGAGCGATCTTTATGACGGCCACTAATAGTACGTGGTCAGAAGGGACATCTGCTCCAGGGTATGTGCAAGCTCTTTTGACAGTTGTGCTGAATCTACCGTTTATAAGGATGAAGTCTATCTGGTTTCTTATTATGTTATGAGCTCTATCGGCTGGAGATTTCCAAGTATATAGGCGACGGGGGTGGAGTTGGAACCATGTGTTGGTAACGATGTTATAAATTATTGAATTTACAGAATTAAGGGTATTTTAGTGTTCAAAACAGTACTAACAGACAATATCACAAAATAAACATTAAAAACCAAACAGTAAAAAAAGTACAACAAGTAGGCAGTAAAATTAATCAAACAAATCTTCTTTTGTAACTATTTTCTTGCCTTAAAACCCTGACATTTGGTTAATAAAACGGTGTCCAGTTTTTAAATGGTGGTTAACTGCCGCACACGTATTTTTTTTGTTCAGTTACTTTTGTGATTTGTTATTCTCTGTTTGAGCCATTGTAAAGTTTGACCAATATAACAGCTCTGACAATCCGAACAAAGCAACTTATAGATGACATTACTTGTATAAAGAGTTGGATGGAGTCTTGTCTTTTACTTTTAAAAACAGTTGTCTGTTTTCCAATACCTACATATTATTTAATAATTTCTTATATTAGTAAATTGTTTAAATATTCTAGTCACACAAGGGGTTAAATGCTTTATCAATGGCAGTTTTTTATATTCATCATAATCATCATCATCATCATCATCATCATCATTTGGGTCTACAACTCTATGTGCATCTTGGCCGCGTTTACTATTTCCCTCCGTTGTTGTCGGTCCTGAGCAGCTAGTTTCCATTGTTGTATTCCCATTTTTCGTAAATCACTGTCTACTGCATCCTTACATCTCTTTCTTGAGCAACTGACCTTCTGCCATCGGGCCTTGCACAGAATGGCATTTAGGAGTCTTTCATCACTCGATCTTAGCACGTGTCCCGTCCATCTTATTTGGTTTCCTTTAATGTAGCGTACTATGTTTTTATCTCCATATAGTGTCTGGAGTTCATCAATGTGTTCTCTTCTCCATTCTCCTATTGTCTTTACTCTGCAAGGCCCATAGATAGTCCGCAGTATCTTTCTTTCCTGTACCAGTAATTTTGTCGTTTCCCCGTTGGTTCAGAGTCCATGTCTCGCTTCTATACGTTATTTTGGGATAAATTATTGTCTTATACACCCTTATTTTTCGATCTAAGTAAGGTACTTGAATTATTGACAACTTCAAAGTCGTATTCATTGAGTTTTACGTTTTGTCTAACCCTTGGCCTTGGGTTCTTCATAACCACCATGTACTTGATCTTGTCCTCGTTGATCTTCAGACCAACTGACCAGTTTTTTATATTGAATCGACATATTTTTGGCATTCTTTCCAGACTTGCATTCTGAAGCTGACAATGAGCGTAGATAGATTTTAAACCCTTTTTTGGAGTAATTAATACATCCGGGGATTAAAATGGGAGTTTATATTTGCGAAGTGTCGACATAATTTGGATGAAAAGAAAACACGAATGTCCAGGGCTGGTAAGGAAACCTCTTAAATTATTAGTGCAATTCGCTACGTCATACTTGCGAGAAATGAAATTTTCTCCAATGGTAGATATTAAAACACCCACAGATTGTAAAATACTACTCTACAACAACAACCGAGCATACTTTCCTTAATAATGAGACATTTATTTAACACACATCTATCTAAAATGAATATTACGCTAATAACCTTCATATTATTTGACGCGGATAATTAAAAATAATAATACTTACTATTAAATTTGACGCTTCGTTTTAGCCTAATAAGTGCTATGTCATTGTACCTATGAATATTGTTATTATCGTAACCTTCGTTGTATAGTACTTCTTCGATACCAATATCCTGAGGGTCATTACATAGATCTCCGTCACAGTCAACATCACTTTCTGTATTATATTCTCCAAGGCGAACATTTACGCTAAAATTTAAGTAAAAAATGTTTTAGGTTATTTAATTCACATTCGCTCACTGGTATAGATGACCATTTTACATAACAAATATAATTTTAGAGAACATTTAACCTGCTATGTTATTCCCTATATTTAATTACAAAATATTTTAATAATTATACTGTTGGTAAAATTAAGAGTAATTGAAAAAGATACTAATTAATTGTTAGTTTTTCTTCCTTTCTACATAAATTTATATTGTCATGTCAACGATCTCCCGATCTGATGAAACATGAAACTACTCTACATATTTGAGATCCTCTGACGCTTGCGATGGGCATTATGACTAAAGTTCGGATTATAAGCAAAATGCCGTTTTTGTCCATTTTGTACCTCTTTGTGCCTTTTTTTAATTGTTTGGTACTACTCATGATACTATTCATAGTACTATTACTAAATATTTCTAACAATTTTAAATCAGTATGAATTTGTTAGAGTGGCTGTACTCGAAAAACGACCTGAGTTTGTCAACCCTCGAAAATCACCGTTAGTTAATAGTAGTTTATTGGGCTTTCGACAAAATGCCACTCTTGTGTCCTACAAACTCAAGCAAAATAAAAACTTGCTACTGTTATCAAGTCTTGATTATGATTAAGGTAAAGTGGGGTATCTGTAGACGGAATATAAAAAGTTTTGTTTTGAAATTACTTATGAAGTTAGTTGGAATTCAAACCGCTTTCTTTTTGTTTGTAGATATGTATTAGTAATCTATTAATATGTTCTCTTCGATAGAAGAGGAAAAATAAATTAAGAGAGAAGAGTACTGACATTGTAATGACTTCTTTGACATGTAAGGGTCCACAGTTACCCGTTAATTAAGGGGAACTGTGGACCCTGATGGGGAGACTGTGGTCTGCTTGGTAAACTTCACTTTGTAGTTATTATAATGAAAGGGGTAACTGTGGTTTAAATTAAAGGCAACATTAAAAATACAGAAAAGACAATTTTTATTAAAAACCATGAAACCATAAACAGCTAGGCAATAGTTTTTAATCTCTTTAAATCCTCACAAAACGTAACGATGTTTTCATCTTCTGATTTTGGGTCGTTCAGTATTCCTAATATCTTATCATAGCAAACAAGAGATCCAATCGAACGAGTAACTGCTCGTTTGTTTCTTTATACCGCGATGTATTTTCCTGGTATTATATTATATTATCGTCAGTGGGTTCGGCGCCCTTTGCCATATTGTCATTTGGAGCTTCATATGAGTCATCACTCTTTGCGTAAACGAGTTATTCGGAATTTTCATCGTCACTACTTAATTTTGATTGTTTCTTAAATGTATTCTATTCTTTTCCTCTTTCTTTAATGAAGCTTCGGAGAAGGTTTCGCTGTTACTAGTCGAATGTTCTCCCAAGATGCAATGGGAGTTGATGCAATGTAATTCTGGCTTTACGTAGTAGAGCTGCAAGAGGTTGTACATAGGATCATAGTTTGCTTACCCGGTGAATTTTGCTCGTCAGTGATAGTGTCAGGAATGCTTTTCTCTTCATAATATTGTTTTAGCTTTTCGGGATCAAACTTTTCTTTGTTAATGGAATCTCGATTTAGAGGTAAAATATCTGTTTTTCTAAAGCCATTCACCACAACAGGAAAGGTTGAAAAATTCGCATTTTGTTAGCTGTTTTCCTAAATGTTTGCGCTGCCAATCTCTTAACAAAGCATCTCATGAAGACTTGAGCCTCTTAAAGACATACACATTCAAAGGCTGCAATACTCCAGAAATATGTGGCGGTAACTTAAGTATAGTCACATATTCTGTCATGGATAACGCAATCAGTTCGGGTGAAATGTGCGATAAATGACCATCGTAAATCAAAAGAGCAGTCTTTTCAACGCAATTTTTCAAAAAAACATTTTTGAGCCATAGGAAAAATACTTGTTAGTCATCCAACCATTTTCGGATACATAGTAAGATGTCTCTGGATACTCATATGTACCAAACATATTGCCTTATAACCTTTTGCCCTTGTGGGGGATCATAGGAGGCAATATGGATCCGTTGGCATTAGCACATGCCAAAACTGTTGTTGTTTTCTGTCCTGAGCCTGCAGTTTGCCTTTATGCTATTTCTCCGATTCCAGTTACAACCTTAGTATGGCTGGAGTCATAATTAAAAGCCGCTGCATCTGCAGTCCATATCCTATCAGGGTATTGTTGAAATTGTAAATTATTCATAATAGTTTCCAATTGATAAAAGAAATGGTCAACAACAAATGGATTACTTTGTTGTCTTACACGTGATGCTTCAATTATCTGAGGTTTCTTAATAGAAAGTTAGTTGCGTTTTGAAAAATTCAAAAACCGATCTTCACCAGGCATCCCTCTCGAAAGGGCTTTTGCAGATTATTTGGCTAAACATATACCTATACAGTGTTGAGTATTTGTTTGCGAGATAGTCCAAACCCCCACTTACTCATAGTTTATATCCGAGAAGCCAAACTGTCTACATATTCTTTAGAAAGGACAGTTCTACCACCTCCAGTCACACCTGTAATATATTTTCACTGTTTTAAAAAGTAAAATCTAATAGGTACCTAATTTTGTTATTACCTTGTGTATGTCCTGCCGCTGGTCTACCTTTCCACTCATTCACTTTTAATTTGAGTGTCGATATTGGTACGCCATGCTCAATTACAGCATTATTTAGTCAAGATTTTCCCGATTTTACATCTCATAGCCAGCTCTAATGCTTAATACTTCCGACAACACAATTGATAGTCTTTTTAATAAATTTTGTACTCAAAGAAAAAGTTTTTTATGCATAATATTGGAAAAATCCCTCCCAATATTTTCCAATAAAACAAATTATGTATTATTTTCTTAATAATTTAATTACAGCTAATGCATGCACTTTGTTTTTTTACTTTTTAAACATTATTGTGACTACTGTAAATCGTTGCGACAAAATCACAAGATTCTGATTATAAAGATCAAAAGTTCATTGCTAATATCTCATATATATTTTCAGCATGATTCTAAATACGTAGTTTTCCGCTTAATAAGTTTTTAACTTGCAACATCAGGTCATCTTAAAAGAATCAGTATGTAATAATATTTTGTGGTAATTAAAATATTATTCCGATAATTACGGTGATAACTGTTTACGTTTCCATTTGTAATAATATTTTTTAAAAGCGAAGATCCTATACTAACGTTGCATTACTTTTTTCTATAAAGTAAAATGTTACAAGACAACAAAACAACAAGAGCCCAAAGAATAAGCAATTACACCGCGTTATATACATTATAACTAAAATGTGGCGACTGCCCAAAAACTTACATGGGTCAAACTGGTAGAACCTTAATAAAATGTATATCGGAACATAAAAGGGCTTTCAATAACAGAAGGACATCTTCTACGTACGTAAGTCTAACAAGTCTTGCTTTACTGCTTCCAAACATTTCTTTTTTGGATGTCCTCTTTTTTCCCCATTTTACCGTCCTTTAGTATAGTTTTAACATTTCGATTCTCAGTCATTCGTATAATCTGATTAAGCTATCTAGGCTCTTTGGGCTCGTATGGCTTTTCGCCCTAATTGCTGGTTTTCCATACATCCTCATTATTTCTTTATTTGTTTGTCTTTACCAAATATTCTCTGCCGTCTTTTTTCGTCGAAGATTTTTCTGAGCACCTTTCTCTCCCAGATCTCTACTTTGTTTTCTTCCTGCTGGTTTATAATCCACGTTTCACTGACATACAGAACTGTGGGTGTGATTACTATTTTAAAGACTCGCCGTTTAGCTGTTCTTAAGATATTTTTTTGCTTTCAGTAATGAAGTTAGTGACGCTATGGCTCTGCTCGCTAAGAGGAATCCAAAACAAAATACTAATTTAAATATTCTGAGCAACATCTTATGATCATTTTCTCTGACTAACTAGAGAAATATCCAAACCATTTTACGGTGCAAAATAGAATTCTCATGTTTTATTGTCATTTAAATGTTTTTTCACACCTTCAATCTATAATATAATAATAAACCCTGCACAACAAAACTTTATTACCAGCTGGTAAGGATAGCACCCAACTTTTTAGACATTAAGGTCGATTCAAATACATCAGTCATGTCACGTCACAGTCCCGGCGCCAAACCGAACAATCCGTCATACAGAATATTCTTTAATAGAAATATGCCGCCAGCATTCACATTCATCAGTTGACGAACAGTTTCCCAGCAGTCAGGTTTCGATACGTCTATCGGCCGATTTTATAATCTCAGCGACAAATTTTTTGGATTTTCCGGGAACATGACGATCGGTACAAGTGAACAAAATAAAATTATTGACAAACAATTAATAGAATGAAGAAAATATAATAATTTGTTGCATGCAAAATACATGGACATTAATTTTAAAAATAATATTTGGCAAGAAAGCCATTTTTCAACATCCGAAAATATTGATAAAATTTTACATCATCACGAAGCAGTTCTTTATACAGTGTCACGTATTCTCCTTCGGTATCCCTTTTTTTCCATGCGTCATGGATCCATTTCCGTCTTTTTCCTGGCGCTTCTTCTTTCTCGTCCAAACATATAGCGCTAATTCTTCATCGGAGAAACTTTCCATCTTTTCAACAGATTGGTTGCCAAAGATTGATGCATTTCAGGTGTGTGCGAATAGACGAACGAATAGTTCTATGACCAGACGGGACCGGTTAGGCGCCGGGACTGTGACGAGACTGTGATATTACCATTCATACATTAGAAACACATACAAATTTTATTACTTTCTACACATACACGTCTGAATCTAATGATAATGTTGGCTCAGCTACACTTTTCTCAACATCTAATCTTATGTTCAATATTTCCTCAGAAATAACCATCTTGACGGCAGAACCTTATGACATATACCAAGCTTTAAAATATTTAAATACCGCTAACACTCCACGAGCTCTTATTCTTATTGATTCACCTAGCTCTATCGCAGAAATACAACATCTATATCCAAAACACCTCATAGAAAAGAAAATTAAATCCAAATTGCCCAGGAAACAACTAATCTAAAATAATTTGTATAGATTCTATCACAAATCGGCATAGAGGGTACTGAAGCAGAAGATAAAATTGTACGGAGTCCAGTATCGAGTAAAGATAGTTAAATAATAAGTGGATACTAATTATGTGAATTGAAATCGTGGTAAGTAATGTGTTTATGAAAACGCGAGTGGTGCCAATCTCATTCTAAACTTCGATCTCTTAAAAACGGCATAATATCTTGGTGCCCAAGAACTGACAACTGTCGCCTACAAACAGTGTTAACCAGAGGGCGCCTAGGATACTCAAGACTAACATATTCATAACTCTTCACAATCAGTTACCCTCTCTGGTGCGAACTGTATAACACATTATTAAAAATTAAGCATTTAATAATATACTGCCAACATTATGAAAATTAACGGTCTCATTATCGCCTAACTAACAATTTATCCGTGATATTAGGTGATATGTGTCCGATAGGAAATCTAAGGGACTATCTTATATACATATATACCACAATGCATATCATACTTTTTGAATTTACTAATAATCCATGAATCATTCGGCATTATACTCTAAATAAAAAAAATCCTTCCATTTTTATGTGGTATATGAAGGTTAGTGCTCTGAAAAAGATCTAGTGTCACTTTTTCATCGCTGTTTCTTACTTGATTGTTTTTCAAAACTTATGTTATTTTATAACTGTTATATGTTATTTTTTCGTATGTAAAAGCTTTTATTTTGTTGTCCGTTTTGATTTTTCTTTTAATAAAATACTTAAAAATATGTACATAACTCAAAATAATATTTAATAATTGGCGAACGGATTTAGTGTCCGCAGTCATTTAAACACAAACAAACAGCAAACAAATAACAACATCTTATAATAGGAAAATAACTTACAGCTTTCCTACCACCCTTGAGATATCTCCTGTAACACAATGCGCAGCTGTCAAAATATATCTGTCATTAATCAGCGATCCGGCACAAGCCCATCTCCTACGTCCAGCAGGATTAGCGTATTGCAGAAGAGCCATCCATGGAAATTCGTTAATTTTAGTTGCAGTTCCTCCAAAAATTTTATCAGAAAACTAAAAAAAAAACAGTTTAAACTAAAGCATAATTTAAATAATATAATAAATTTAATGAAGTAATATATTATGATAACATATTTTTTTGTTTTCGACAACATCCCCTTTTTTTAAGAATCCACCTGTTATAGCTTGTACTGCAGCCAAGTATAAAGTTGACTAAAAGAACTATTTTATGGAGCTTGTTTTACTTTGTTTATATTTACATACATATATATATATATATATATATCAATATATCCGGTTTTTTAGGCGTTACGCCCGTCCGGTAGGGATCTATGGAGGAGTATCACCGAGCCGCAAGCCCTTATCTCTTGCCGTACTGCTCCACCATAGGCCGATCAGAACCCAGCATATCCTAGTCTAAGCCGCAGATTCATCTAGAATTTTAAACTGCTGCGTTAGACTTTTTGTTTTCTGTACACCGAGCTTGGGCTCGACCCACATCCACTAAACCATTCGACAGTGAAGCGAATTTTTTAATTTCAGACTTTCAAAATAATAATTTTTGATAATTAGTATGATATTAAGTTTTTTTTTATTATTGAGTTAATGCCTCGACAACTGAGATCATTGGCATGGTACAGTCAGGTACCTAGTGTAGTGTGTGTGTAGAGTAATTGTCTTGATACTTAGCAACGTCGACGTCATTGTCTTTGCTAAGAGAATCTAATTGTATAAGAACGTCTGCGGTCCCTCCGGTGAGTACCGATCGCACAAGAATAGAAATTATTTCCATTCATTAATTTTTAATAAACGAAAGTGTCCCACCCAGATGAGATTCGAACTCACGACCTTTAGGTTTAAAGGTAGGCGCTCTTACCACTGAGCCACAGAGGGGGTTGATATTAAGTTTTAATTTTTATATAAAGCGTTTATTTCAAGTCTCTTTTAAAATATCATTTTTTATATCAAATTAAATATTTATATACTAAACGAGAAATATAACATGCTTTTATAATAATATACTACTTACATCTTGTCCACATTTCGGTCTATCGGGAATAGCAGGATTAACCCTATAAATCGAATTAGAGCCACCTCCGACAGCTACAGCAGTTACATCACCATTTAGTACCCTGCGCCCTGTTACTGTTGGCTGCTGTTGAGCA
This sequence comes from Diabrotica balteata, assembly GCA_918026665.1. NCBI lineage: Eukaryota > Metazoa > Arthropoda > Insecta > Coleoptera > Chrysomelidae > Diabrotica > Diabrotica balteata. The sequence continues at coordinate 36,522,093 of OU898279.1, read as the reverse complement.
TAGGTTGATAAACTTCCACAACAGACTAATGGTTCTGAGTCATATCCACATTGAGATTCTTTTAAAAATCTTAGCTGAGTTTGATCTCTTGTTTGAACAACTGACAACAGAGGTCTACAGGAATATATAGAGTTGCAAGTAGCCCATTCTTGGTTAGGAGTTCTGCAGGATGAACCCCTTTCTAAAAAAAAATTATATTTTATTTGATATGTTTAATAACATAAAGACTATTTTTAAACACATTTAAAAATATGTTCAACTCATCTTTTAGACTTTTATTGTTAACATTCAATATATTATAGTAAAGATTCAATTATTGTTAAAATATTTGACAAACAAGCTACAGTTTTATATTCACACCTAAATTGGTAGCCATTGTCAAGGCATTGGATTGGATAATTAATAGCACAATATATTTCAAACGATATATAATTTTATCTGACTCACAGTTCACCCTCTTCGCAATAAGATACTTCTGTAAATACATATATACCAGCAGACTATTTTTAGATGCCAGTGAAAAGCTAAGGATCTTAACTTCTCTAAAAAAAATTGTTAACTTTGTGAGGGTTAAAGGTCACTCTAATATTCCAGGCAATGAAAAAGTAGACCATTTGGCTAAAGACGCTACTTTAGTGAGTATACTTTACTAACAGTAGCAAAAATATACTGCGGATATTTCTTTCATCTACTCCCCCAAATGACAGAAGTCCCATCTCTCAGAAAATTTATACAATGTACGTTAGATGTCTTTTTGGACATGCTGCAGTAAACGCTTACCTGTATGGAAAAAAAACTTTCCGAAAATTTTGCCTGTATTGTTTGTGTTAAAAAAAGTCGCTATGAAGGGCACCTTAGTGTGAAGCGTGTACTCCTTTGCGATCCTTTTTGTATAGTCACCCAATAGTGTTTTCAATGGAAAGTTTAGGTTAGTAGGTTTCAATTGAGTTACGGTCAATTGAAACGAACGGTTAGAAAATTGCGATGAATTTAAAGGAAGCGTAGGAGATTGTTTTTACGTATGTAACCAATTGTCTAGCTATATAGGTCTTGCACCTAAGGCAAAAGAAAACTACAGTTTTAAATAATGATAAAGAAACGCATATTATCACAATTTTGCCGTAAACTTCAATATCCAAATTTTGTTATATTTTGATGCTATATGTGCGAGTAGGATGGATGTTACATTTTTTCGGAAATAAGATTTTGTATTTAAACTGTCGTTTTTTTGACTTGGCATGAGTAGGATTTGGAAAACTTAGATGGATATTGAATAACCGCAAAATACCTCAATATTTGAGAAGCAAAGTGTTCAACCAATGCGTCCTTCCTATCATGACATGTGGATATCAAATCTGGACCCTATTAGGTATCCGACTGTCAAATAAAAAGAGGAATGACTGGGTAAGATTAAAAACAAAAGTTGAGAATATCACAACAAAAATTGCCAAACTCAAATGGAGCTTTGCAGGTCACACTGCTAGATAAAAATACCAACGTTGGAACGTCACAATACAACATTGGAGACCTTATAACTGTAGACTACCAGGAGGAAGACCACAGACCAGATGGGTGACGACATCAAAAGAATAGCCTAAACAAATTGAAAGTATGTTACTCAGGATACAAATCGATGGAAGGAGTTGGGAGAGGCCTATACCCAAAGATGGACGAGAGAAGGCTAAAAAGTAAAAAAAAGATGACCTAAAATATAAATAAAATATATATTTGCTTAATAAACTGACGTAAGATAATAATAAATCTCTAATATTAGTATCGGGTTATAAATGGGATTATAAATAAATCATCCAATGGTATGATTTGTTATTTATCAAAAAGATTATTAAAAGTATTGAGAGGTAGTCTTGTCTAATATATTAGAAGATCGGAATTAGCAAGCTAAAATTGGGTATATATATATATATATATAATATATATATATATATATATATATATATATATATATATAATATAGTATCTAGACTTAACTAAAAAAGTCACGTGAGGTGAACAAGTTATACTCGAGGTGGAGTAAATAAAAGCACAAAGTTTGGTAAACATTTTCCATGACCAATTGCCAGTGACAACTGAATAAAGAAAATCTGGTAAATAAATCTTACTTCTGCAGACAAAGCTACATTAAGTCAAGCTTCCGTAAAACTCAAGACCTTGCTAAATATTAATATAAACAATGAAATTCAAAACTACCTTAGAAACTTAATATCTTAGTTTAAAAGCCCTCCCATTCATACTCCAGATGGTCACTAACCAACCAGTAATGAAGACAAAGCCAGTGCTTTGTCGAGCACTTAGAAGAAGTCTTTCAACTATTTCCGCTGAAAATAACTTATACATTGAAGATAAAGTAAAAGCATTTCTGAAAACCTATATCAACTGGAACTACCCATTCAAAATTTTACCGTTGATCAAGTCGAAGATCCACTCATATTTTGAATCCAAAAAAAATTTCAGGATACGACTTAATTAGTGCTAAACAATATCCTACAGACCTATTAGCCTATTAACTATTATTGCAAAGTTACTGGAAAAATTATATAGTAGTAGTATAGCAAAAAGAACCAAATCTGAAAGCAAATCAAGTAATGGCTAACCATCAATTGGGATTTGGAGCTAAACATGCCTCCATTGAACAAGTCCAACAATGTATAAAAATATTAAATAAATATTTTAAAGATCAAAAATACTGCTCTTCTGCCTTTTAAGACATCGCCTAAGCTTTTGACAAAATTTTTACGAAATCGTAAAAGCTTACTTAAACAACGTTTTCCTTATCCTCAAACCCTACCTTTAAGTAAGACACTTTCAAGTAAAGTATTAAGACAAAACCACAATTCTTAATAAGGTGTAATGCCATGCCTTAGGGGAATGTGCTTGGTCCCATCCTCTATATCTACTACATTGCTGATCTTTTCACCAGTGAAAATCTAACCATTACAACATATGTAGATGATACCACTATTATGGCTTCTCACCAAAATCCTGTTATACTATTTCCTCTTGCCTTCTTCTTCTTCAAGTGCCATCTTCGTTTCGAAGGTTGGCGATCATCAGGGGTATACGTATTTTCGAAACTGCTGACCGAAACAATTCGTTGTTGCTACAGCTATACCATCCCCGTAGATTCTTTAGCCAGGAGTTTTGTCTTCTTCCTATAGACCGTTTTCCTGCTATTTTGCCTTGCATTGCAATTATTCGAAGCAGTTCATATCTTTCGCCTCTTGTAATGTGTCCCAAGTATTGCAGTTTTCGTTTTTTGATCGTAAATATGACTTCCTTTTCTTTATTCATTCTTCTCAAGACCTCGACATTTGTGACTCTCTCGGTCCATGATATTCTCAGGATTCTGAAATACATCCACAGTTCAACTGCCTCTAATTTTTTGGTATCAATATTTTTCCACTCTCTTCATTTTAGTGAATATGGATCTGGCTTTTTCTATTCTTATTTTGATTTCTGCTGAGCTATCGTTGTCTTTATTTATAAAAGTGTCTAAATATTTGTATTTGCTAACTCGATCGATAATTTCATTGTGTAAATATAAATTTGGTGTTGATTTCGATATTACCATAAATTTAGTTTTCTTTATGTTCAAAGATAGTCCATAATGTCTGTAGCTATTCAAGTGTTTCTGCGATCAGAACGGTGTCTTCGGCAAATCTCAGATTGTTTAATCTAACACCATTTATTTTAATACCTACGGATTTCTCAGAGAGCTCTACCTACGCATTGCCTCTTGCCTTAAAATCTGGCAAATTAAAGCAAATAAAATTAAATCTATCCATGTTATATACATCCTAAGAAGATGCGATCAGAACGGTGTCGTCGGCAAATCTCAGATTGTTTAATCTAACACCATTTAGTTTAATACCTACGGATTTCTCAGAGAGCTCTACCTACGCATTGCCCCTTGCCTTAAAATCTGGCAAATTAAAGCAAATAAAATGAAATCTATCCATGTTATATACATCCTAAGAAGATGTGCCTGTCCAACTAGCGCACTAAATGGCCACTTTTTGTAAAAAAAGGAGATATTTTTCTCCCGGAAGTACAACAAATGCATAGAAAACCACCTCAACATATTAGGTCCATCTGTAAGGAGACGTCCTATCCAGTGAAGGTTAAGAAGACATGTTCTATGTGATCTACCTGTCAGATTTTCAAACCTTATTACTGTTCTACAGTGTCATGTTGTGTAGGAGTTTCCCAACTTTCCAAAATATTTTGAAATTTTCAATTTTTTTTTGTAATCACTATTATTTTAAAATAATTTTAAATTACTGATGTTTCTTATATATTAGGCGGATGTATTCAAAAGGTTGGATATATTTTGGCGTTTATTTTGAAGTTTATTCAGTTTTTAGTGCCATTCGTGCATTTTATCATAAAAAAACCTTCACGTAGAGGAAAAAAACATAGAAATTCCCAAAGCCCAAGCAGCATAGGTTGTAATTTTGTACGAGGAAGGGTATACACAAAAGGATATCGGACGACATCTCAGGAGAAGTCAACCGACAGTTTTAAATAGCTTTAAAGGTACCACAATAAAAAGAAATTTTGTACGAAGGCCTGGTCAAGGCGCCCAAGTTGCACAACCGCAATTGATGATCGTTTGGTGGTTCTTAATTCTACACGAAATCGCTTATTGACATCGATGCACTTCAGAAATAACGTATTAAATGTTAGACAAGTTAATGTGAGTTTAAAAACATTTAGACGAAGATTAAAAGAAGCAAACTTAAGGCCTAGACGCCCTGCCAAAGTTCCACGTCTTCTCCAAAATCATAAATCTCGTCATTTACAATTTGCAAGCACACATCTTCTTCTTCTTCACTGGCTTTACAACTCGGGGTGAGTTTTCGCCGCATCCACTACGCCCTCCATCCTCTACGATCTTGTGCTTCCATTTCTCATTGTTATACCCCAATTCTAGATAAATCGGCTTCAACATCATCCTTTTATCTTTTTTTCGGTCGGCCTACTGATCTTCTATTATCTGATCTTTAAAAAAACACCGTCTTTAACACTCTGTTATCCTCTGATCGTACGACGTGACCTGACCATCTTATTCAGTTTTCCTTGATACGTCTAACTATGTTTTCAATTCCATACAGAGTCACTAATTCAGCATTGCGGCGTCTTCTCCAATTCCCTATGAATTCAAGCACACATACTCAGTAGAATATCAACAACTGGAAAACTCTTCTTTGCACTGATGAGATTAGAATCCTATTATGGAAGCCAGATGGTCAAAATCACTACAAAAGAACTGGAGAACAATTCAACAGCTGCAATATCGCCCAGGCCGTTAGTTTTAGAAGTGGTCGCCCATTGCTGTGGGGAGGTATTAGCTGGGAGGGACGCACAGCCCTTGTGGAAGTGGCTGGATAACTAATGAATTTTACGTTCAAAACATCCTGCAAGATCATGTTTTACCATATGTTGGTTACATTGGATAAAACAGATTTATGTTAATACACGATAGTGCTCGATAAAATGCCGCTGTCATAGTGAGCAATTGGTCTTGATGAGGTCCAAATTCGAAGATTGATGGTCACCATTTAGCCCGGATATAAATCCAATAGAGCACATATGGGATCAGCTAAAACGCCGCATACAAAAAAGAAATCCTATTCCAAATCTATAGAGCAGTTTCGACTTCTTCACGGGATGAAAGGAATGCAATTACCCAGGAATATGCCCAAAATTTACTTGCCGGCATGCCCAGATGGATGCAAGCAGTAATAGGAGCCAGAGGGGAATACTTGTTACTGCTCATGCACTTGTTTCAGTTAATAAGACTTGTTTAAGCAATTTAAATTAGCATTTTAATTTTAGAATAATATATCCTTATTTATCTAATATTAAGAATTATTTTTGTGCAATTTTATTCGTATAAAAACTTAAAATCGTTCATTAAACATTGTTAAAATATACTCCTCTTCTTAATAAAAGACTTATTAACCGGAATTTATGTTCAAAAAAAAAAATAAAAAAATTCAAAATATTCGATATTTTTCGTTATGATTAATTAAAATTTTTATAGGTATACCAGATGTTAAAAATATAAACTATGATTACTAGAAGTGTTCTACCGTAATATAAGCAGTGTTTTTACTGGTATCTTTGTTTTTAAGAATAAAATAGATTAAAAATGATTTTCAGAGAAATCTGCGTTTACCCAATTTAGTGTTTACATAATCGACTGTTTTATTTTTAAACTAATGATACCCGTCAACAGGAAGGTAACATAAAATGTATAATTATTAAATATATATTTCCAAAACAACGTATTTCTCTACATTATATTACTTAAAAATGCTAAATCAAACAATTAGTTTATTAAAAGTGTTTAGTTAAATATTAAATTATTTATTATTATATATTTTAATGTCTAGAACACCTGCACCTGAAATAGGTTGATAAAACAAACTTTGAAAATAACACTAGTTTACAACCAATTTGCGACTCGAATGCAAAAAGGTGTTTTTTGTTAATTTTGGCTATCTGAACATGAATATGATAATAGAAATATGCTAACACGTAAGATTTTTGATTTATGATTTTTTCAAAAAACAATTATTTTTTTTTACAACGCACGAACGACTGCAAAAATTAAAACTGGATTAAGGATATCTAAAGGATTTAAGGTCACGAAAGGACTAAAGCAGGGTTGCTGTATTTCGCCTACCCTTTTCAAAATTTATCTGGAACAAGCACTCAAGCTAGGGAAAAGAAAATGTAATGGCATGTGAATCCCTCTCAATGACGAGAGTACACTGTACACCTTGTGTTTCGCTGATGACCAAATACTGATTGCCCAGGATCTTTACGACTTGAGTTACATATGACTCGGAAACTAATAGAAGAATATAACAAATGGGGTCTCGAAGTCAACATTAAGAAAACTGAAGCCATGTGTATTGGAGGGACAAAACAGTCCATTATAATAGACGATGGGGTAGAAATTAGAAACTGTGATGAATACAAGTACTTGGGTATGAAGATAACTCAAGATGGAACACTCGATTCTGCTATAAAAGACAGAAACATACAGGGTAGAAAAGCCATATATATGATGAACGGCATTATGTGGGACCAAACAATATCTAAAGCGAACCAACAACTCATATATAACACCATACTTAAAAGTGTAATCACATATGGCAGTGAAGTTTGGCCAATGAAACAAAGAACAGAAAAAACTGTTACTAGCAACAGAAATGGACTTCTGGAGAAGTGCAGCAGGCAAATCAAGAAGAGATCGGATACCATATAAGAGAATACGAGAAATGATGGGAGTCAAGCATACAATAGTTGATGACATAAAAATAAAACAGTTAATATGGTACGGCCATGTACAGAGAATGCCAGATGACAGGATTCCAAAACAGATTTTGACGTGGACACCACAAGGGAGAAGGAAAAGAGGAAGTCCGAGAAAAAGCTGGAGAGAGGGAATTGGAAAAGATCTAGAGGAAAGAGAAATCCCTCCAGACCTATGGTTGAATAGAGAAGAATGGCGGTTAGGAGTCGGAAGGCGTCGGAGAACCAATAGTAGTATTAGTATAAAAAAATTTAAAGTCATTTGTAATATATTGGAGCGAAATATTATCAAATTAACGTTATTCATAAAAATTGTGCATAATTTGGCAACACTGGGATGTCTAAAGTCTACGAATAACACACTATTTACGAAAAGCGATGATAAGGCACCCCATTTCATCCAACAAACTGAATTAAATGATTTAGTTCGAGACCTTGACTTGTCCAAAAAAAATGCTGAACTTTTAGGTTCTCGATTACAACAATGGAATTTACTAGCCAGTGGAATCAAAGTTACAATATTTAGGAACCGCAACAAACTATCCTCGTTTTTTACCATGCAGAATTAAATGTGTGTTTGTGTTAATTTAAATAGCGTTATGGAAAAATTAGGACTTACACATGACTCAAAACAATGGCGATTGTTTATAGATTCTTCTAAATCAAGTCTAAAAGCAGTTTTGCTCCATAACGGCAACAGAAGACTATCTCTTCCTCTTGCGCATGCAGTTGATATGAAAGAAACACAGGAAAGTATATCGCCGATTCTAAATGCAGTAAACTATGATACATACAAGTGGCAAATATGTGATGCCTTAAAAGTCATCGTTACTAGGTCTTCAGGGAGGATTTAAAAAAGTTTGCTATTTTCTTTGTCTTTGGGACAGTAGAGCAACACAGAGCCATTACCAAGTTTAAGAATGGTTACCAAGAGGTCAGTACATTCCAGGTCAAGCAAACGTAAAGGATATACCTCTCGTTGATCCCAAAAACGTTCTGTTACCTTCTTTACATATTAAAGTGGGATTGATTAAACATTTCGTTAAGGCATTAGATAAAGAAGGAGATGCATTTAAATACCTTAAACAAATTTTTCCTAAGCTAAGTAACGCGAAGCTTAAAGAAGGGATATTTATTGGACCACAAATCAGAATAATACTGAGAAATCAACAGTTTGATGAAAAATTAAGTGATGTTGAGTTAGGTGCGTTGATTTCTTTTAAAAGAATTGTTTTCGAGATTTTGGGAAACAAAAAAGCAGAAAATTACTAAATTTTATAGAAAAACTACTTGAAAATGACTGCAAAATGGGCTGTCGCATGTTTCTAAAAATTCACTTTCTGCATTCAAATTTAAATTTTTTTCCCGGGAAATTTGGAAGCGGTCAGCGACGAGCAAGGAGAAAGGTTCCACCAGGATATTCTCACAATGAAGCAACGCTACCAGGGAAGATGGGATGCAGCAATGATGGGAGATTACTGTTGGCTCCTCATGAGAAAAAGTGATATAGAGTATAAAAGGAAATCAGCGTTTGCAAAGAATTTGTGTACAAAAAACTTACCATAGTCTTTGTTTCTAGTTCTGGATTTATTAATATATAGTATATAAGAATTTTTATAATAAATAATATTATTTGATGCATTCTATAACTCAAAATATATACGTGGTGAGAAATTTTGGTGTTTGAATTCGCAATCAGGATGCTTTAAGCCTCCCGCTACAGTCATTTTAACATCAGTGGAAACTTTTTTTTTAATTTATTGACTAGTATAATTTAACATGGAAAACAATTTGACACTAAAAGTAATAACTTAAAACAAATCTTATTAAAAATACTAAACAATAATCATGTTAAAATGAATTTTAAACGATGAACTCATATAAACGGACCATAAAGGATTTCTAAATTATCACTATCTTCAACTTTCAAATAGCTTTTTTTAACAAATTGAACTGTTACAGTGTTTTCCAGTGAGGCTAAGTATTCAGAATTATTGTTATATTCACTGCTAGTTTGAAAAGACACTAGATTGCCAAAAAAAAAGTTGCAAAAAATCTAGGAAAGCACTAAGGAAAACAGCTTTAAAATAACATAATTTAAAATGATTTTTAAAATGGTGCCAGTCGGCTGTATTTCAACTAAATCGCGACAAAACTAAAGCCTTAGTACAAGTATGAAAACAACAAGACATGCAAAATTTGACAATTTTTCTTCTTCTAGTGGCATGTCCAATAATAGGTTGGCTATAACCATTGCAAAATCGTCTCTATCTTCTACTTTTCTTAAGAGCGTCTGTGCGTTTAACCTGGTTCAGTCGCGAATGTTTTTCAGCTAGGATATTTGTTGTCTACCAGGATCCCTTTTTCGTTAGATTTCACCCTTCATAATCAGCTGCAACAACTTGTACTTATCATTTCTAAGTACGTACCCCAAATATGCTGTCAAAATAATATGTGTTTTAATGGTGGTCGAAAGTACTCTGTCTTTTTCCCATTCTGTGCAACACCATTTCGTTCGTAATATGATCGGTTAATGGTATCTTTAAAATTCTCCAAAAAGGCCACATCTCAAAAGCTTACAGTTTTCTCATTAAGTCCAAATTGACAGTCCAGGCTTCGACAGTATAAAGAAGAATAGAGTGGATATAACATTTTACCATCGGATATCGGATTTGCAGATTGAATCTTTGGTTACTCCGAAGTTTTCTCATCTTCAAAAAGGCTGCTCTTGATTGCTCTATTTTTGAGCGAGTTGCTGATTCTGGATTCAGATCTTCCGTAATCCAGACTTATAAGTATTTCATTTTCTCCACTTGCTCAATATCTTCATTTTCTATCTGGATCCTTGTAAATACTTTGCTTCTCCTACTGATAACGATGGTTTTAGTTTTCTTTATGTTTATTGTTAAACCAAACTATTTCCCAGTATTACAAATTGTGTTTAGTAACGTCTGCGGGTCTGTACCACTTTTAACGATAATGACTGTATCGTCCGCATAACGGATGTTATTTATATCTTCACCATTTATCTTGATCCCATCTTACAGTTTTCAAGTGCTTGCCTAAATAACTCTTCGGAATATATATTAAATAACCAAAAGACTGATATTTTTTGTACACACTTATGACAAGTCGAAAGAAAATGTAAAAAAGTATTTTTGAAGTGTGTATATTTTAGGCAATTCCTAGCTGAGCGCTTTCGGCTTTACAAAGCCATCATCAGAGCTATGCTACAATAAAATGTTCTTATAAGTACTAATTGGTAAAGATTATAATTTTTAACTTACGTCAATTTTTTAAATACCACTACAAAGGAGAGATCTCATTTCCTTATATTTCAGAATTATGATTTTTTAGTTGTTGAAATTCTTAAAACATATAAAAAACATATAAAAAGCCGACACTGGACTTCACAAACACGTTAAAAAAATTGAAAAAAATTTTTTGTCGTGGTACGGGTGTAAGAACCCGACCATTGGTTGATGTGAGAAGGTAGACAGAATAGAACTAATGAAATCAAATGTCGGTCCTTTTAAACGATTTTTCAAAAGTGACAGTTGAAAAATGTCATATATAGAAAATAGAGATTGTTTTTTAAATTCTTACAAAATTATTTAATAGTTTTGGAATTACTAATAGTCATCAAAGACTTTCTAAAAATTAAGTTTTTAAATTAAATTTTATGTGTTCATCACATCATACAGAATGACATTAGTTTGTAAATTCACTCAAGTCATTGCTCAAGGTCAATGTATGTTCAATCTGACAGCCATCCTTAAGAAACAAGGGCTCAAATTGTTCAACAATAATATAAAGAAGAAACATGGTATTAATGTTACGTTATCTGATACTTAAGTGTATTGAGAATTGTATCTCTTGATGGAAATTTGTAAGAAATTTGCATAAAAAAATTTTTTTCTTTTTTTTTTCATAAAAAATTTTTTTAAGAATGTATTTTCATGTTTCAATTAAGAATAACTGTCAAATGAATTACAAAATGTTGTAAATTTCTAATAAAGTTTAAAATTTGTTTAAAAATATAAAAGTATGAAAAAATATATAATAAGATTGCATGAGGTCACCCTTCTTCCTCTAAAGTCTCCCATAATAATTTAAAAAGAGATTTATAATTGCAATTGAGGTTGATTTGTGTGGTTAAGCAACAATCAGGGTTTAGTTTTATTTCTTTGGATATCTCAAGATCTTCCAAGAGATTCATGAGTCTAAAGTTTTTATTGGGAATGTTGTGAAAAAATTATGCAAATTTCTTACAAATTTCCATCAAGAAATAAAATTCTCAATACACTTAAGTATCAGATAACGTAACATTAATACCATGTTTCTTCTTTATATTATTGTTGAACAATTTGAGCCCTTGTTTCTTAAGGATGGCTGTCAGATTGAACATACATTGACCTTGAGCAATGACTTGAGTAAATTTACAAACTAATGTCATTCTGTATGATGTGATGAACACATAAAATTTAATTTAAAAACTTAATTTTTAGAAAGTCTTTAATGACTATTAGTAATTCCAAAACTATTAAAATAATTTTATAAGAATTTAAAAAACAATCTCTATTTCCTATATATGACATTTGTCAACTGTCACTTTTGAAAAATCGTTTAAAAGGACCGACATTTGATTTCATTAGTTCTATTCTGTCTACCTCCTCACATCAATCAATGGTCGGGTTCTTATACCCGTACCATGACAAAAATTTTTTTTTCAGTTTTTTTAACGTGTTTGTGAAGTCCAGTGTCGGCTTTTTATATGTTTTTTATATGTTTTAAGAATTTCAACAACTAAAAAATCATAATTCTGAAATATAAGGAAATGAGATCTCTCCTTTGTAGTGGTATTTAAAAAATTGACGTAAGTTAAAAATTATAATCTTTACCAATTAGTACTTATAAGAACATTTTATTGTAGCATAGCTCTGATGATGGCTTTGTAAAGCCGAAAGCGCTCAGCTAGGAATTGCCTAAAATATGCACACTTCAAAAATACTTTTTTACATTTTCTTTCGACATATATTAAATAGTAATGGGGAAAGTACACAGCCTTGTCTCACTTGTCTACTTATCTGTTGCTCATCCGTGCTATTTCCATTTAATGTTACCACAGCCTGTTGGTTCCAATAGAGATTTCTCACTATGTTATTGTCAGTTTTGTCGAGTCCTTTTCTCTTTAGACATTCCATGAGAATGTTATGTTTGAATGAATGGTTGTTAACTTTGTCGAAAGCTTTCTCATAGTCTATAAACGCAACGAAAAGATCTTTTTGTTGGTCTCGACATTTTGGGGCAAGAGTTGTGAAACTATACAGAGCTTCCACTGTTCCGAAGCCGTTACGAAAGCCAAACTGTCTATTACTCATATCCGCTTCGCACTTTCTGAATATTCTTGCATGTATAATCTTTAAAAATGGTTTTAGTTTGAAATTAAGCTGATTAATCTAAAGTCATTATAGTGTTTTGGTAACTATACTCTTGGTTTTTGGTAGCGGAACAAAGGTCGATAGCAGCCATTCTGTAGGTATCTCACCAGATGTGTGTATGTTGTTAAAGAGTATAGTTATTGCACTTAAATTGTCTTCGTCTATAAGTTTAATCTGCTCGATATGAACTTCGTCTTGCCCAGAGGCTCTGCCAAATTTTTAGTTGCTTATAGCATGTTGGATAACAGATTTTAATATTATCAGAGCTTCCTCGTTATTAATTTGTGTTGGTTCCTTTCTTGTGTTCATGAAAAAATTTTCATATATTTAGGGCATACTTATTTGATTTCAATTAGATTATTAATATGTTTATTGTTTTTGTCAATTAATCGGTTAGGTGTATTCGTTAGTGATTTTCAAGATAATTCTTTCACTTTTTTATCTAAAGTTTGATTTGACAATATACGACGCAAATATTGAAGTAGTTAAAGAGTTTATATACCTGAGCGTGCACATAACTGGGGACGGAAGTGAAGAGGAAGAAATGCGGAAAAGAATATTGCTTGCAAACAAAGCATACTTCCCGTGTCCTCAAAGTAAATTATGGACATGTCCTCAAGAAAGTATCGGCATCAACACAACGAAGACATGACTAACAGTTTTGACATTAAACATCAGCAATACGTTAGTTTTATGACTATTTAATATCATATGTGGATTTTTGTGCCGGATACAGGATGTACAACGATTGAAGAATCATTGTACATCCTGTATCCTCCAGACTAATTATTGTGCACGATTTAAGGCTATTGTGTACAAGCATTTACGTTTATTGTTTAAATTGACTGGGAACTCGGGACGCACTCTTTGCACTAAATGTATTACTGCAGAAATGTCGAGATCAAAGGAAAGACATCTTTGCTGTATTTATTGACTATGAAAAGGCCTTTGATCAAGTACAGCATCACAAATTAATTACAATATTAAAAGATAAAGGAGTTGATAGTCAATACATACGATTCATATAAAAGTTATACTGGCGTCAAACAGCGACAGCTTGTATAAACGGAAAATCAACAGAAATATGTAAAGTACAAAGAGGTGTCAGACAGGGTTGTATACTATTCCCACTGTTATTTAATTTATATTCAGATAGAATATTTAAAGAAGCGCTGCATAATTTGGAATGGGGAGTGAAAGTGAATGGAATTCTGATAAATACAATCAGATATGCACACGATAAAGTTATTTTAAGTGATGACATGAATGGACTACAATGCCTTTTAAATGTCATTGATACAGTGGGAAGAGAGTTTGGCCTAAACATAAACTGTTCAAAAACAAAACACATGGTGTTTAGCCGTTTAGCACATCAAGATGCACGATTATATGTTGATGGTCATATAATTCAAAGAGTGTACAGTTTTAATTATCTTGGTTGCCATATTACTGAACAACTAGATCCAGATCAAGAGATAAAATGTAGAATCGAGATAGCCCGCACGACATTTTTAAAAATGGGGTCATTCTTCTGTAATGATAACTTGCCACTTCAACTTCGAAAGCGCATGGTTAAATGCTACATTTGGTCAGTCCTCTTATACGGTGTCGAAGCATGGACATTAAAAATATCCACCATTAATCGTCTGGAGGTCTTTGAAATGTGACTGCACAGATGTATACTAAAAATTCCATGGACGGCTATGCTGACAAATGTATCAGTCCTTGAGAGAGCAAATGCTGCTCGCGAGCTGCTTGATAACATCAAATGTAGAAAGATGGCCTATTTTGGACACGTAGTAGGGGGAGACCGATATAATATTTCTTAACTTATTATGATGGGTAAAATCGAAGGACGCAGAGGAATTGGTTGAAAGCAGGCCTTTTGGTTGAAGAATATCAGGGAGTGGACAGGAATAAGGAAATCTGAGCAACTCTTTAGAATAGCTCGAGACAGACAGTTTCGCCACGTTAATCACCAACGTCATGGGAACTTGATAGGGCACGTTAAGAAGAAGAAGTTTAGCATGGCCAAAACATGATGAAAGTCATATTCACTTGGGCAGTTTTATCAATTGAAAAACAACTAGCTTTCTTAGGTGTCAGAAAACGGTGTGCTGCGTCCATATTTCATTGAGGTTAATGATGGTACAGTTCTTACTGTTACCTGGGAATGTTATAGAAAAGTGTAAACCAAGCCATTTATTTAGGACTTAAAAAAGTTTTATCGTGCCAGAAATATTCTAATGAACAGTGGTTTCAGCAGCACCAGCCACTTCACCTAATACCAAAGAATAAGATTTTTATCTGTCCTCCTAAAAGTTTACATGAATTATGTATATATGATCGTTAAAGAAAACTTTCTACATTACAATGAAGCACATTTTAAATATTTACATTATATTTCCGATAACTAAATACGTTTCACTGGTGTAGTTTGTGTTGGCGTATACAACAGATGTGAAAGAGACATAAGCCCCACACAGTTCGGTTTTAGACAAGGATTTGGCAAGAGAAGCACTTTATAACTTAACTGTCCTAATGCCTAAGGCAGAAATCAGCAAAAAGATGTCTTCCTATGCTTTATAGATTACCAGAAAGCGTTAGATTGTGTTAATTATTCAGAATTCGTAAGATTGCTCCAGGAATGTTCGATAGAAGAGAATGACCTTAAAATCTTAAAGAACCTTTTTATATGAACCAAGTGGCATCTGTGAGAGTAGGACTGAATTTTCGATAGAGCCTTTGTTTAGACATAAATTTTATTTTGTTAAGCTTAGGTACTTGTGTAGTAAAAGACAAGGCAAGCCTGTCATGATTGATGTAACGGCTGTCAAATGATAATTTCGCTCTCTTGTCATGCAGCAATAAATAGGTAAACACGTCTCCCTAATTAATTAAAGTTTTTTATATTTGTAATAATAAATGGTACAAGCAGGAATATGGTAAATCATCAATGATTAGCCAGAAGTTCATACATATTTAGTTTTTGGTCCTTCGAGCCGGATGGAATGAATATCTGAAGTAAAAACAGCGAAAATTGTCAAATAAAAATAAAAGGTTAAACACGACATTCAGTGCCAGCCCAGCCGATGTCAGTTTGAAAGGTTTATAAGGTTTATATATTATATATTTATAACGTTACGACATTCAGTGCAGAAGCCGATGTCAATTTGAAAAGGTTAAGGTTACGACATTCAGTGCCAAGGAAGCCAATGTTGATTTGAGGTTATAAAACCATATAAGGTAAGTGACTTTGGTTCATTGTATTTTTCATCTGTGCAACAATGGCTGAGCAAGAGTTAAAGAGTTTAAAATCAAAAAGGGGAGTAGTTAAAGGGAAACTTACAAGGTTTAAGAATTATTTTGATAATATTGATAAGGATTATGTGTCTAAAAAGTTAATCACAGAACTAGAGTTAAGGTTAAGCAAGATTTCACCCTTGTATGAAGATTTTCATGAGATTCAAGAAAAAATTGATGAAATAGAGCAGAGTAATGATGATATAAATGAAATTAACACTTTTGAGACTTCCTATTTCGAACTTGTTAGTGATATGCAAACACTTTGCGATAATTTTAAAATAGAAAATAATACTGAGAATGCATCAGTTCATAGTGATTCAAATCAAGGGATTAATAGTAATAGTTTTCAGGCCTTGGTTAAGTTACCACCTATAAAACTGCCTAGTTTTAATGGCCATTATGACTCATGGCTCGAATATAAAGATTGTTTTTTGGCATTGGTTCATAATAATGAATCTTTAACAGATATTCAGAGATTTTATTATTTAAGATCTTCTCTTGAAATGGATCCTCAGCAAATAATAAAATCTATAGAGGTTTCGTCAACAAATTATAAAATAGCTTGGCAGATGTTGACAGAGCGTTATGAGAATAAAAAACTTATTATTCACAACCATTTAAAAGCAATTTTTGATCATCCTAGTATTAATAACGAGTCTTATGTTGAACTAAGAAATTTATTTGATAATGTCACTAAACATTTACGGTCATTAAATAGTTTAGGCTTAGATACAACAAGTTGGGATAGTATAATAATATTTATAATGTGTTCTAAATTTGATGCTACCACCAGAAGGGAATGGGAATGTTTTAAACATGAAAATGATTTACCCAGTATGGGCGATTTAAATAGATTTTTAAAAGAGAAATGTGAAATGTTGGAGATGCTTCAAGTATCTTCCGGTTATACAAATAATAAAGCAAAGGTTCGCAATGTAAGTTCTCGAAGTTTTGCTTCTATTGAAGGATATTCCAATGTCAAATGTTACTTTTGTCAAAAAGATCATCCCATATATAAGTGCGATGTATTTCTAAAATTAAATGTAAATGACAGAATCTCGGCTGCTAAAAGATTAAAGTTGTGTTTAAATTGTTTAAGGAATTCACATCCAACATGGAAATGCAAGCTACAAAAATGTATAAAATGTCAAAAGTTGCATAATTCATTATTGCATTTAAATCATCACATCACAAATAATGTTTCTAGAAATATGGCTACTACTGATTCAATTGATCCGAATTAACATAAAATAGAATCTAATCAAAACATCGAGAACTGTATTGAACGCTCAGACAGCGGTCAGCGTCATCTAAGTTCTGCTCTTCACGTTTCCAACCGCCTTGTCAGCTCTCATGAGATTTCTGAGGTTTTATTATCGACGGTCTTAATTCGCATTGTAAATGGAAATAAATCAATTGTTTGCCGTGGATTACTGGACAGCGGTTCTCAAAGTAATTTTGTTAGTGAGAAAATTTGTAAATTTTTAGATTTAAAATTTCGAAGAGTAGAACATTTGGTCAAGGGTGTTGGAGAGGCGCTAGCAAAAATTAATAATGAAGCTATTGTCACGCTAAGTTCTTGCGAAGGAGATTTTAGTATGGAGACTCATTGTTTGGTTATTCCCAATATTACGGGAAAGTTACCGATTAGGTCTTTTAATAAAAATGATTTAAAAATTCCCTTAGGTTTAAAGTTGGCAGATCCAGATTTTAATGTGTCTAATGATATAGATTTATTGCTAGGATCGAGTATATTTTGGTCTGTTTTGTTATCAGGTAGAAAAACTTTGGGTCCAAATATGCCAATTTTGCAAAATACAGAATTTGGTTGGATAATTGCTGGGAATTTATATCTTAATTCGTTAGAGCCTAAAAATTCTCTTACATTTTTTAATGTGAATACTTATACTAATAATGATTCAATAAATAATCAAGTAATAAAGTTCTGGGAAGTTGAAGAATTGGGTTCGCAAAAGAAAATATATTCAAACGAAGAAATGTTTTGCGAAAATTATTTTAAGGAAACTGTTAAAAAGGATTCTTCAGGAAGATATATAGTTAAAATCCCATTTAAGAATACAATAAATGAATTAGGGGATTCTAAAACTATGGCATTGCATAGATTTGACTTATTGGAAAAACGTTTAAACAAAAATACAGATTTGAAAAATATGTATGTTAATTTTATGAATGAGTATATAGAATTAGGCCATATGTCTGAAACGGATTTTAACAATGATAACGGATATTTTTTACCGCATCATGCTGTGGTAAAACAGTCTAGTTTGACGACTAAATGTCGAGTAGTCTTTGATGGTTCTGCAAAATCAAGTTCAGGTCTGTCTATAAATGATGTGCAGTATATAGGTCCATCTCTTCAACAAGATATATTTTTAATTCTCCTAAGGTTTCGTCTACACAAGTATGTAATAAGCAGTGATATCTCAAAAATGTATCGTCAAGTTATGGTAGACGAAGATGATTGTCAATTTCAAAAAATTATTTGGCGTGCAGACTCACAGGAGGATTTAAAATGTTATAAGTTAAATACTGTTACATACGGTACCGCATCTGCGCCGTATCTGGCTGTTAAAAGTTTGATACAAGCTGCTGAAGATAATAAGCATGATTATCCATTAGCATCAAATATAATTAAGCGAGACTTCTATATGGACGATTTGCTTAGTTCCTCAGATTCAAAAGAGGAAATAATAAAGATACAAAAGGATGTTTCGAAAATTTTGAGTGATTCGGGGTTTGAGTTACGAAAATGGCTTTGCAATGATCCAAATATAGTTAAAGATTTTAACATTAATAATGATTTAGATGTTGCTGTACTCCCATTAGGTGAGCAAAACAAAATGTTAGGGATCTATTGGGATCCACAGAACGATTTTATACGGTATAAAATAAATATTGATTATTCTATTGAACCAGGTCAATGGAATAAACGTAGTATTCTGTCGGTAATTTGTCAGATATACGATCCATTGGGACTATTAGGTCCGATTGTAATAAATGCAAAGCTAATCATGCAAGATTTATGGAAAAGAAAATTTGGATGGGACCAAGAGTTACCGCCAGACTTTATTAAAATTTGGTTAGAATTTTACAGTAACTTAAATTCTTTGAATGCATTAAAAATACCACGTCATGCTAGTATATCAGGTTATATTAATATTGAATTACATGGTTTCAGTGACGCATCTACACGGGCTTATGGTTGTTGTATATATATAAGATGTTTAATGTCATCTGGATCTTACATATGTAATTTGTTATGTGCGAAATCACGGGTTGCACCATTGAAATTGTTAAGTCTTCCTAGATTGGAACTTTGTGCGACAGTTTTACTAGCTAATTTATTGAAAAGGGTTTCGGATTTTATATATATTCCAGTTAATGGTATTTATTGTTGGACTGACTCCACAATTTGTTTGAGTTGGATTAAAGGTGATCCTAGTAAATGGAAACAATTTGTTGCCAATCGAGTGCAAGAGATACAAAATTTGACTAGTATGAATTCCTGGAACCATGTTCGTTCAGAACACAATCCAGCTGATTTGTTGTCACGAGGATTCTCGGCAGACAATTTAAGGAATAATAACTTGTGGTGGTCTGGACCAGAATGGCTTCTTGAAGATAGTAAAGAATGGAATATTTTAAATCCTGAACCGTGCCAGAATGTACCGGAAGCAAAGGTTGTTTCTTGTATTGCTGTAAATAACTTTAATTTGGTTAACTATTTGTTAGAGCGTTTTTCTTCATTGAACAAATTTTTAAGGATTTTAGCATATATTTTACGATTTTCTAATAATTGTAAAGTTGAACTATCGAAGAGAAGGACTGGTATACTGACACCAGAAGAGATTGAAGCAGCTCTAACATTAGCAATCAATTCTG
Source organism: Diabrotica balteata (assembly GCA_918026665.1). NCBI lineage: Eukaryota > Metazoa > Arthropoda > Insecta > Coleoptera > Chrysomelidae > Diabrotica > Diabrotica balteata. Next base: position 36,502,099 of record OU898279.1, on the reverse strand, counting down.
TTCAACAGGAATGTTTTCCCTTAGAATACAAGAATTTAATTAATAATAAAGAAATACCAAATAAAAGTAAAATCATAACATTGAATCCTTTTATTCATGAAAGGTTACTAAAGGTTGGTGGACGTTTAAGAAATAGTAATATTCCGTTTAACAGCAAACACCAAATTATTTTACCAAATAATCATGTTTTAACAAAAAGAATTCTATTAAATGAACATGAACGATTGCTTCATTGTGGTGTTCAACAATTAATTTTTTCATTAAGGCAAAAATATTGGCCTATTTCAGCTCGTAGCTGCTGTAAATATGTAATAAATAAATGTATAGCTTGTTTTAAAACTAAGCCAAAACCTTTAAATTATTTAATGGGTGATTTGCCCCAGAATAGGGTAAATAGTTTTTCAGTTTTTCAAAATGTAGGTACTGACTATGGTGGTCCGTTCCTTATCAAGGATCGAAAAACTAGAGGTGCTAAATTAATCAAGGCTTATATTTGCATTTTTATTTGTATGTGTACTAAGGCTGTACACATTGAGTTAGTGTCAGACCTTACCACTGATGCGTTTTTAGCGAGTTTCAAAAGATTTATTAGTAGAAGAGGAAGACCTTCTAATATTTACTCTGATAATGGTTCAAATTATATAGGCGCAAACAAGGAAATAAATGCTGTTTATGAGTTTTTAGAAAATTCATCTGACTCCATTTCTCAAAGTCTATTACATGAAAAAATAAAATGGCATTTTATACCTGCAAATTCTCCTACGTTTGGGGGTTTATGGGAAGCGGGAATAAAAAGTATCAAGTCTCATTTAAAAAGAGTAATGGGTTGTCGGTCTATGACTTTTGAAGAATTTAGTACATTGTTGCATCAGGTGGAAGGTATATTGAATTCTAGGCCACTTTGTCCTATTTCCGGCGATCCTGATGATAGCACTGCCTTAACGCCAGCACACTTTATAATTGGACGTACTTTAACTATGTTGCCAGAGTGTGATATTACTCATGTTCCTGAGAACCGTCTTGATAAATGGCAATCTATACAAGTAATGGTTCAACAGCTGTGGTCGAGATGGCAACTGGAATACTTGAACGAGCTACAAATGCGCCAGAAATGGAAATATAATTGCCACCAAATGTTAAAGCTAGGTTCTTTGGTGCTGATTAAAGACGACAGGACTCCTCCACTTCAATGGCCTCTTGGACGAGTGACAGAAATGCATCCAGGTCCAGATGGAGTTACTAGAGTTGTAACTGTTAAAGTGCGTGGTAGTGAAACAAAAAGAGCACTCAATCGTATATGTGTTTTGCCAATAGACTGTTAATTTTAGTTGTTCAATTCATAATGTTTTGTATGTTAATTTCAATTTAAGTAATGAGAATTGACAATTTTTAACTGTATTGTTAACCATTTCTTTTAATTCATTAATCATTGTTTTTATTTTGTTAGTTCTGTAGGTTTTGAAAGAAACTGCGTCCTTTCAAGGGGGCCGACATGTTTAGACATAAATTTTATTTTGTTAAGCTTAGGTACTTGTGTAGTAAAAGACAAGGCAAGCCTGTCATGATTGATGTAACGGCTGTCAAATGATAATTTCGCTCTCTTGTCATGCAGCAATAAATAGGTAAACACGTCTCCCTAATTAATTAAAGTTTTTTATATTTGTAATAATAAATGGTACAAGCAGGAATATGGTAAATCATCAATGATTAGCCAGAAGTTCATACATATTTAGTTTTTGTGACACTAAAGGTGGAATCAAAATCAACGGACAAACTATTAGTAATCTTCGCTATGCTGATGATACAGCCATAATAGCTGATAGCCAAGAAGCGCTATAATGACTAATAGATAGAATTACTTAAGGAGAACGACTGGCTTGAAGATTAATATAGACAAGACGAAGGTAATGAAGGTTAGTAAAACACGAAATATGCAATTAAATATAAGAATAAACAATAAGAACGTGCAAAAGGTCTCTAAGTTCAGATAACTCGGTAGTTGAATAACTGAAGATCTAGATCCAGATATAGAGATACGTAGCAGGATTGAGCAAGCCAGAACAGCATTACCTAATATAAAAACCTTGCTAAGCAACAGCAGCCTTAACTTTACGCTTCGAGATTGCTTTGTAAAATGGTACATTTACTCCATAATGCTAAATGATGTAGAAACCTGGACCATAAAGGCCAATGTGATGAGCCGATTGGAGGCCTTTGAAATGTGGGTATTTAGAAGACTACTTAAAATTTCCTGGGCAGATCACACAACAAATGTGGAAGTAATAAATTGAATGGGAGAGAACGATAATTGCTGCCAATAATAAAAAGAAAAAAAAAAGCTTATCTGGGTCATAAATTTCGAAATTCGAAGTACCAGTTCTTAAAGCTTATTCTGAAAGAGAAGATAGAAGGAAAACAGGACATCGAAAGAGATAAATACTCATTGCTTAAAAACATAAGAATTTGAATAAACCTCGATGCCCATGCACTCCTTAGAGCCATACAAGATCGAGAGGAGTAAGTTAGAATTGTCGCCAACATCCACTAATTGGATAGGGCACCATCAGTAGATGTTCCTAGGAAGTTTATAAGGTTTTTTTAAATTACCAACAAAAATTAAAATTATATTACACTTTAAAATATGTGAAAATACAAAAAAGAACGACAAAGTTACATAATTGTTAGCACAATCCTAATTTCTACAAAGTTAAAAACAAAACGCCCGAATCGTTACTGCTACCACAAACAACAAATCAAAAACATTTATGTTTCTTACTTGACTGATACGAATATTGTGGTCTCGTTCTATATCTATAATATCTCCCTGTAAAAAATAATGTTGTTATAAGTATTAGACCTAACCAACTTTTATATTTGGATATCTCTCTAGTTGCCTAAACAACACGTCGTTAAATACTATGTTTACAGGGTCGGACTAAGGCCTAGGCAACCTAGGTACTTGCCTAGGGTCCGTAATTTTTTGGGCCCGAAAATTAGGTTTTTTATTTTTTAATTTTTATATATCATTTTTATTTGTATTTAACAGACAACGTGATATTCTTTATAATTGCTAAAACGTATCTAAATTATTGATTGGGAAATTTGACAAGTGTAGACGAACGTTCCTGTGCTTATGCTTAGACTTGATTGCAAATAGATTGATTTGTATTTATAGTTAATACTTTTTGAAATTCCTAAAACAAAAATGTAAGTTTTTATAGACGTACATTGTTTAACACATTGGCTGCCCAAATAGAAAGAAGAAATTTTCATTTTAGGCTCCAAACTTTTTTTTATTAAATCATATTAAATAATATACAACAGGAAACAATATATTTCAAAAAGGTCTTTTAAAATACAGCACTAAATTAGATCACATTACAGTACCGTAACAGAAAAAATATTAACTGTAAAAATATGAAATGAATTCGCACATACTTTCCCAAACAAGGTATTAAGCAAAAAGTTATAGAACTGAAACGAGAAGCTGCTACGTTTGGTCTATATATAAATGAAAGCAAAACAAAATATATGGAGTGCACAAAATCGAATCAACTTGAGAATCTGAAGGTAGACAACCATACCTGCAAATATGCCTATGCCTAGCAAAGTGCTTTTATGCATACAAAGACTAATGAAAAGTAAGTTACTGAATCGTGAGTCTAAGCTTAAAATCTACAAAACAGTAATTAGACCAGTGGTCACATATAGATGTGAAACGTGAATCCTCTCAACCACTAATGAAAATTAACTGAGAATATTTGAGCGCAAAATACTAAGGAAGATATTTGGACCAAACTATTGGAGCGATGGTTCGTGGATAATTAAAATAAACTACGAGCTGGATGAACTAATACAGAGCGCAGATATTGTTAGATTTGTAAAGTTACACAGACTAAACTGGCTTAGTCACCTAGAAAGAACGTCAAATAATTGCGTTGTAAAAGTAGTCCAGAGATAGAAGCCCCAATTAAACAGAACAAGAGGAAGGCCACGTAAAAGATGGATAAACGACGTAGAGAGGGATCATAAAACCATGAACATCAGGCAGTGGCGAAGGAAAGTATCCGACAGGGCAGAATGGAAGAATAGTGTTAAGCAGGTCAAGACTCACAAAGGGTTGTAGCACCATTATAAGAAAAAGAAGAAGAAGAACTGAAATAATTGAGAATAACAAATGTCGATTGTAATTTTTTTAAACTTGCAGAAACTTACCAAAAAAGGTGCATCTTAATGATAGTAGTATATACTGTAGCTACACTACTTGATCTACGTATTATATTTCTGTTATTTTCCCCTCCCAAGAACAAATATCATAATTTTAGGAAAATTTACAGAAAAGCTTAGTTTTTAAGCAAGACTTTAATTCACCGTATAGATAATTACGAATGAAAGTTTTTCGAAACGTCTACGAACTTAAAACGCGGTTAAAAAAGAAAACTGCTTTTGTTGTGGAAACGTACAATAGAAGAACAGTTGCAGATACGTATTTTTCTACGTTTTTTTTTTTTGTATATTAGAATATATATTTCATAATTGTTTCAAAGATACAAATTCCACATCATTAACTATCCATTTGGAATGTCACAAGGTACAATTTTCTTCTTATGAAACTCATAAATAAATAATTAACAAAATATTAAGTTTTATGTCTTCAGTGACGTAAAAGTACTACTGGATTATTCAACATCGTTTCTGTATACAAACAGTAAAATTAATTTACAATAAAGATTTATTGAATAGCATGGATAAATATTAAATTTTTTGTATACTAAAGGCCAAAAGCAATAAAATACTATTACATTATCTATCATCTATTCTTAAAGGCATCTATTCTTTTTTCTATTTCAGAGTCCATTGTCCAACTTTCACAGCCATACAGTAAGACAGAAAAAACCGTACCATCTAATCATTCGGATTCTAAGTTACAGACTAAGGTTTGATCTTGTAAAAAATGTTTTCATGCTTATGAATGTTTTCCTTGCTTGTTCGATTTTGGATAGTATTTCTTTTTTTTTATTACAGTGACTATGAGTGTCTGCTCCCAAATATTTTATGAAATTTACCTGTTCTATCATTTGACCCTTGGATACACATGTACGTTTATTGGTGTCTTTGAAAATACTAAAGTTTTAGTTTTGGAAACGTTTAGATGTAAACCGAACATTTCGCTGTGGTGAACTACGCATTTATTATATTTTGTAGTTCTTGTGCTTTGCTTGCTATTAAGACAGTCTTATCAGCATATCTGATGTTGTCTATGCTAATTTCATTAATCTTAATTTCGCCTTGGACCTGGTGTAATGCTTCTCTGAATGTAGACTCCGAATACAAATTAAACAGTAGCGGTAATAAGACGCAACCCTGTCTCACTCCTCGTCGAATTTGTATATCTTCGGATGTTGTGTACTCTATTTCAATTGTTGCCGTTTGGTGCCAGTATAGTTCTGAGATAATTTGCAAGTCTTGTACGTCAACTAGTCTCAGGAACAGTTGTTCTCAGAATTTCGATCATCTTTTGATGGTTAACACAGTCAAATGCTTCCCAGCACATTTTCATGTATACCTCTTAACATATGTATTAACTGGTAGAAACTTTAATGAACGAATAGCAGAATATAAAAGGACTTTTAATAATAGAAAAACAGATTCTACATACGCACTTCACCTTCTAGATCATAATCATTCTTTTAACGACGAATTTAAAATTCTTCACGTTCAAAATAAAGGCCTTAAGCTATCTTTGTTAGAATCTATGGAAATAAAAAAATTAAAAAACACAGATATAATTTTGAATGACCAACTTGAGGCCAGCAGTTCAGCCCTCATCAACCTATTTTATTAAAGACTATAAAGTGTAAACGCATGTCAAAAATAGATCAATTGAGAAAGGCAATCAGCCGAAACAGCTGTAGTGATAAGAGTTTAAAATAAATTTTGTGAAAGTTTGAAAACATAGTTTTCAGTGTTTTATTGTTAAATGCCAATATTGTTTCTTGAACTTGTATAAATTTCAAAACTAGATGAAAAACCATTCGTATCACAGAAATACAACTTGTATTTCTACTTATGGGGTTTCAAGGTATTACCTCATAGTTATGGTGTTGAGGTTTTGTTGCGCATTGCTGTCCATCGAAAGATAAACATTTGTGAAGAAATACTGATTAAAACTTGCATTGCGTGCGTCAATAACAAACCGAAATTTATGTAAACGGTCGTGATAATCGGGGAAATCATTTCATACCATAGAATTATAGTCAATGAAATGTAAATTTTGGCCAATTTATTTGGACCATATTTAAAGAATAACTTCTTTTATCTAGAATAGCATTTGGTCAGTAACTTTTAGCGTTTGACATTTTGACTGGTGAAATATAGTAAGAAAATGATGATGAATTTCTTGTCCGAAAACGTTCTGTGGTGTAGCCCGAAAGAATATTTTTAATTATATAACTTTTTTAATAGATTTTTAAATAAATATTTCGATTTGAACAAGTTTCCTCACGTAGTAATCTTTGTAAACGCCGATGCGGATAATACGGCCTTAAATTAGATTTTATTGTCATTCCAGATTAAGCCATACGGCTCACACTCCCTCTAAGGGTAAACTCATCCCAGCTACCTACGGTATCAAAAGAATTAAGCTTTGGTGTGACTCTTTCAATAACATAACAAATAGCTTAACAAATGAAATTCAAATTAAAAAAGGAGTTAGACAAGGATGTGTGCTGTCACCAATGCTATTTAATCTCTATTCGGAAAAAAACATGCAGAAAGCCTTTGACGAAGAAGAGATTGGGATAAAAGTTAACGGCCAATCAATTAATAATATTAGATACGCAGATGATACGGTTTTAATGGCGGAGACAGTAGAAGACCTGCAAGCCATTTTAAACAAGGTAGTCACAACTAGTGAAGAGAAAGGATTAATAATAAATGTCAGGAAGACGAAATCCATGCTATATCTTTTCGATACTGCCGTACGGAGTAGAGACTTGGACTTCAAACAAGAGCAATATCGATCAACTAGAGGCCTTCGCAATGTGGATATATAGAAGAATTTTGAAAATACCTTGGACAGACAAAATAACAAATAGTGTAGTTCTTCGAAGAATAAACAAAGAACGGGAGCTGTTGATCACCATCAAGAAAAGAAAGCTGGAATATCTTGGTCATGTGATGAGATAAAAAAAGTACCGATTACTCCAGTTAATTATCCAAGGAAAGATTCAGGGAAAACGAAGCGTGGGGAGACGATGTATATCTTGGCTGCGCAATTTAAGAGACTGGTTCCAGTGCACATCTAACCAATTATTTAAAGCAACAGCTTCAAAGATACGAATAGCTATGATAATTGCCAAACTTCGTAGCGGAGAGGGCACTTGAAGAAGAAGAAGAAGTAGAGAGAATAATAGGTATTGTCTGGGTACTTTCCATGCCAGGGTTAATTATCCAAGGAAAGATTCAGGGAAAAACGAAGCGTGGGGAGACGATGTATATCTTGGCTGCGCAATTTAAGAGACTGGTTCCAGTGCACATCTAACCAATTATTTAAAGCAACAGCGTCAAAGATACGAATAGCTATTATAATTGCCAAACTTCGTAGCGGAGAAGGCACTTGAAGAAGAAGAAAAAGTAGAGAGAATAATAGGTATTGTCTGGGTACTTTCCATGCTCCACTGGCTTCGTATTTGAATTTCCAGATCGCTGTGCTTTTTCGCGATTTTTTCGTTCTGTTTAACACAGAGATTATTGTGGTTGGATATCGCTATATCAATTAATGGTGTGTGTCTCTTTAGTTTATTAACTAGTATGAGATCTGGTCTATTATGTGCCACTGCTTGGTTGTGAGCACAGTGCGGTTCTAGTATAGCTTGGAGTTGTCATTCTCAAGTATACTCTCAGGAACGTATTAATAATATGGCAGATGTTTTGTTTGTCGAAGCCCCAGATTGATAACTAGCTCTTAATGAAGGATCTCTCGTACTGAGTCGTGCCGTTTCTTATATTCAGTTGCAGCAAATACCTGACAGCCCCCGGTAAGATGTTGTATGGTTTCCTGAGCTTAACATCCATATCGGCATTTGTTATTTTGGACCTGAGGGTCTTTGACGATATATTGCAGGTAATTTTCGGTTGGTATAACCTGATCCTGAATAGCCAGTAGTGAAACTTCTGTTTCAGGCAACATCTTTCTCATTGTATGAGAATTCTCATTAGTCTCATTATATATAAGATTGTAGTAGACGTTACCCGGTACGCAATGTAGAATAAAACATATTTAAATTAAAAATAAATGCTTCTTGAGACGTGTCATATATGTTACACTGTACAGTGTAGTGTTAATACTTCAATACTTATCGATATCTTTAATAAATCCTTCACATTTTTGTTAAACATAATAAACTTGCATATTTATTTCTTAACTTGGATATATTTATTATTGCTTTTAAAATTATCTCTATGCTCTAAAAAAATGCGTTATGACATATGACCCTAAGAACCATATATTATCAATAAAACATTAACACATTTCATTCAGAAGTAAACAAAAACGTTGACGCATGCATACAGATTTTAATCTTTTCGGTAAAAAATAGGTATAAATTAATTTCGAATAATAAATATTCCAAAATCGTATAAAAATACTTAATCACATGCTTTGCATATATTTTATAGTCCAGGAATTCGGGCGAAAAATAGGACCTTACCTCAAAATTATGTCGGACTGCATGGATTTAACTGAAAATTTTGATTAAAGCTTGTCTCACCTTCCATTGCAAAAGTTATATAAAGTGTGCTTTTTTATTTTTAAAGGCGTTAAAACTACCCAAAAGTGAAAAAAAAATAGACAACCATCTATTTAAGCGTTTTGTGCATTAAAATCTTATAATAAACATTGAATGTTTATGCGTACAATTATTATACGTACAAGTCTGTAGATTAAAAAATATAGAAGATATTATAATTATTTATACTATATATACTTATATTATACGTTTATTTTGTAAATAATTCCGATGAAAACGCAATATGCATTTAACTTCTGAGATAGTTTAGGTCTTAAAGAATTTTATGAAATTTGCTAAATGTGCGTAGCATCTTTTATAGAACAAGTTTAATAGTTTAAATATTTAGCCTTAGGGATAAATAAATTAAATAACTTTTAAACTATTTGACCAATCCGGGGGAAATTTTGCACAAATTTAAAAGACGGTAATTCCTCGATGTGCAAATGTATTAATAATATTTTATTTTGTTATTAAAAAAATTACAAAAATTTATAAATTGGTGCAAAAAACTGCTTTTTTTGCAATTATCTTGTAACATTTTTTTTATATAATTAAAATAATAATTATTTTTATTCCTTTTTCCCATGTGGATGATACGCCGATGATCATGTGTACGATTAGAAATGTTAATGACGGAAGAATTTATCAACCAAAATAACACGGATTTTCAATAATTAAGAAAAGTTGTTAATCCTTTCCTTCTTAATCCCGAATATGAAAGGAACTAATCCTTTTCGGTATGCGGGTTATTTTTCATAAATTGGTATGTTTCGTCGAACGCACTTATAGTAATCTTTTGACAATAACATAATCCAAATGATTGTATATTTGATCACGTCCGATTACTAGTACCTACTGTAAATACCTCAAACTTTTCGATGTCGATTAGAATATTTTTACCTTCTTAGAACTACATACAATTGGCCTATGATTTGTAAGTGGGAGATATCCCTCTTTTTTCTTGGGTAGTTTGTAAAATTTTAGAAAACCCAAGTTACTTTTCGGTGGGCAGTTGTGGAGCAAAGGCTGATTTCTCGTGAGACGCTTTGCTCACATCGTATCTGTTATCTTACCGTATGTGAATTGTTTTCCAAGTGTGTATACACTTTATATTTGAGTTTTCTTTTCTTATACTTTATTAGATTATATATAGTTCTAAAGTAGCTTTAATGTTAATTAAAGTCAGTGTTGGATACAAGAAGTGTATTAAGTACAGTATATAGCTTCAGTGAAGTACCTAGTGCCGCAGTTGTCAATATTTCCTGTAAGTAATCATTATCTTCAAATTATCTGGGCAAGTAATATGGTATGGTATCATATCATCTGCCATTATCTGGACGTATCTAAAGTTCCTCCATGTCTTCACCTGTAGATTGCTGATTTTTGCATTCAATTTAAAAAACATTTCAATAGATTCAAGAAATTTCAATAAGTAATAATTATGAACATTTAAGTCTCAGTTTCTCATTAAATAATAGTGCGAGATAGTTAATCCACTTAACCAAGTGCGGTTTGGTTGAATTCTTATGTTTTCATTTCTGTAACCTTTTTGTATTTTTGTAAATTTAGAATTGAATAATTTTTGTTATCTTTTGTGTTGGTTATAACTTTTATTCTTTTTTTTTGCTGTAATATCTCGAGATACGCCAAAACTTTATTTGTACATGATTGTATTATATATCTTTGTAAAGGCATTTTCTAATTATATTACTACTTATTTTTATATGTATACCACCATTTTATAGTTGTTTGTGTACTTTTATTACTTGTGTTAAATTCAGCAGCGTCATAATTTTGTTGTTAAATATATTGTTATTGTTTTATGTATGTATTTTATTTGTCTGCTGATAACAAGTTCCCTGATAAAATAGTAACTCTGAGTATTTGCTTTTTACCTTTAAATATTACTATACCTTTGACCAGTAGAAAGATCCGGCTGATTAAGTTTCATAGGTAAGTAGATGTAATACCTAATATCTTTATTATTTGTTTATATAGTGTGTTGACCAAATTTATTTGATAATTAACTGTTGGTATCTTTCCTTGAGTTTGATCTCTGAACTTAAATATCTTTCCTTATCTCTTTTCTTTTCTAAGTTTTCTTAATTTTCTCCTTAACCCCAAAAAATTGAGTGGCGCCCTGTTTCTATCTTATCGTATCTTTGGTAATTTTACCCATCTATCTTTTCGTTTATTTCTGTTTCTTTTCTAATATATCTTATCTTGTTCTATCTTAACTTATTTTATACGTTGGACCCATTCTCGGTTCCAAAAACTAGTTTCGAACCCACGACTCGCTCTCCACCAACTATCTGACTGCCGTCCGCAGTGTCTCCATTGGTGACCTTTCTAGCACTATCCAAAAATTTTTCCGAGGTTACAATCTCCGTAAATTATTTATCAATTTGAATTTAAAAAAACGGGAAAATAAAGATATTCTCGATATAAGAAAATTATATAAATATTGTTTATGTAAAATATAAGGAGAAAAAACTTATAGACAAAAAATCTAATTGTGAACATAAATTATTGTTTAAAAAATATGAAGTATATATGTGAAAATACGAGTAGTTTTTCATCTATTCGTCATCTAGTAACTCCCACCTATGTCTTGAAAGCTTCAGATATCTGCGAAAAATTTTGCCATGACATCGATAATTTTTGCATAACCAGACTGGCCTAATACTCAAATACTAAATTTTTTTACTCGAACTGTTGGTGTAAAACTTAGCCAGATGCTTCTTGTTCAGTGGTAATTACGTTATTAAGGATTCAACTCACGTGCATATTTCTATATCTATAGGTTTTAATGTAAATCACTTAAAATAACATTTTATTATGTTATTAAAAAATGAATAATAAACATAAAACATTAGTAAATTGTTGTAAAAGACTAGTATATTATAGAAGGACTAGTTATTATTTCCTCTCCTATTGCTAGTATTACAAACACATATTCTACAAAATACACTAGTAACATATTTGTCCAATCATATATACATTTATTTAATTACTTCTCCTTAATACTTACTACACAATATCTAATTGGTATTTAACAGAAACTGGAAATAATCTACCATAATTTCAAAACAGTACATTAAATATAAAGCTGACTAATGGTTATTATAATAATGATTATTTAAAAAAAAGTGATTGCTCTGAAGTTTACTTTTTTAAAGATTATCGTTTTCTGGTCTGCTATATCATATAAAGTAACTACAACCACCTCGACTATTTGAAAATCAAATTAAATCTAACATTTTTTTCATCTAACATCATTTAGGTTCTGCTATTGTGTTTTGATCGATGCACTATATATGCATCTCACCCTACACGGTGGGGTGGGGAGAAACATGATATATTAAATAGAAAACTTCGTTTTTATTGCAGATTCGTATTCTACGTAAAAAGGTTAATAAGTTTTATCTGCAATTTTTTGTCCATATAGATTTTGTCACAATAGATGACACTATAATTGCACAAAAACAAATGCAGAGTCAGAAGTCAGGAAAGAAAAGTAATTTTTTGGGTACTGAATACAGTTTTTTTCATAGAATCTGAATCTACAAGAAAAATCTGGTGAGGATTCGTGCTCGTTGTCATTCGATAGATTTGTCGAAAATAATAAACACGTGCGTTTAGCATTTTTATCTAACAGCGGGTTTCTCAAGAAATTAGATCGTTTCCATGATTATCTAGAGTATCAGGATAAATCGTTTTTTCCAATTATACTCTTACCATCTACCAATAATTCGAGAATATGTCTCGAATAAAAGTTCCTTGTTTTTGCACAAGAAATCCTGAACTGTAATGAAAAATAGGGGTCCCCATTTAAGGTCATGTTTGGTTTCATTCGATAGATTTGGAAAACGACCCAATGTAAATTTCGGGAAATACCAGTCCTTCTTTTTTTGGCTGAACCTTTATAATGTAATAAATACAAAAAAATTAATATTTAATTTTTTAGACGTTTTGTAGCCATGTTTATACAAATATCTACTCACATAACAATTGTACACATCCTAACATATATATTTAGTAAAAACAAAATAATATTTTTATATTATAAATACAAAAAACAAACAACATACCAGATAAAAGAAATATGAATTGATTAACATTATCCAAACAAAAAAACACGTTCTATATAATAACTTGATTAATGATTTCAAAGACCTCTAAAGTATAAAGATAATTATTTCATTTAAGTGATAAATCGTTACTAAAAATACCTAAGTCACTTGTATATAATAAGAAAAAACTAAATATCAATTGCTTAGCCATACTATAGTAAATGACCGTTTTCCTAGTCACGACGGATTTGCTTGAAAATTTGGATTTAGGTTCCTCTTATCCAGGGACTTGAGCTCAGGGTTGCTTTTACTTGGAAGGTGAAATCCACCCGTTCTCGGCAATGGAAAAACGTTATTTTAAAGTCAGTCCGGAAATGGATACATTGACTAATTCTAAGCAACTTTTATAGTATAGAGTTTTTTCACTCAGTCAATATTTGTTGAGTTAATTGCGAGTGAAAATGTTCATTTTTCAAAAGAAAAACCACTTTTTTCAGACGGTTTTTCACAAATAACTCGTATAAATACTTATCGACAAAAACATTCTTAGCAAAAATTCAGCATTTAAAAAAAAAACCAAAAAAGGTGTAATTATGAAGCCTTTATATCCAGTAGAAGCAAAGTTCTAAAATGTAGGGTACTTATTAGTCAAATTCAAAATTCAATATTCCAACGTGACAGAATCAAAATATGTAGCACATTTTAGGGAAAACTTTTAAAACTTTTTAATAATATCTAAAAAAAGCTTTATTTATATTTTTTTAGATTCTAGCATGAAAACTAATCTTAGTTACGCCCAAAATATAGTTGATCCCTTTTTTGGTAAAAACATCGTCAAATTAGCACCCCAAATAAAATTATCCATTATCGCTTTGCAATTTACTTTATCTATGTATTATTTATAATTACACTAGTCAACAAATTAAAAAAAAAGTTGCGACTGATGTTAAAATGGCTGTATCGGGGGGTTTAAAGCATCCTGATTGCGAATTCAAACACCAAAATTTCCCACCACGTATATATTTTGAGTAATAGAATGTTATTTATTATAAAAATTCGTATTATACTATATATAAATAAGTCCAGAACTAGAAACAAAAAACTATGGTAAGTCTTTGGTACACAAATTCTTTGCAAACGCTGATTTCCTTTAATACTCTGTATAACTCTCATGATCAACCAACAGTAATCTCCCATCATTGCTGCATCACATCTTTCCTGGTAGCGCTGCTTCATTGTTGAATATCCTGGTGGAACGTTTATCCATGCTCGTTGCTGACCGCAATCCGAATTTTCCGGGAAAAAATTTAAATGGGAGTGCAAAAAGTGTATTTTTCGAGACACGCGACAGTTCATTTTACAGTAATTTTTAAGTAGTTCTTCTAAAACATTTTGGTAATTTTCTGCTTTCTAAAACATTTTGGTAATTTTCTGCTTTTTTGTTTTCCAAAAACTCACAAAAACAATACTTTTGAAAGAAATTAACGCAGTTAACCTAACATCACTTAATTTTTCATCAGTATTTCATTCAATTGATCCCTCAGTATTTTTCTGATTTATGGTCCAATAAATATCCCTTCTTTGGGCTTCGCGTCACTTGGCTTAGGAAAACTTTGTTTAAGGTATTTAAACGCATCTCCTTCTTTATCTAATGCTTTAACGAAATTTTTAATCAATCCCAGTTTAATATGCAACGGAGGCAACAGAATGTTTTTGGGATCAACGAGAGGTATATTCTTCACGTTAGCTTGACCTGGAATGTACTGATGTCTTGGTGACCATTCTTGAACTTGGTAATGGCTGTGTGTTGCTCTACTGTCCCAAAGACAAAGAAAACAGCAACATTTTGTAAATCCTCCTTGAAGACCTAGTAATAATCCGATGACTTTTAATTCACCACATATTTGCCACTTATATGTATCATAGGCTACTGCATTTAGGATCAGCGCCATACTTTTGTGTGTTTCTTTCATATCAACTGCATGCGCAAGAGGAATAGATGATCTCTTGTTGCTGTTATGGAGCAGAACTGCTTTTAGACTTGATTTAGAAAACACCATTCTTCTGGGTTATGTGTAAATCCTAATTTTTCCATAACACTACTTGGATTACCACAAACACACATTTTATCCTGCATAGTAAAAAACGAGAATAGCTCCGGGTTACGGTTCAGAAATGTTGTAACTTTGGTTCCACTGGCTAGTAAATTCCATTGTTGTAATCGAGAACGTAAAAGTTCAGCATATTCTTTGGACAAGTGAAGGTCCCGAACTAAATAATTTATTTCAGTTTGTTGTATGAAATGGTGTGCTTTATCATCGCTTTCGGGAAAATAAGAATCGTCCGTTTCTGATACATTATCAGATTCACTTTTATCGCGATACATTTCCAAATCTTCCTCCCAATTTGCCAGTGTCCTGAAACTGGTAAATCTTTTGCATGAACAACCGGTTTTATTACTGAGGTAATATCTGAATATTCAATTGTATGCTTGTTCTTCCTTGAAAACCCAGACACTTTTGCCATGCAGAAGTAACAGTCGTTAAAATGATTTGTTGGTTCGCGCCAAATTATCGGAACTGCAAACGGCATAGAAAAGTGTTTATTATTTAACCAATTACTTAAATTTGCTGCACCCAGAAAGGAAGCCCAGTCCAGATCTTGATCGCCAATAACACATTCAAAATACTTATGATAAGCTACTTTTGTCATCTTATTAATTGTCCTTTTCTGCGATTTAGAAGTAAACTGACTACAGAAAACTAACTTTATTCCATACACTTTCCCTTTTCGATGTAATACCACTTCTTCTTCAGGTGCCATCTCCGCTACGGAGGTTGGCAATCATCATAGCTATCTTAATTTTTGAGGCAGTAGCTCTAAATAGTTGTTTTGAGCTGCATCCAAACCATTCTCTCAGGTTCTTCAGCCATGAAATTCGTCTTCTTCCGATGCTTCTTCTGCCATCTATTTTTCCTTGCATTATGAGTCGCAGGATGCCATACTTATCGCCCCGCATCACATGTCCGAGATACTGTAGCTTTCTTTCTTTAATTGTAAGTTCAATTTCCTTCTCTTTGCCTATTCTTCTCAGTATTTCATTGTTTGTAACTCTATCTACCCAGGAAACCCTCATAATTCTTCTATAGGTCCACATTTCAAAGGCGTTAAGTCGTCTCATGGTATCTAGATTTAACGTCCATGATTCCACTCCATAATATAGTACACTGTATACGTAACATTTTGTTAGGCGTACTTTAAGAGCTAATGTTAGATCTTTGCCACATAGGACCTTTTTCATTTTCATAAAATTAGAACGTGCTTTTTCGATTCTGACTTTGATTTCTCCCGTGTAGTCATTATTTTCTGTTATAAGTGTTCCTAGGTAAGTGTACTTTTTTACTCTTTCGATCTGCTGGCCCTCTACTATCAAGATTTCGTTAGTATTATAGTTGTTTTTACAAATTTTCATAAACTTCGTCTTTTTGACATTAAGAGAGAGTCCATACTCCCTACTACACATGACTATTTTGTTCATGAGTCTTTCCAGGTCTTGTAAACTATCGGCTATTATTACTGTATCATCTGCATATCTGATGTTGTTAATTAAGACTCCATTTACTCTTATGCCGACTGTTTCATCTTCCAGAGTTTCTCGAATTACCTCTTCAGAATAGGCGTTAAATAATAGAGGTGATAGAATGCAGCCTTGCCTGACTCCTCTTTTTATTTCCATTTCTTCAGATGTTTCTTTTTCGATTCTTACTATTGCTCGCTGATTGTAATAGGGGTGTGTTATTAGCCTTAAATCTCTTTCATCTTTCATCTTTCATCTAGGTTTTTATTTTTTAGAATTTCTGTGGTAATGGTAGTGGTAATACCACTATCCGTGGTAAACCAACACTGAGGGTGTAATTACCGGCGAGCTGCTTTTACAGCCGTTCCACACTTGTAGCATTCTATAGAAAATCGAAATTCTCGTATACCATCGGTCATCTAAAAATAGATGTGGCTCAGGAGAACAAGGAAATTTAAAATATATGTTTAAATGGGTAGTAAATAATGTGTAAGTAGTGTGTTATTCGTAGACTTTAGACATCCCAATGTTGTCAAATTATACACAATATTTAGGAAACACGTTAAATTACAAATGACTTTAAATTTTTTTTATTAAATACTTAATTACATTTATTAATACTTAACTTTATTTAATATTTTTATTAAATACTAAAAGAAAATAATGTTTTTTTTTTGGAAAAATCATAACTCAAAAACTTACGTGTTAGGAAGTTTTTATCATCATATTCATGTTCAGAGAGCCAAAATTAACAAAAAAACACAATTTTGAATTCGAATCGCAAATTGGTTGTAAACTAATGTTATTATCTGTAAGTTTAACTGGTTCAAAGTGCTTATTTTTGAAAACAATTGGTTTTAAAGTAGTATATATTTTTTAATCCTGGCAAAAATGCTTTCTTTGGCAAATAACGTAAAACGTATCAGTGATATGAAACATCTTTAGGGGCAAAAAAATATAAGTTTTGCTTTTCTGAACATTTTGGTTTTGTTTGGTTTTGCTATTAAGACAAAAATTATCTCTATACAGAAGTACAGATATACGATATATATGCAAGGTAAAGAACGTCAAAGACTGGGTCAAAAATAGAAGAGTAGAACGGACCAATGATGTAATGCAAATGACAACAAATAGAGTAGTAAAAAAAGCTGGTAGATGAAACGACAACTTACTGAAAGAACATTGAAAAACTAAGTTATGTGTACATAAAGAAAAGGAGAAGAAGGGGATATTATGTTATAATATAGATTATTTTAATCTTGAGATCAATGCTACTAGGACCAAATTTGGCGCTATACGCCGACCACCCGACAATGAAAATGCTATAGAGCATATGACATTTATGATACCCGCTTTTATCAACAACATATTTGTCAAACAAAAATTTTCTATATAAGACAAATATTTTCTATATAACAAAAATTTTCTATATTTCTTATAATCTTCCCCTGGCCCTGACAATGCATAAGGCTAATTGTACTTTATGGTGCAGAAACGTAGTCGCTTAAGGTTAGATCACTAAACCGCATTGAGGCATTTGTAATGTGGAAATTACGACTACTCTAATGAGTGCCATGGATCGCACATGCTAAGAATAAAGTAATTTTAAGAAGCGCAAGTTAGAAACAAGAACTTCTCAACATATTTAATGAAAACAATTACTTGAAACTGCTTAAAAATTGTTTGAAACAACAGAAATTACTCTTTTTCATGTTATGACTATAGAGCTAAGTATACAAACGAGTGAAAATATAAGAAATACATGTTATACAGACGATGTTAACGGTCGATGCTTAATAGAAAAAATAAGTGAAATAAACGTATTAGCAGAATGAAAGAAAGAAGAACAATTATGATGATCGTTCGAGATAAATTACCATTGGGACGGAGAAGTATGCGTCCACCCTAAATCAAGTAAAACGACAATCTAAACGTTAATGACGGTGGATGAAATTATTTTAAATAGGCAATTCTCATAGAATAAAAAAAAGAAGATTATAAAGAAGAAGAATAAAAATTTTTAGCTTGGCCATATTCTTAGGGAAGTCAAATACTATATTCTTAAATTAATCTTACAATGAAAGATTCAGAGCTCTCTGACAAAGGAAGAAACATTTGTCGCTAACAAATATAAGTAATAGTGTAATATCAGAAACGTAGGTATAATATCCCGATGAATCAAAAAGGCCCTGTACACAATTACATACTGTTCTTTCCCAGATTTGCCGACGATTAGGTTATTCTAGTAGGTGACAAAGAACACGCCTACCTTTTTATGGCATAGATATTGGTCATTCATCCAGATGCAATAGATTCTCTAATCAGACACATACACAATCTTATCCCTAATAAAAAATAAAACATCTACTACATGAAAAGTAAACCAAATGAAAAATATTTAAAATTGAGACTGGAGATAAAAGGGTTGCAGTAATATTCCACAAATATAAATATATTGTGTTATTAATGTCAGAAGAGGTCAGAGAGCAGGATATTAGAAATGAGATAATATTACTAAACGTTGCATTTAGACAACAGCAACCTGTAATTTGAAAAAGAAATATGAAAATGGGACTTAAAAGACGACTGTGGAACAAGAGTATTGTGGAAGTCAAATGGATTTTTGGCATGTAAGTTGGATGGAGTGACTACTGAAGAAACAAGAGCGAGATCTAAGGTTGATATAGAAAGAATCAAAAATAAATTGATACCATAGAAGATATTATTACCATAACAGCAAAAAGACTAACTTGTAAAACTTCTTAAGGCGAATGTTAAAAAAATATGGTCTTTCAAAATATTGAAATGGGAGCCAGATCATCGAGAGAAAAGAGGCAGAGTGAGGCAGACTTAGAACAAATCAGGTGATGATATGAGAACCAGAAACCTTCAAAATAATGATTGGAAAAATAGGAATAGATGGCGGCTAAAATCTCGGCACCAATATTATTGAGAGCAGTCAACCGTAAAAGTGAAATGCCGAATAGAACAAGCCAGAGCTGCATTTGTAAAAATGAAAGACGCACTTTGCAGCCACTACCTTGGTATGGATCTTCGCGTTAGAATGATATACTGCTTTATCTTTCCAGTGGTACTGTATGGAATGGAAGCGTGTACTCTAAATGAAGATATACTTAAACGCTTGGAAGCCTTTGAGATGTGGGTAGACAGACCACTTCTAAGAATAAGCTAGATCAATAGAGTTAGAACTGAGAAGGTCCTTAGACGGATAACCTAAACACAACTGGTCAATACAATAAAGAGAAGCAAGCTGAAATACTTCGGTTATATTATGAGACATGTTAACGTGGTACTGGTAGCAGAAGAACATGATGGCTAAAATATTTAAAAGAATGGTACGGAAAATCGACTACATCATTATTTAGAGCTGCTGTATGGAACGAGAAGAAGAAGGAGGCTAGAAAGTGGAAAACGCCGGATGATATAGAACCACTTGCATATAAAGACATAGGAATAAACAAAATCTAATGGTTTAATAACATTAAAATTGTAAAATTAAAGTAAATAAGAAACATAGTAGATGATAACCTAGTAGTTACCTAGAACTTTATTTTTTAATTATAAAAACTTTTCAAAATTGTATATTTTTGTAATTTATAAAATTTCTGAATTTGAAAGACTTATTTTATTTGGTAATTGTATTTAGAATATTTATAAACAAGGTACATGTTTATTATTTAAAATGTTGTATTAGGTAGTTAATTTAGACAAACAAATTAAATAAGAGTAATTACTTACGTGAGAAAACCCCATTGTTTTCAAAAATTAACACCAACAAAACACACAAGTAACTTCTGACCAACATTATCACAGTCTTATTAACTTAAACATTAACGGAGACTAACTGCCTTGACTTTCTTGAACCAGACTGGATTGTCTTCACCTCACGGTTATTTTATATCTCGATTTTTATATCGATTCATAACTGACTCTTAATGGTAATTCCAACATTACTTGTTTGTTTTGTAACGATTTAGGTGGAAGCTTGGTGCCGCTGTACAGTCTAAGGTTGTTTATATTAAATTTTTGTTTATATTGTAACTTAGACTGTGTATTTATTGAAAATGACAAGAAATCATTATTAATTTCTTTATTAAACAATATTATGAAAAATATTGGTGAATTCTTTAAATATACTCACAGTATTAGTATTTATTATGTAAAGTTTATCTGTCAGAAAATATCAGAATATGATATTAGCCCATCGATTTAACAAAAATATGAAAACTAAATTAACTTGCTACTGATTGTGAGTGTTAAAAATTATTCTCGGGGAATTTTGCCGGATGAAGAGGAAGTTGTTTTAAGAAAAATACGAGAAAATTTATTCGGATCAAAGAAAAATCTTGAGCGTTCTGAGAATGTGACTTTGGTATGATTCAGGTATTGCGTTTATCTAAATATGTAAATTTACGTAAATTATGTCAAAACAATTAAATGTATTGTAATAGTATTTAAAAAGAGTTTATTGGTGTATACGTAAAATATGGTTTAACTGTTATCTCCAGTTAACGGGTATAAGTATGTATCTTACTGATCTTCTACTTGACCAACAATTAATATAGGTATTTTAAACAATTAGCTATATTTACATACCATAAACACATACTTTAATAAACCAGCAAACCGAAAATGGACGAAAAAAACGAGATCGATTACTTCTTGTGTGGGAAGAAAGACATTTTTGAAGATATAACTGCTCTCAATCAATTCACAACTGGCAGCGATCACCGCCTTTTAAGAGCAAACATTTTTATTAAACAGACGAAAATCAGTAGAAAACAGTCCACATAATTATTGTAATCAAATAGATCCAACTAAAATACGACAAAAGAAAGATGAGTAAAGAGAAGTCTTAAGAAAAGAATTTGTAGATTATTATCAACAAGAATATTCCGACATGAATACATTTAATAAAGAAGTGCAACGAAAGCTCTTGAAAGCAGGACTAACTGTTGCAAAGAAAACGAAAAATAAAGAAGACCGAATACGTGAAGGAACAAAACGGTTGATGGAAAAGAGACGCACATTTCTAAGCAAATGAAAGCGAAACACCAATGATTTTAAAGAATTGAACAAACAAATAAAGAAGGGAGTAAAGGAAGATTTAAGAATCTATAATGAAAACAAGGTAGAAAAAATAATAGACAAGAACCGAGGCCTGAAATGCTTAAGATCAAACTTAGAAAGGCCTATAATAATCTCATTGAAGGACCAAGATGGAAAAGAAATAAGAGAAAAAAACGAAATCCTAAAAGTTGCTTAAGCATTTTATCGTGATTTATATTCCTCAAATAAGAACCCAGATAAAACTGCAAAAGAAGACCTTAAGAGAAAGATAACGAATGTCAACTCAGAAATACTCCCTACCATAGAATTCTTCAAAATAAAACAAGCTATGGCACAACTAAGCGCAATAAGGCTTTGGGCCCACATAAAATGTTTGTAGAAATATTAAATGAGGGGAGTGAAACTATTCTCGAAGAATTAAAAATTTTTTCAACGAATTTCACAGAGGATGTTGTATATTTAAGAATTAAGTTTTATGTTTAGAGTAGAATCTAAGTTGTATTTTAGACATTACTGTTTGTGTTAAAATTCCACGAGGAAACTAAGTTCCTGTATCTGGCTGTATACCATATATCACAAAAAAATTTGTTAAAATCCTTTATAAAAGGTATATAAAATTGCCTCAAACGGGCTATCACAAACACATTGCAAAACGTTTTCGGATTAAACAATCCATCATCAGTGCAAACCTGAAAGTATATAACCACTTTAATTAAAAAGAACGTTAAATGAAAATGTTGACAAAGGTTAGAGCAAAATGTGGTTAATACTTACGGTTGTACATGCTAGTAGCCACCAAAATTTTGTGTTTGTGTTAGTCTTCATTCATGTACACAATGTCAATCATGAACAATTGATAGGTATTCTGCGAAAGACAGGTATTGACGACAAGGACATTCGAATTGTGGCAAACCTATACTGGGGTCAAACAGCAAGAGCAAAAATTGGCAACGAACTCACTGAAAGCGTGCAGATCAAAAGGGGTGTCCGTCAGGGGTGTATATTATCCCCACTCCTATTCAATATGTATTCCGAGGAAATATTTAACAAATGTAAGGAAAATGCAAATGAGGGCATTAAAATAAACGGCGAGTTAACGAACAATATAAGATACGCCGACGACACGGTGATCCTTGCCAGTACCATAGACGAATTACAACAAGTAATGGAAAGACTTTATTCAGTTAGTGAGGAATACGGCCTGAGCCTCAACTTCAAGAAGACAAAGTGGATGCTGATAAGCAAAAAGCAACAACCTGCTCGACAATTACGGATAAGTAACATATTAATTGACCATGTAGAATCTTATGTGTACCTTGGCACCAACGTAAATGCAAAATGGGAACAGTCCATAGAAATTAAGGCGAGAATAGAACGAGCTAGAGCAGCATTTAGCAATATGAAAAAGCTCCTCATAAGCAAGGATTTGTCTCTTCCCCTAAAACTACGTATAGTTAAATGCTACATTTTTCCGATCTTGCTGTATGGCGTGGAGGCCTGGACGCTGACGGAGACGCTAACGAGAAAAACTAGAAGCATTCGAAATGTGGGGTGTACCGACGCATTCTTCGTATATCCTGTACCGAACATGTCACCAACATAGAGGTACTCCAAAGAATCGTGAATACAATTAAACAAAGAAAGCTTGAATATCTAGGCCACATATTGAGACACGATAAGTACCGTCTGCTACAATTGATTGTCCAGGGAAAAATAGACAGTAAGCGAGGGCCAGGCAGGAGAAGACACTCGTGGCTCCAAAATCTGCGGAAGTGGTTCGGGCTCACATCGGTCGAACTATTCAGAAGCGCCGCAAACAAGATCAAAATTGCCATGTTAATAGCCAACGTTCGCAACGGACAGGGCACTTGAAGAAGAAGAAGAAGAAGAAGTTAG
Organism: Diabrotica balteata; assembly: GCA_918026665.1. Taxonomy (NCBI): domain Eukaryota; kingdom Metazoa; phylum Arthropoda; class Insecta; order Coleoptera; family Chrysomelidae; genus Diabrotica; species Diabrotica balteata. The sequence goes on along the minus strand of OU898279.1, from coordinate 36,478,670 downwards.
TCTGTATGCAGCTTAAGATCATGAACTTTAGTGTGTAGACAGCTTAAGCTGACAGCTGACAGAGAACAATGATGGCCGCTAGTTAGAGACCGTAATGTAAGTTATAGGTTAAAAAAAAAGAAAATAAAGTTCTCCAGAATAGTTATTTTTATAATATCCACCACCAACGAAATAAAACAGAGAAGAAGTCCCAGATGATTAGAATAAAAGTTTGACAATACTTCTCTTTAAAAAGAGAGACAGGAGAATCTGAAGAACTATAGGCAAATCTCCCTGCTGTCAAAAATGTACAAGCTGTTTATGAGAGTAATAATTAACAGGTTAACGTCGAAGCTCGATAGCTATCAACCGGTAAAACAGGCAGGATTCCGAAAGGGTTACAGTACAGCGGATCATCTTCTTGTAGTCAGACCTGTAATAGAGAAAGCTAATGAATATCACTTGAACTTATACATTGGCTTCGTTGATTCTTCTTCTCCTTTGGGTGCCGTGTCCGTATTCAGATGTTGGCCGTTATCGTGTTTACAATTTCCTGAAACCTTTCTCTGTCGGCTGCTGCGCGAAATAATTCTTCTTTTGTGGAACCACACCATTGTCTAATATTACGTAGCCATGAAAGTTTATTCTGACCAATCCATCTCTTTCCTTCCACTTTTCGTTGTATTATAAGGCGAAGTAGATGGTATATAGGTCCTCTAATTATATTGCCGAAGTATTCTGTTTTTCTCCTCTTTATGGTGTTTATGAGCAGACGTTCTGAATTGATCATTTGAAGAACATCTTCATTGGAAGTGTGCGAAACCCACGATATCTTTAGGATTCGTCTATAGCACCACAATTCGAATGCTTGTAACTTGTTAAGCATTGTGGTTTTTAACGTCCATGTCTCACAACCATACAATAGGATGGACCACACATAACATTTCAGGACCTTCTTACGAATATTCATCGACAGGTTTCTGTTGCATAAAACTGGTTTCCACGTCATAAAAGCCTTACGTGATATTTCGATCCTGTTATTATCTCTTCATCACAGTCACAATTTACATTTAACCAGCTACCAAGGTATTTGAAATGATTTACCCTTTCGATCTCCTCTCCATTAAGAAAAATCAGAACTTGATCTACATATATTGATCTTTCCAACTGCCATCCACTTTGTCTTTGAAATGTTGATTTTAAGGCCTCTCCGCTAACTTGCTTCACTGACTAGATTTAGTAATGTTTGGAGATCTTGTAAATTTTCTGCAAGAATGGCTGTATCGTCAGTTTATCTAATATTGTCATCCAAAGCCTCCCTAAAGATTTCTTCAGGGTACAGACTACAGATTAAAAAGAGTGGGTGAAAAAACACAACCCTGCCGACTCCACGTTTTATGGATAGTTTTTCAGTCGAACTGTCTGCAATTTGGATAGAGGCTACTTGATTGTAATATAAGTATTTCAGCAGTCTTATATCATAGTGGTCAAGTTCTACTGCCCATAGGCAATCGAAAAGTGTATCGTGTTGTACTCTGTCGAACGCTTTCTCGATGAAACAAACATAAACATTCTTTCGGAATTCACAACTTGTTTGTAATAGAACGCGCATACAGAATAGTGCCTCTTTAGTTCCTAGACTGTTTCTAAATCCAAATTGCTTATTACCCATCCTACTTTCGCATGGAAGGAATACTTGGTTTTGTATAATTCGTAAGAGTATCTTCAGTGTGTGACTCATCAAACTGATTAGTCTAAAATCGCTGCATTCGGTGGGCCTGCTTTTTTTGGTAATGTTATAAACAGTGACTCTAACCAATCATTTGGTATTTTGCCTTCGTTGTAAATTTTGTTGAAGAAATTGGTTAAGCAGGCAATGCTTTCCTCATCCAAAAGTTTAAGTAGCTCAGCAGGGATTTGATCTGGTCCAGGTGCTGTATTATTTTTGGCTTGCTGTATTGCCTTTTTGACTTCCGAATTCAGTATACTGGGACCTCTGTTGAACTGGTTATCACAGGCAGTATTTGAAGCATTTTCTCTAAAAGCATCGTCAAAAAGGTCAGTGATGTATCTCTCCCATTCTTTGCACTGTCGTTCGTGATCACAAATTTTTCCATCCGCGCTTTTAAGTATGTGAGCATTTTTCTGTTTTCTAATTCCGGCAGTATATTTAAGTTTCTTGTGGAGGTTGAAACTGTCATGCTTTTTTTGGAGGTCTTCTATTTCTTTACATAAATTCTCAAACCAGGATTCTTTGGCTTGCTTAATTTTTCTTTTTATGCGTTTATTGATTTTACGGTATTCGATAATATTTCTATTTTTGTGTTGCCGTCGAACTTCCATCAGGTCTAGAATTTCTTGTGTCATCCACTCATTTTTTGCCAACATGGTAGGTGTTTTGTAGTACCTTTTCTATCGTTTCGTGTTGCACCTCTATGTTATGTTGTTGAATTCTTGATATGGCCGGCATATATTTAGTTTTCTGGATGTTAATCAGAAGTACGATGTTTTCTGTGGCATTTTTGATACGTGTGAAAGCCTACACTGCTTCATTTTGGGTTCTTCCAATTATGACGATATCATCAGCGTATGCCATTATTTGTATACTACGGATATATATCGTACCTTTTAAGTTTATTCCCAAATCTCTCATAACTTTTTCTAACGCTAGGTTGAACAGCGTGCATGATAGCGCATCTCCCTGGCGCAGTCCTCTGTTGGTTTTAAATGGTTTTGAAATATCCCCTTGTACGCGCACTTTACAATCGACTTTCATTATTGTCATTTTAATTAATTCTACCAAACCTTTTGGTATTCCTAATTCGATCATCATTTTTTCTAATATTTGTCTGATGGATGATATGTGATCAATGGTAGATTTGTTTTTCAAATCGCCAGTGCCAGTCGTTCGTTAAGTATCAGAGACACAATTTTGTATGCTGTATTAAGAAGGGAAATCCCTCTAAAGTTGGAACATTTAAGAACGTTTCCTTTTTTGTGTATGAGGCATATAATTCCAGTATTCCAATCTTTTGGTAACGTGCGTTCTTGCTATACCTGTATTAGCAGTTTGTGAAGGAGGGTTACAAATGTTTGACCGCCACATATAAATATTTCTGCAGGTAGGTTGTCTGCTCCGTGTGACTTGTTTCTGGCTAGAGACTGAATTGCTTTGTTTATTTCTTCCAAAGTTGGTAGTTTAATATCCTCCTGTTCTATTACTATATCATATCTACCTTCAGCTCTACTTTCTGCATTAAGTAGCGTACTAAAATGTTCCTGCCATCTTTCTAGTACTTCCACTCTCTCGTTTAAAAGAATTCCGTTAAGGGCCTTGACTTGGTTCGCTTGTGGCTTGAAAACTTTTCTTTTTGTGTTATAATAAAAATAAAATAATAAATAATATATAAAATAAAAATATAAAATAAAATAATAAAATAAATATATATTTAAATAAAAATACATTCTATTTATTTGCAGTCAAAGTCATTTTATGATTAGTAATAAATCATAAATATAATAATACTCCTTAATAGAGAAAGTAACAGAATACAACAAGCCATTGATAGTATTAGTTGTAGACTTTAAGAAATCGTTTGACTTAGTTCAGCATAGCTCCATGTTAAGAGCTCTTACAGAGTGCACTATTGATCATAGGTACAAAACTCTTCTTCGGAATATATATAAATAACAGCGCAACAGCTGCAGTTAGAATGTATTAATGCCAACACAAATACATTTCTCTTCGAGAAAGGGTATTAGGCAAGGAGATACCATGTCTCCTAAGCTATTCACCGCTTTGTTGCAGAGTGCTATGAGAAACAATAATTAGTAGAATATTGGAGTCAACATAAATGGAGAGTTTCTGAACAACTTAAGATTTGCAGACGATGTAGACTTTATTGCAGACCGGATAGATCATGCCTGCCAGCTTCTTTAATACCTTCAGTGCTAGTATACACACACGAGTTGGACTTAAAATTAATTTTTCCAAAACACAATATATGACCAGCCTTGTACTGGTAAAAAACATCTGAACTAACGGCACGCAAATTAAACAGGTATATAGCTATAAATATCTGGACCACGGGATTAAATTAGGAAGAGATAATCAAACAACGGAACTAAACAGAAGAATAGGACTGACATGGACAGCTTACGGAAAACTGATAGAAGCCTTTAGATCAGATATTCCCATGTGCCTGAAAAGGAAGGTCTCTGATCAATGTGTACTCCCAGTTTTAAAGTATGGACCAGAAACATTGACCCTTACCAGAAAAGTAATCAATAAAATACAAGTGGCACAAAGAGCGATGGGGAGGTCAATGCTGAATATATGAGAGTATAAAATACAATAATTAGGAGAAAAACTGGTGTTACTGACGCAGTTTAAAGGATTACACATTAAAATGAAACTGGTCGGGTCATGTTGCCAGATTAAAAGATGGAAGGTGGACGAATAAAATTCTTGAATGAAGACCTAGACACGATGCTTACCGTAATCTAGGACGTCCTCCAACAAGGTGGTCAGATGACATAAAACGCATTCAGCACAACTGGATTCAGGGTGCTCAAGATAGAATGCATTGGAATTATTTACGGGAGGCATATGTCCAGCAGTCGACTAAAAACGGCTCGTGGTGATGATGATGATGATGATGAGGATGATGATGATGATGATAATAATGGCAAAATAATACCAATATAAAATATGGAAAAACAAAAAGCGTTTTGTTTTTCCAGTATAGTTTTGTTCCTATTGATAAAAATGATATGTACCCAAATAAAACAAATAATAGAAAAATCACTGCTCGCTCATAGAAAAAGATTGGTGATTATAATTGACCCCACATATAAAGAAAAATTGGATTTTTTTAATCTTTCAAATAATTCAAAAATAACCTGAAAGAATTTTTAGTGTATGGTCCGGAAACATGTCAATATCACAAGAATCGGATTACAATATTTTGTAAACAAATATTATATCCAGAATATTCGGGCCAAATAAAATCTCAAATAAAGAAATATGGAGATTAACGAATAAAGAAAAATGTTTTTTTTTGTGATTCTACCTTTTTCTTTGGAGGTTGGCAAACAACATGTTAGGTTTTTCTATAAGTGCTTACAATTGTAAAGAATTCAGTTGGTTGCGGTTCTGTCCATGTTCTAAATTGTTCTTTTTCTTCTTCTTCTTTCTAGTATGTAGGCTTTAAAGCCTGTTTCTTCTTCAATATTAGCCACCTATATTGTCGCAGCATCTTTTTCTTGGTCTGCCAATACTTCTTTGTCCATTTGGTGATTTATCTCGTGCTATTCGTACTATTATATCCTCTGCCATTCTACTGATATGTTCGTTCCACTCCTGTTTTTGTTTTGTTATCCATCCATTTATGTCTTCTATATTGCATGCTCTTCTAATGTTTTTGCTTCTCTCCGTATCCAATAGACTTCTCCCTGATATTCGTCGGAGTATTTTGATCTCTGTTGTTTCTAGCAGTCGTCTCGTTTTAGATGTGTCAGGTCTTGTCTCCGCCGTGTATGTTAATATAGGTCTAATTGATGCTTTATAGATTCTTGTTTTTGTGTCTTGTCTTAGGTGTTTGTTTTTCCAGATTGTGTCATTAAGAGATGCCGCCGCTTTGTAGTCGTCCTTCTTCTTTAACATCTCCGTAACTAGTTATATCTATTCCTAGATATCTAAAAATTGCTTCCTGCTTTATTATTTTTCCAAAAATTTCGATTTTAAACCGTAGTGGGTATTTAGATGTCATACATTTGGTTTTGTCTTCTAATATAGCTGTTATATTGAAGATATGTGTTAATCTTTGGAGCTTGTCTTCTGTCTCGGCGAATAATGCGGCGTCGTCTGCATAACATAATATTTGGATTTCTTTGTTCCCCATTCTGTAGCCATGACCTTTACGTACTGTTTGTATTATTTCGTCCATTATTGTATTAAAGAGAAGTAGGCTCAGCGAGTCACCCTGTCTGACTCCGCTTTGTATCGGCATAAACTGTGTTAGTTTTTTAACTATAATCGGTTCACAATTTGTCGATAGCTCACTACAAGTTTAACCCTAATTAGAGAACTGAAATACAAAGAGGATAGGTAATACGATATAATAGTAAAAACCAACCTGAAACTGACGGTTTAAGATATTTTCGACTAACCCACCTTGTATCTGAAGGAAGACAATACAGCAGTCAACCTTATAATTTGACATTTGATTAATAATAACATTTTGGAAAGGAAAATAAATGTAAAACGCATTAATTTTAATGAATATACCTCTTAGAAACGCCTATGATGATACAAATTTTACGACCGTTTTATGACTTTAAGGCACATTTCGTGCACAACAATTTGTGAATGAATTATAAATTTTTTAAGTCAGAAAATATTGCCGCGTGTTATAAATACTCCCTATCTCCAATTTTCCCTTTTATTATTGCCTGAGTAAGTTTATATTCTTTATTTTTTAAAAGATGACCCAAGCAACTAAAGCTGATTCAACTTGTTTAATTTCATGAAAAAGTTCGTAGTCACTTTTAATTCTACCTAGTTCTACTTTGTTACGTAGTGCTTAGTTTGTTCATTGCTGTATAACAAAGTTCAAAAGCTTTTAGTCGGAACTATATTCTAGGTCCATATCTCAGTTTCATATAATCGCATTGACATAATGTATTATGTTGAAAGTCATTTAGGGATGCCGAAAAGGCTCATAGAAGTCTGCAAAGAAAAGAATATATTATGGTAATTGCCAATACTTGGTTTCAGCTTCCTAAAAGAAGGCTATATACATGAACGTCTCCTGTATAACCCGACAAACGAGAGCTGGCGGGTTGCGTGTAGAACAAATTGAAAAGTGGAAGAGATTGCTCATTTCTATTGCAGTCGGCTAGGAGTTTACATCGTGTATAACCGTTTAAGTACCTATACTATATACCTATAATCGCGATTAAGTACCTCTCCTCTCTCTCTTAGAATAATTCCTTTTCTATTTTCGCGCAGCTCACCCGCCAGCTCTCGCTTGTCGGATTATACATACAGAAAACCACATTGTCAGAAACCAGATAGAGTTTATACTCGTAAATAGCAAATATAAAAACTCTATAACCTCAATTAAAACTTATCCTGGAGCAGAGGTTAACTCAGACAACAATTCGTTAGTGGCTGACGTGAAAATAAAATTAAAAAGAATTGAACTCAGAAAACAACAACCAAAAATTAACGTAAGAATGCTACAAAACGAAGAAATAAAAAACGAATTAAAAAATAATGTGAATGTTAATATGCAAAAAACACTAACTGACCACAAACAAATTATAGATGTCAAGAAAAAGTGGTATAATATAAAAAACACATTACTGAAACCAGCTCAAGATAGTTTGATACCATATAAATCAGAGGCTAAAATATACTGGATGACAGAAGAAATACTATTACTGATGAAAGAAAGAAGGAAATACAAAGGAAAAGATCTAGAGAAGTATAAAGAAATACAACGAATAATTAAGAAAAAAATCAAAACAGCTATGGAAATCTATTTGATGAAACAACGTGAAGAGATAGAAGAACTAGAAACAAAATATGATATGAGAAATATGCACAAAAAGATTAGAAAAGTGACTGGAATGGGTCGAAATAGACAGCAAGGACACATAACAGACAAAAAAGGAGTACTACTAATAGATTTACCAGAGAAGTTAAGATGATGGGAGGAGTACGTTAGAGAACTTTTTCAAGATGAAAGAGGTGAAATGCAAAAAATACAAGAATTAAATCCTTTAGAGAGAGAAGATCACGATAGATGAAATCAAATATTCTATCAAAAACTCTAAAGACAATAAGGCAGCTGGATTAGATAAAATGCCAGTAGCTAGTGGAAGAGGATAACTTGAAAGTATTGGCAGATTTATTTAACACGGTGTACGATACAGGAATAATACCACAAGAGTGGCTGAAGTCAGCATTTATAACCATCCCTAAAAAACAAGCAGCAAAAGAGTGCTCTGATTATCGAACACTGAGCCTCATGAGTCATACTTTAAAAGTTCTGCTAAAAATAATACATAAGAGAATATACGAAAGGCTAGAGGAGGATATTAGCGAGACGCAGTTCGGATTCCGACATGGAATAGGTACTCGAGAAGGACTATTTGCCATGGACATATTGATTCAACGATGTCGGGAGGTAAATGTTGATCTACACTTGTACTTCGTTGACTACGATAAAGCTTTCGATGAAGTACGACATGAAAAACTAATCCCATTACTTATGAACGAGCGCATTGACAGTAAAATCATATATAGTGCAAACGTCATATTGGAACCAAAGTTCCATAGTTCAAATTGATAAGCAACACTCAGAAAAAATAAGGATCTGTAGAGTAGTTAGACAGGAATGTGTTTTATCGCCACTTTTGTTTAACTTATATATTAAAGACATTTTCCAAAACACGCTCAATAATATCAAAGCGCGAGTAACCGTTAAAATTAATTAGCAAATTAAGATATGAAGATGACACTGTGATGATAGCAGCAACGAGTATAGAGGATCTACAACATCTTATCAAAAGCTTGAGTATGAATAGTGCTGGGATGGGAATTACTAGAAACGCTAAAAAAACTAAGTACATGCTAATTACAAAAAGACCACAAAATATACATTACCTATTGACAATGAATGGTAACGTGATAAAACAAGTAGAAAAATATCAATACTTGGGAACTTTAATCAAGGAAACCAATGATCATACTATAGAAATAAACAGGCGAATAGAGATTGCCAGATCAGAATTTATAGGAATGAAGCCACTCCTAACGTGCAAAAATCTAAATGTGGAGATCAGACTACGTACCATTTGCTGTTTATTTTTAATATTATTATATGGAGCTGAGACTTGGACATTAAAAAAATGTAATTTAAAAATAATCGAGACCTTCGAACTCTGGTTATACCGCAGAGTATTGAAAATATCATGGACTAATAGAATTATAAATAAAGAAATACTGGAGAGGGTTGGTAAAGAAACAGAACTAATCACCACTATACAAACCAGAAAACTGGAATAACCAGGCCACGTGATGAGGGGACCAAATTATGAAATTTTTGAGACTGATAATACAGGGAAAGATTCAAGGGGAAGATCTGTTGGCCGAAGGCAAAACTCATGGTTAAAGAATCTACGTGATTGGTATCAATGCAGATCGATTGATTTGTTTAGAGCAGCAAGTTCTAAAATAAAAATATCCATTATGATTGCCAACCTCCGTAGGGAGACGGCACTCTAAGAACAAGATTATGTTGAAGAGTTTTAGCAGTTTTGTTCAAGAAAAAGTGAAAACACTATTTAGACATAAATGTACAAAAAAAATTTGAGTTTTGCAGCTGAATTTTGGCATGTTGGTAAGATATTTGGGAGTTCTCTTAATCACAAAGAAATACATATTTAAAACACAGACCTACCTTATAGGTTTTCAGCAATAATGTTAACTATTTTCTGATTATCCGTTACTAAACTATTTTGATAAAGTATGGCTAAAATTTCAGTACACGTATCGTTTTCTCGAATTAAGTTGATTAATCAAAACAATTAATACTGTAAAAAAAGAAAATTCATTGTCCTTAAAACAATTTTGGTTATCATCTGATTATTATTATTATTATTTTAAAAATGATTGTGTTATATCTGTTTTGACATGTTTTAATTAATGTATAATTAATATATAAGTGCAATATGTGTAATATTATGAGATATGTTAAGAATAAACTGATTATAACGGAATTGCCATTATAAGCGATCAAACATATTGTTGGAAATACCAGATATTCCATCTCGTGCCGAAGGTTTAGAATTTCCTACTATTTTGGCTCATTGTCCGCATATTTTATTTTTTTTATTGGATTAACACGAGTATCTCACTCTTTATTTCTAATTTTTTTTTTTGCTATCTACAATAGCTGCTGTATACATTTTAATTTAAGTTTTTTTCAAAATAACAGCTAAAAGACTATATTTTTACTACAAAACTCAAAAAATGTTTAGAGTTTGTTAATAAATGGACAATTAATGACAAACTTTATTCATCCGTATAGGTACATTTATCGAATATTCGGACATAAAATTCTACTTAATATTATAAAAATGACTACTTAAAAAATTGTGAAAAACACTACTTTTATGTTTTCATCTTTTTTTTAGAAAAACGATATACAAATAGAACGTACCTACCAATTCTGACACAACATGTATAGTTCTTAATAAATTAATACACGTAATAAGCCTAAACTCAGGTATTTTAAAGACATGATTAAAATACGTCCAACAAGTACCTACAGCGATGAAGATATTAAATATTTCTACGAAGACATAACAACAGCTATAGAAGAAAAGAAATCAAAATTAACGCTAATAATTGGGGACTTCAATGCTAAACTAGGAGAACAACTATATAATGAAGAAGACAGAGTAGAACACAACGGATATGGCAAAAGAAATGATAGAGGACACACATTGATAAATTACTTGGAGGAAAAGCAACTATATGCAATAAATACATTCTTTAGGAAAAAATCTCAAAGAAAATAGACATGGATTAATCCTAATGGTGAAACTAAAAACGAAATTGATTATATTCTTTGAACGCAAAATTTCATGGTTAAAGACGTAAGAGCCCTAAATCGCTTTTCAACTGGTAGCGACTATAGACTAGTCCGAGCCAAGCTGATCATTAATAGTAGATTTGAAACAAGGAAGAAAATGGAAAATAATCAGAAATTAGACATGGGAAAACTAAAACAAGAAAAACAGACGTACGAAGAGAGAATATAGGAAATATTGCCGTCCAAGGAAGATATAGAACACAAACATATCGATGAAATAAACATGATATTTACTAAATGATATAATGAAAGTGGGTTAAGAAATACCACAGATAGCAACAAAAAAAGAAAGTTTCGTATCTTAGGAAACAAAGATTCTTATGAACACAAGAAGACATTACAACTCAAGGGGACAGAAATAAAATGGAATACAAAGAAATAAACAAAAACTATTAGAAAAAATATCAAGGAGTGTAAACGGAGAGTACAGGAAGAAAAGATAGAGAAAACAATTGAAAAAAAGAGAAACATGAAGTGCTTAAAGCAGAACCTGGGAAACATACCAATTAATAGTATAAAGAACAAAGAAGGAGGGGAGACCAACAATATAAAAGAAATTATACAGATAACGCACGAATATTATACAAATCTCTATAAAAGAGAATAAAAACCAACCAAAGAAATCCGTAATCAGTAACAACTGAAAATAAAGAACGTTAACTCTGATCTACAACTAGAAATCAGTAAAAATTAAATAAAAAGGGCACTCAAAGAAATAAAAAATAACAAATCTCCCGGAAAAGATGGAATAACTGTGGAAATGCTAACAAATAGGGGGAAACTACAGTGGAAGTCCTTTATGTACTAATGAATACAATATTGAACACAAAATAAATACCCACCACATGGAACGAGGCAATAACACTATTATTATTAAAGAAAGGCGTTAGAAAAGATCTGAAAAACTATAGACCCATCACTCTACAGAATGTAATGTACAAACTGTTATAGCAAACAGATTAACAACTAAGTTAGATAATTACCAGGCAATAGAGCAAGCCGGTTTTAACAAAGGTTTCAGTACAAGCGACCATCTGCTTACGCTAAAAATTATAATTGAAAAGGCGTTGGGCTTTTCTGAATATAATAAATAATTATAAAATAAAAATAGAAATAAAAATAAAAACGTTTATTGCCTTAAAAATATATGTACATGTCAAACTTAAATCAAATTTTAGCCTCAAATAAAATTTCTTTCTTCGGCGTACCGCTTTCGCACCGCCAGCGTTTGTTGCTTCTTTCTCTCGGCTCCTGGATTTTCCTCAGTGGTGTCCTTGTCTGCTTCTGTAGGTACTTGTATCGGCAAACGTACCTACTTCCCTGCATGCCTGGTTTTCTAGACCCTGATCAGGTGGTCAATCAGTCTATGGGTGGATCTAAATATCCTCTGGATCCTGTTCTTCTCGAGGATGTCGCTGGTCTTACGTAGTCTTCGTGTGGCCTGGTTGAAGAACCACCTGGTTCTATTCTCGGCCACCTCCCTCAGTGGCGTGTATCCTAGTCTGTTCTTGATTGTCGCGTTGGTAACTCTATCCTCCCATGATGCTTCGTCGATGATTCGGTAGCATGATGTTTTAGTGATTCTAACTTTTTCCAGTGTGATTCCGCAATGGAGCTTCACACTGGTACAGCATACAGAATCACCGACCTAATATGCTTGGTAGAGTTGAATTTTCTTTGCCTTCGAAAGTGGACTGGACCTAAAAATGAAAGGAAGTATTAGTTTTTTAGCTGCATTAGCTTTTACCTTTATTTTTTGTGTATGCACGCGGAAGTTGAGTCTTCTGTCGAGGTGGACTCCTAAGTATTTAACCGTCTCTAATTCCTGAATTCTGTTGCCTCCTACTGTGATCTCGTTCAGTGGTGGTCGTTTGTCCTGGTTAAATCTGATGAACTGCATCTTTTCTGCGTTGATCTTGATTTTCCATTTTTCCGTGTAGTCCGTGATTTTTTCCAGGTGGTTCTCCATGTCATCTATGATTCTTCTTTCGTCTTTTCCGGATGCATACACTGCTGTGTCGTCTGCATACAGGGCTGTAGAAGTCCTTGGATCTGTTGGAAGATCTGAAACAAAAATTTTATATAATATAGGTGATAAAATGCTGCCCTGAGGCATTCCTTCCTGGATTTCTTGGATCGTCGACATCTTTTGGTCAGCTGAAACTTGAATTGTTCTATTGGATAGATACATGTCGCAGATGTTGATGAGGTAGTGTGGAAGTCTAGCCTTGTCCATCTTGAAGATTAGTGCCTTCTTCCAAACCGTGTCGTATGCTTTTTCTATGTCCAGTATGGCTAATCCTGTCTTCTGTTTCCTGTTGAATTTTATCTTGGTGTCGCTGATTATCCTTGCTAGTTGAAGTTCGCAGTTTCTTCCTTTTCTGAATCCGAACTGGTCTTCTTGGATAATTCTTCTTCTTTCTGTGTGCTTCACCAGTCTCTTGTAGATGATTTTTTCCAAAATTTTTCCCATCGATTCCAGGATTGATATGGGCCTGTAGCTTTCTGGTCTTCTTCCATCTTTCCTTGGCTTCAGAATAGGTATGATCTTGGCGTGCTTCCAGTTGTTCGGAAAATGTCCTTTTTCCAAGCAGTATTTGAAGATATAGTACAGCTGTACTATGATCTTCTTCGGAAGTTCCTTGAGGGTGATGTTATGGATTCCTTCTTGTTCTGGTGCTCTGCTTCCTTTCAGCTTCCTGATGATTTTCGCAACTTCGCTTGTGCTGGTATGGTCTTCCTTGTCTATTTGCAACTCGTTCCTTCTTCTGATCCTGTTGCCTCCTTGTTCTTGCATCCGACATATCCTGGTTTTGTCTGTGTGTGCTGCTATCTTCCTTGATATTGCATCTATTTTTTCTTGGATGTCGTAGTATGTTCCCTCGTTGTCCATGATTTGTGGCATCTTTTGTTTTCCTCTTCTTCTTGCCTTCAGCATTTTCCAAACGTTTCCATGGTTTTTTTCAGCTCTTCTGATGTTGTTGTGCCACTGGTTTTCTGTAAGACTTCTTAGTCTTACTCTTATTTCTTCAGATAGGATGTCTCCGTATTCCTTGAATTCCTGTATTCTAGTCCTTTGGAATGCTCTTCTGGCCTTGTTTCTGTGCTTGATGATGTCCTGCACTTTTTTCTGAATATCAAATGTATATGGCATTTGTAGACTGAAAAATCATTTGATAAGGTAGAACATTGGGCAGTAAAGAACAATTTACAAAATAAGAGAATAGACTATAAATATACGGACTTAATTTCCAATATATATGATCAAGCAAAAACATTCATTAAAATAGTTGAACAAACGGAGCCTATTGAGATACGGCGAGGAGTCAGACAGAGTGACACTATATCACCCAAACTATTCAGTTAAGCTTTGGAAGATGTTGTGAGAAAATTAAAATGGGAAAAACAGGGTAAAAACATAAATGGTCAATACTTGAATTACTTGAGATATGTACAAGACGTTGTATTAATAACAGATAAAAGGGAATAATTATAAATAATGATGGATTTAAATAGCGAATCAACAAAAATAGGTCAACAAATAAATTATAACAAAACGAAAATTATGACCAACCAACTAGAAGAATTAATAATTACAATTGCATAAACAACTCTAAAACAAGTAAAAGAATATGTATATTTGGGACAACTAGTTAAATTAAATAAAGAAAATCAGACCGGAGAAATAAAGAGAAGGATACGGTTGGCTTGGGTATCTTTTGAATGACTTTCCTATATAGTAAAAAATAGTAAATACCCCTAATATTTAAAAACAAGAGTCTTCAACCAATGTATACTTCCTGTTCTCACCTACGGTTCTCAAACTTAGACGTTTATAAAGGAAACAGAAAAAATAGCAAAGACCCAAAGAGCAATGGAAAGGCAAATCAGGCTCTCAGACAAGAGAAGAAATACTTAGTTCCGCAACAAAACAAAAGTGACCCGATATATCAACGCAGATAGCAAAACTTCAGTGGAAGTTCGCTGGACATACCATAAGACAGAAAGACGACAGATGGAATATATCGCGTATACAATATTTTGTTGCATAATACTACATTCCTAAAACCGTATACAAATTCAATAGATAATATACCAAATTGTTGAATTAATCTTCGTACAACTGTCAATAATCGATTTTATGTTGAAGGTTAACTTTCTCCACAAATATTTGTATGAATCAAATATTTTTCCAGAGCTCCCCGTATTTGTGGTTAAAATTGTAGCTAAAAACTGATCTTACAGTAAACTATTCATTGCAAATAGAACACTAACGGAAATTAAAAAATATTTTAAACATTTTGGCCTTGTATTAAGTAACCACTGGGATTCACAACAGGAATTAATATATCTACCACACCAACCTATTTTATTATTTGACATTTATGAGAACAAAGCATTTAAAAATTTATAGTGTATTTAAAGTTTATTTGTTAATAATGCACTATTATTAACAACTAATACTAATAAAGTTTGAGATTACTGAAGTCACCCAAGTGAAGCTTCGCGCATTGATTTAATTACTAAAACTGGCCTTGCACTGTGTCCTTAAGGTCCTTATATTTAAAGAATTTACTTAACGAATCATTCGCCTATTATAATTTGAAAAACACACATTTCTTAAACCCCTTTCACGTCACCTAGGATGTAACTTTCTCTATATGTCTTCTTCTTCTCGTGCCACTCCTAGCGGAGATTGGAAATCATCATGGCCACTGCGACTTTGTTAGCAGCGCGTCTAAAAAGTTCAATCGAACTACACCCGAACCATTCACGTAGATTACGAAGCCACGACATTTTTCTTCTTCCCACACTTCTTTTGCCCTTAATTTTGCCCTGCATGATGTTTCTTAAAAGTTCGTACTTTTCACCTCTCACAATGTGCCCCAAGTATTCCATCTTTCTAGTTTTTATCTCATTTAGAATTTCGCATCTTTTGTCTAAAGTTTGGAGTACTTGCGTGTTAGTGACGCGGTCCATCCATGATATTCTGAGAATGCGCCTATAGCACCACATCTCGAAAGCTTCGATGTTTTTTATGGTCAACTGTTTTAGTGTCCAAGCCTCAACTCCATATAACAGGGTAGAAAAGACATAACACCGCAGCATTCGTATTCGTAACTTTATATTGATATCACGATTGCAAAGAGTTTGCGCATTCTATTAAAGACTGATCTAGCGATTTTTATTCTACATCTAATCTCCTTTGCTTGATCAGTATCGTCTGTGATCCAAGAACCTAGATATTTATAACAGGGCACACGCTCAATCGTTGTATTGTCTATTACAAGATTAGCTCTGATGTTCTTTGATTTCGTGATTACCATAAATTTAGTTTTTTTCAAATAAATTTTCAAGCCGTAACTGTTACAGTATATATTGAGACTTTGAACGAGATATTGTAGTTCTACTAGCGTTCCCGTTAGGAGAACTGTATCGTCAGCATAATTTATATTGTTGATCGTCTCACCATTTATTATCAGACCAAGATCTTCTTCCTCGAATGCTTGTTCACAGATAGCTTCACTATACAGATTAAATAAAAGTGGCGATAAGATACATCCCTGCCGGACTCCTCGACGGATTTGAATTTCTTCTCTTAGTCTGCCTTCAACCTTGACATTTGCTGTTTGATTCCAATATAGATTGCATATAATTCGAATATCTCGGCTGTCTATATTTTTCTTTATTAGAACTTGTCTTAGTGGTTCATGTTGTACTTTGTCAAAGGCCTTTTCGAAATCAATAAAGCAGGCGTAAATTTCTTGGTTCATGTCTAAGCATCTCTGTGAGAGAACGTTCATTGCAAACAGAGCCTCCCTTGTACCCAGCCCTTTTCTGAATCCCATCTGAGTGTTACTGATGTCTACGTCTAATTTCCTATAGATCCTATTATGGATTATTTTTAAGAACAGTTTTAGAGCATGACTCATCAAAGCTATCGTACGATATTCGTTGCATTCCTTTGTATTTGCCTTTTTTGGCAGTAGTATAAAGGTCTAACGGAGCCATTCCCTAGGTATTATTCCAATTCTATATATTGTGGTAAATAGATCTAGGAGTATTTTAATAGATTCATCGTCCATAAGTTTGAGCAGTTCTACGGGAATTTTATCAGGACCAGGAGCCTTACCACTTTTTGCTTGTTTGATTGCATATTCTATTTCTTCCTTCTCTGATTATATCAGGCCCTGTATCATCTGTATATTCGTTTGAGATTTCTTTATCTTTGTCATCAAACAGTTGTGATATGTATTCTGTCCATCGGTTCATTTTTTGTTGTAAATCTGTTATAATTATACCATCTGTATCTTTGATCTGTCCTGTCTGTGTTGTTCTTCTCCTTCCTGTCATTTCTTTAATCTTTTTGTGTACATTAAAAAAGTCATATTTTCGCTCCAATTGTTCCAACTCCTGACATTGCTCACTTAGCCATCTTTCTCTAGCTTCTCTTATTTTCTTTTTTATCAGTTTATCTGTTTCTTTGTATCTTATCGGATTATTTGTTTTGTGTACCCTTCTTTCACGCATCAACTGTAGTATTTCCTCATTCATCCATTCTTTATGTTTCCTTTCTTTCGGTGTTAAATTTTCTCTCCCTGCCAACATTACGGCATGTTTAATATTCTCCCATTTTTGGTCTATGTTATCAGTATTTCTATTCAGTTTTTCTATATTTTGTAAATTTTCTTTAATGTTTACTATTGTTTTTTCTTTTATATGTTGTTCATTCAGTCTTTTCACGTCAATTTGTTTCTGTATGTGTTTTTTAATGATCTTTAGTTTTATTCTTAACGTGACTACTACAGGATTGTGATCCGAGCTTATATCTGCTCCTGGGTAGGTTTTAGCTGAGAGTATAGAGTTGCGGAATCTTTGACTAACAAGGACAAAGTCAATTTGGTTTCTGACTACTCTACCTTTGGTGTCACTCGGAGATTTCCATGTGTACAGTCGTCTGTTGGGTAACTTGAAAAGAGTGTTAGCAACTACTAACTCCTCCGCTTGACAAAATTGTACCATACGGTCTCCTCGTTCGTTTCGTTCTCCTAATCCATAGTCACCCACATAACCGTCCACACATCCATGTCCAATTTTGGCATTAAACTCGCCTATTACTACTGTAGTATGATGTTTCTTTATTGATTTTAGAATTTGTTCCAGGTCGTAATAGAAACTTTCAATTTCATCATCATCTTTATCAGCCGTAGGAGCATATACTTGTATAATATTTATAATTTGTTTATTTGACTGAAGTTGTAGTGTCATTATTCTATCAGAGAAGGGATTAAAGCTTGTTACACAGTTACTGATTTTCTTTGATACCAAGACAGCGACACCGTAACGATGAGTTGAACTGATGGTGCCTGAATAATAAAGTGTTCCACTGTTATTCGTGCATTTTCCTGATCCTGGCCACTGTACATCACTTATACCTAGGACATCAATTTTAAGGTTTTCCATTTCAAGGGCTACATTATTTAATTTACCTGCTGCAAAGAGGCTTCTTATATTCCACGTCGCTATTTTTAATATTTTAAGGTGATTGATATTGCTTACACAAGGATTTCGCTGGTTCACGACCTGAGAGTCCCTACGGTCTGTCTGTGGTTTTCCTCTCCTGCCGGATCTTGGGTTCCGAGGTCCATGATCAGTAACATGAGTGATTGGTGTGACATTTGCCATCATGATTATATTATAGACATCTATATGTCTTAAAAAAGAGTAATTCCCTAAAAAGAGTAATTAAAACAAAATTAATGTTTGGCTACTCTTGCATTCATTCAAAAATTCCCGTTCTTCAAAATCTAAACCCTATTTACAAAATATCAAAGTAGCTTCACTTGTGTATCAGTTTCCGAATCAGTTAGTTTAACTTGGCTCACTTTAATAATAATAATAATAATAATAATAATAATAATAATAATAATAATAATAATAACCTGTGGGAGTTTTTATCAGTTCTTCTATCAGGCGCGGCCCCCTGCGAATGGGGGATGCTTTCTGGGTATCCGTAGCGCAGATACCCAGAGGGTAACAGGAATACCTGTCGTGGAACAAAAACTGACACCTGGCAGTAGGTATAAAATGCACACCCATGATAATGGAGAATAATAATTTATGTTTAGGGTCGCTGCCTGGGGATCGCCAGGGCACGTCTGGAGCCGGCGCTGGACGTGACAGCATGCGGGACGTCGGTGGCAGGGTGTTGAGGAGGCGGGCCCCTGTCATACAATCAGCTACAGCCCAACAACAACAGCAAGAACAACCACAAGCGAGCCAAACAACAACAAGAGCTCCATTCGCTGAAGGTGCTGCGCTGGAACATCAGCCGGCGCTCACCCAAGCGGGACGACCGAGGCAGCGCATGAAATGGACTGCGTCCATAAATGAGAATATTTTGCGCTTCTATTACCAGGTGACAAACCTCGGTCAAGAAACGATCGGGTATCGACAAAATCTCTATGCCGAATTTTGCAGGGAGTACCCAGAAATTCAAGTAACTGAACAACGAGTTGCTGATCAATACCGGGTAATTATAAGAAATAATCTTATCCCAGAGACTAGACGCAATACCATCAGAAGCGAAGTCGAACGGGAGATTAATCACCAAGAGGTAAATGTAGATCAAGTCCCTAATGAAAGACATGAGCAGATTCCTGAGCTTACCATACAAGAAACGCAACCTGATAATACACTACAGGACAACAACGAGTTACGCGATACTCTGGTAAGCGAAATGGCACAAGCTGTACAAGAATTTAATGGAACAAATCCACTTAGCAGACCACCGCTACCAAAAATAAACTCTTCTAAAAAACTAGGTGCTCTGTTACAAATTATAAATACTGAAGTCCTACCCAATTACGTCGTAGAAGCCCATACGCTGGAATACTTGCATATGCTTATTTACTGTGCAGCAACAGCAATAGCTAATATAATGGGAATTAAGATCAGAACACGACGGGGGTACCAATGCCGGAAGGACTGATAACAGAGCTGCACCCTGGGAGAAACGGCTTCTAAACAAGATTGAATTACTGCGTAGGGACATTGGTCAAATGACAGAATATATACGAGGAACAACAAGCAGAAAAGTCATTAAAAGAGCTGATCAAATAATGCTAAGCACTGCAAGACACTCGCAATATGATCCAGTAAACATCACAGCCCATCAGTGCCTGGATACATTAAAACAAAAACTCTCCGTTTATTCAGGACGACTAAGGAGGTACAAGGTTAGTAACAGCCGAAAATGTGACAATGCGCTTTTTGAGCATGCCGAGAAGGCGTTCTATCGGAAACTTAATTCCACTGTCGAAAGTGCCAATAAATCATACCCAAGCCAAGAAGACATTCAGGAGTTTTGGGGAAATCAACTTTCCACACCAGCTGCTCTTAACACCAATGCTGGATGGATAGAAGATACGACGCACAGCTGTCAACACTACCGCACAACTGTTTATGAACCCTTCACCACAGAAGAAGTCTCTAATATCATCAAAGAGCTTCATAACTGGAAATCTCCTGGACCAGATGGTGTTCAAAACTTCTGGCTTAAGAAGTTCTGGAGTGCTCATGAGTGCCTGTCGACATTAATTAATCGTGTTATTTCTAATCCGCAGGAAATACCATCATTTCTAACTCAGGGAACAACTTATTTAATACCGAAGGATCAAAATAACACCCAAGATCCAGCCAAATACCGCCCAATTACGTGTCTTCCAACTCTGTATAAATTGGTCACATCCTGTGTAGCCCAGCGTATCTACCAACACTGCGCTCTAAACAATATCATAGAACCTCAACAGAAAGGATGCGCTAAGGGCTCCATGGGTTGCAAAGAACAACTTATTATCGACTCAGTCATTTCTAACCAGGCATACACCAAAAAAAGGAACCTCTTCACTGCTTTTATTGACTATAAGAAAGCCTTTGACTCAGTGCCGCATGAATGGCTGGTAAATATATTAAGAATATATAAAGTCGATGATAATATAGTGACCTTCTTAAGACATATAATGACAGATTGGAAGACTAAAATTCACCTCCAAATACCTGGTGAAAACAATATCGAAACGGAAAATATCGCAATTAACCGCGGCCTCTTCCAAGGAGACTCGCTAAGTCCCTTGTGGTTCTGTCTAGCGATGAACCCACTATCCCAACTATTGAACTCCACTGACTCAGGTTTTAGCATTAAAAACAACAACATTGTAGTGGCGAAGCTTAATCATCTTTTGTATATGGATGATTTGAAACTAATGGCTTCCACTCGAACTCACTTAGATCAAATGCTAAAAACTGTAGAAACTTTTTCAAATGATATTAGTATGCACTTTGGGTTAGACAAATGTCGTGTACTAAATATAGTCAAGGGAAAGGTTCAGCCCGGGGGATTCGACATGCAAAATGGCCAAAACATCGAGGCTATGGGCGAAAATGACATGTATAAATATCTAGGAGTAAAGCAAGCGCGGAAAATTGATCATAAACAAATGAAAATCGAATTAACATCAGAGTTCATACGAAGAGTAAAACAGCTACTCCGCTCACATCTTAATAGTAAAAATTTGTTTAAGGCATTAAACACCTACGCATTTTCCGCGCTTAGCTACTCATTTGGCATTATTAAGTGGACTAAAACGGATATAGAAAGTCTTCAGAGAAAAGTACGAACACACCTCACAAAGGCACAAAAACACCATCCTCGAAGTGCAGTAGAAAGAACGACATTACCACGGTATTTAGGAGGACGAGGACTTATTGATATAAGCGAACAATTAGATAAACAGATTAATAATTTAAGAACTTATTTTCAGGTGCAGGCGGAGACATCTACTCTTCATCGCGCGATTTGCGCAGATGACACAACACCGATCAACCTGAGGGAACAAGAAATGCGCATAAACCATCTTACTAAGAACGAAAAAATGCGCATCTGGATGGGTAAACCTCTGCACGGGCGACATCCGAATGAAGTCAGTCAAGACTATGTCGACAATATAGCGTCGAACTATTGGCTGACATCAGGAAAGATGTTCCCTGAAACAGAAGGTTCATTACTCGCCATTCAGGATCAGGTTATACCAACCAAAAATTACCTGAAATATATTGTCAAAGACCCTCAGGTCCAAAACGACAAATGCCGATATGGATGTCAAGCCCAAGAAACGATCCAACATCTTACCGGAGGCTGCCAGGCATTTGCTGCAACTGAATATAAGGAACGGCATGACTCAGTAGGGAAGATCCTCCATCAAGAGATAGCTATTAAACTGGGACTTCTACAAACAAACCATCTCCCATATTATCAATACGTTCCAGAGAGTATGCTTGAGAATAACAACTACAAGCTATACTGGGATCGTACTGTGCTCACAGACCAAACTGTAGCACATAATAGACCAGATCTCGTGCTAGTTAATAAACTAACAAGACAAACAACTCTAATCGATGTGGCGATACCTAACAACAATAACCTGCGTGTTAAGTACAACGAAAAGATCGCCAAGTACAGAGATCTGGAAATACAAATAAGAAGACAATGGAGAATGGAAAGTACCCAGACGATACCGATTATTCTTTCTACCACTGGAGTCATTCCGAAGAACCTCCTAGAAAACATAAAAAAGCTGGGTCTAAATGAACATCTATATAAGGTCATGCAGAAAGCTGTGCTACTTTCGACGTCTAGATGCGTGCGAAAATTTTTAGGAGATACACCGACGTACCAAGTCACCTAGGACTCGATAACATGGAAAGAGTTCCACCAGAGCTCAATCCTTTTGATACCGTAGGTATCTGGGATGAGTGAATTTTCCCCTTAGAGGGAGTGTGAGCCATATGGCTAAATCTGGATAATAATAATAATAAAGGCCTTTATTCATCACATAATATTATTTACATAAATTAATATTCAAAAAGCTCCAGGCGAGTTTCAGTTCAGGAAATGTACAGTGCGAAGCACTGACACATCCTGTCTGTTCAGCTAACCTGGGCAACAAATAATAAGAAATATCTAGAATTGTAACCAATTAATAGTACTAATATTTATATAAAAACGAAATCAAAAACAAAATGTAAATTAAATAAATTTTAGTTAACTAAATGTAGGAAAATATAAAAATAATTAATTTATCATTCAATTAATATGCGCCCTAAATGTAAGTTCTACTCATAATTATTTATATTATCAAACCTTACCTATGCAATATGTCGTAATTTCTCAAAAACGAACTTTTTAAATTTGTTTTGAGTAAAATTCAAAGCAGTGGTATAATTATTCATAACTTGAGCTATATGATATGAAAAAGATCGCTTATAGTTCTGTGTACGATGATAAGGGATAGAAATGGTGTTTTTATGTCTGATGTTAATATTATGCACATCAGTACGGAATTTTATTTTATTATAGAGATATGGTGGGGTTTTAAAAATAACAATTTTTTGGAATTGACAAGCTGAATGAAAATGTCGTCTGAGTTTCATACTTAACCAACCTGCTTCTTTAATTTTGTAACTTATTGGTTGATTTCTGCGGATACCATGTATCAAACGAAGGCAACAATTTTGCATTTTTTGTATTCGATCACTATCACGTTCTGTAATACATGAATTATAAATAGAATCGCAATAGTTAAAATGTGATAACACCAAGGTATCACACAGCAGTTTTTTTTAAGTCTTTGGTCAATATATGACGGGATTGAAATATAAATTTCAAATTTATATAACTTTTCTGCAAGCACTTGTTCACATGATCACCAAATCTTAAGTTATGATCTATATGTAAGCCTAAGTTTTTGACAGTTGCCTTAAATTCTATCGAAGAATTATCAATGGTGATCATATGAGCAAAATCTCTCAGAAATATTTTTCTTTGTGTCACTGGACCAAAAACTATACCTACAGATTTATTGTTATTAAGCCGAAGACAATGGCTAGAAGAAAATTGAGAAACTCTTTCTAAATCATAATTAATTGCAGCCACTGCCTGTTTAAACTCATCAGGCTTAAAGGATAAGTAGATCTGAGTGTCATCAGCAAAATAGTGCTGATTACAGGAGAGAAAATGAGCAGGAAAGTTTGAAGTATATATACTAAATAATTTGGGACCCAATATAGAGCCCTGTGGTACCCCTTTATTTGTTTTAAGGTAGTTTGATGTCTTACCATTGTAATGAATAGCTTGACTTCTATTACTGAGATAACTGAATAGCATATCAGATGCCTGCTTAGACATACCAATATACTTAAACATTGAAATCAACAAAGAATGGTCAAGCGTATCAAAAGCTTTGGAATAATCCAAAAGAATCAGCACTGTAATTAAGCCATTATCGCAACCACCAAATATGTCATCAGTTATTTTTAAAAGGGCACTATTGCAGCTGTGATCCTTTTTGAAACCGGACTGATTTTCTGGCAGAATTTTATGTTTATCTAAATGAACCTGTAGTTGCTGATTTAAAATTTTTTCTAGGATTTTTGAAAAAGTAGGTAGTATACTAATCGGCCGTATTTCATTAAAACCTGTCGGATTATTAGTTTTCGGTATCGGTACAATTTTAGCAACTTTCCACATCGATGGAAACTCTGCTCTTATAATGCAAACATTGATAATATGCGTCAAATATGGTAATAAAAACGGAAGGCACATATTAATTGTTAGTATATTTATTTTGTCGCATCCGGTAGCAGCACTCTTGATACTTTTAATGACATTTAAAACGTCACTTTCTTGGACACAAGAGAAATTTGCACCGATGTCCACACGAAAATTATTATTATAAAAGTTTTTAATTGTTAAATCAGGATTCATATTAGGAATACAATTTATAAAGTATTCATTCATTGCAGAAATATCACTTAAATTTTCTGATAGTTGCTTAGTATTATCAGTATCTCTACCAAGACCTATCATTTTTAAAGAATCCCAAAGATTTCTCCCGTTTTTATTAACCAATTTGTTTGAATAGAAGGCTTTTTTTTTCTCTTCTGGCAGCTAAAGTAAACATATTTCTAATCGTTTTGTATTCCTCCCAAGTTTGCATGTTTTTGTATTTTTTGTACGTACTCAGTATTTTATCCCTTTCTCTTTTCATAATACGTAAAGTATCAGTCATCCATGGTGCATAATTTTTCGAAATTTTATAAGTTACGTAGGGAGCATGACGATCCAGTACGCATATTATATTATTAGTAAGAAATTCAACTTTATCATCAATACTCTCAATATCAAAAATATTTCGCCAAGGTAGAGACTGTAATTCTTCATAAAATATGATATGATCTATTGCCTTAAAGTTTCTGACAGTTTTATAAACAACTTCTTTCTTTTAGTTTCTATGTTTATTTTGGATATCAACAACTCATGGTCACTGAAATCAACATATTCTACGGCAATATCACGAATCGAATTTCGTTTAGTGGTTAACATATAATCAATGAGGGTTGCAGTACTAGATGTGATTCTAGTCGGTTGATCTATGACTTGATATAACCCCATTGTTTCAAAAAAATCAGAGACAATCTTAGTATCAGGACAATCGGTATTTAATAAATTAACATTAAAGTCACCAGCACAATATAATGTTTCAACCAAAGGTATAATATTAGATAGTATATTCTCAAACTCGTCAACAAAATGTCTGACATTCAATTTAGGTGGTTTATATGCAACACACAATCCATATGATTTATTACGTAAGAATAATTCTAAGCAAAGGTGTTCAATATTGTTACTATTTATTTGTAGAGTTTTATATTTAATTTGAGATTTGATATAAAAATGCCACACCTCCCCCAATTCCATTTCTATCTCTTCTTATCACATTATACCCATCTATACCTATATCCTTATCGGTAATGAAATTTGTAAGCCAAGTTTCACTAACTGCTAAGATATCAAAATTTTTTAAAAGGACACAGTTTTTGAATTCAATAAAATGTGCAGTTAGTGATCTTACGTTAATATGACCAAAAGTAATCATAATATATATAATACAAGGAACAAATTATTTATGAATGTAATATTATAGTAATAATTATTTCATACTCATAGGTAGAGGCATAATATTTAAATTTGTAGAACTTTACATTTATTTTTACAATAACAATAGCAGAAAACAATTAATTAAAAAGAAAACAAAATAAAAAGAAAACTAGAACTCTACGTTTGTGTTTTTGTTTGTCAAAAATAGCACTCAGTTGGCCCCACAACTCAACATTTTGTTAATAGCCAGAAAGCAACAAATATATTTTTACTCACAGGTTGATTGGTCTAAATTTTAATCTCCTATATTCAAGCTGGTAATATGTTTCTTTGCACCACCTACACTTGCAAAAATTTGGCCTTTCCATGACCAGCAGCACTTGTAACCAAACTTATTACACGTGTATTTATAAACAGCTTGATTTTCTTTTGTTAAAAGTTCCATTACAACTAATCCACTGCCCTTTAATTTTGATTTATTTTTAAACACTAAATCTCGTTTCCATCTGTTTATAAACATCACTGCCGTTGGTCGTACTTTAGTTCGACCCACAGTTGGATCTTGTTTTTTATTAATTTTATTTATATATATTTTTATTATATTTATATTAATTTATTATTAATGATTTTTACTACGTGTTGATGTAGTTGTTCTGTCTCACTCTCAGGAATATTATTAAACACAAGACCGTTTAGCAAGTAATTCTGATAATTGTGTTCCATCCTTTTCTCGGAGGAATTACACTTATGTCTTAATTTTTCTATTTCACTTTTAATATCATTAACGGATTTTTGAAAATTCTCTTCGAGCACTTTAATTCTGTCCAAGAGATTATTATTGTTGGGATTAGATGTAGAACCTGCTTCCGCATTTTGATCAATAAGCGATTTGATCTCCTCAAGGCCACCTTTCACGTCGGTTTCTAGCTGCTTAACCTGACTTTCAAGATGTTCCGGATCCGACGTATTGGGCTTCTGTTGTCGACGGGTTTTTCTTAAATTTTCATTCATCGTGACTTAATGAACAATAAATACGATGAATTTTAACTATTAACAAACAATTATCACTATTTTTCACAACTATATATAGGAGCCAACTTAACACAACCTACACTTACAGCGCCATCTTGACGTTATCAATTTTTGATGTCAACTCTTTTTGCTTTGCTGTCCTGTCATTTGTATCTACTACTACAACGTCCTATTGTTGTCTTGCCGTTTGTTTCTATAATCACAAAATCTTTACCTGACGCCAACGAACCCTGTAAGGTATTTATCCACAGTCCAATAGGATGGCTATTACCATATTACACCATTAAATGCCATTTATTTCGCTACAATGTTGACAATTCGGACAAGTTCAATCGATACAATCACAATCTTTTTATAGTGCAACTAAGAGGTCTCGACAGGAACTCGACGATTCCTCGACAGGAAGTTCTCATCATTTTGGGCGATTTGAATGCCAAGATTGGAGCTGGAGATAAGACACAGTAATTGGAGCTCATGGACTTGGAGTCAGAAACGAGAGAGGAGACCTACTAGAAAAAATCGCAGAAGACTCAGAACTAGTTGTCACCAACACATTCTTCCAATTACCACCTCGCAAGCTGTACACGTGAAAATCCCCTCAAAACAGACCCGGGAGAATTATTAGGAATTAAATAGACTACATTTTAGTAAATAAAAGATTTCGAAACAGCTTTATATCTGCCAAGACCTGGAGCAGACTTGAAGACAGACCACGTTCCACTGGTGGGAGTATTTCGAGTCAAACTCAAAACAGTGCAGAAAGGGAAAGCACAATCATACGACCTACGTATGCTGAAAGACTTTGACGCGAGGATGAGAATTCAAGCCACGTTAAACAAGTAAGTGACTGCAATTAGAGACAAATCGAACGAAGAACAAACCATCAAACATATTACAGAAATAGTGCAAAATGTAAAGGATAACCACTTAAAGACAGATAGAATAATGAAGAAAAAAACATGGATGAGATTAGATGCTAAAACCAATGGACGAGAAAAGAGAAGCCAAAAATGACCCAGACAAATATAAAGCCATAAATATATTAATAAGAACGAAAATCAGAGAAGCGAAAGAAAAAATAAGCAAGGGAAAGATGCGAAGAAATTGAGACTACAGCCAAAGTACGATAGTCATAATGTATATAGCAAAGTTAACGAACTTACAGGGGGACTAAGACGAACGCAGAAAGGAAATATAAATGAACACAAAGAGAAATCATACGATTTCTACCTGGCGAAATCGAATTAAAGTCAATTCTCAAGTCTTAGGGAGCACGGCGGCCTATATTTGAATTCGATTTCGCCAGGTAGAAATCGTATGATTTCTCTTTTTGTTCTTAGATGGCGTAGTTACGTCCGTAAATAGTTATTTTTAATAACTATAATCTACGACGGGAAAATATTTTGGTTTGATATGGAGTAGTAACTATACCGCACTAAGGAGATCTAAAGAGATCGAAATACGTATATGCGGCTTGTTGCTGCTCTGTATCTAATCAAAATATAATACCGTCATTTGTTTTGTTTATTTACTTCATTTGGAGTACCAGAAATCGAATTC
The DNA here is from genome assembly GCA_918026665.1 of Diabrotica balteata. Lineage (NCBI taxonomy): Eukaryota > Metazoa > Arthropoda > Insecta > Coleoptera > Chrysomelidae > Diabrotica > Diabrotica balteata. The sequence continues at coordinate 36,450,434 of OU898279.1, read as the reverse complement.
ACTACGAATATAGGCCATGATGAACGGCATTTGGAGTGCAATTTTTAGACTCCCTTGCCGATGCATTCATCAAGCTGTTTGCTTCGCAAGTCTTAGGGAGCACGGCGGCCTATATTTGAATTCGATTTCGCCAGGTAGAAATCGTATGATTTCTCTTTTTGTTCTTAGATGGCGTAGTTACGTCCGCAAATAGTTATTTTTAATAACTATAATCTACGACGGGAAAAATATTTTGGTTTGATATGGAGTAGTAACTATACCGCACTGAGGAGATCTAAAGAGATCGAAATACCGTATTCGCTCCGTGCGTGACTGACGCGACACCTACCGCCTTCATCTGACAATTTTGGAGTCCCAATTTTCAGGTTAAACATATGACATATGTTTGACATTGTTAAATACATGCGACATTGACAATTATTAATAAATTAGTTTTTAACTATATTTTTTCAGTTTATGTACAAAATAAATGTAGTATTAAAACTGGGTTTCTCAAAATTCATCATAATATATCTTTTCAACTCCAAACGGAAAAGAAAGGGAAAAATCTAGTACTGGCAAATCAAGTTTTTCACGCAAAAGAGCATATAATTAAAAACAATAATAGTAAAAGTTATGATATAAAAGCTAAAGTCATCTGCAGTTAGCTTGAAGCCTTATGAAATATCATTCAAGGTAAATTATTTAAATTTTTTCTATTTCAATTGCATAAAAATGAAATTATGTTATATTTACTTTTTCATATTAATAGCACGAATTCATCTTTTTCTTTTCTCTAATTTATATGTAATCTTTGGGAACCTATAAAAACTACACTCACTGTTTTTGCTATTATTAGCACAATTAAATACGCAACATGTATTTTCACACATTTTTGATAAAATTTATGCGTAAAAATATTTTGTCCAATATTCCAATTTTATCATATTTCGCCGCTACGCACGCTGGCATCGTTTCAATGTACCCCTACCATGGTCACGCACGGAGCGAATATGCGGCTTGTTGCTGCTCTCTATCAAATCAAAATATAATACCGTCATTTGTTTTGAAATATAAATGATTTTGACGGAAACATCATCTTGGAGAAACAGAGCAAAATAAGAACGTGGAAAGAATATCTAAAAAAAACTATTTGAAGACCAAAGAGATAACACATTTGAGCTAGACGAAGAGGTAAATGATGGACCAAGAATATTATAGCATTAAGTTTATTCCGCAATATCACAGTTAAAGGATGGCGAAGCAGCAGGCCTAATAAGATACGAGCAAAACAACTCAAACTAATGGACAACCAATCAATAACAATAATAGCAAAGATATTCAACAACATATACAACTCTGGATAAATATTAATAGAATAGCTAAAATCTGAGTTCATTGCACTCCCAAAAAAACCAGAAGCAAAAAAATACGAAGATTACCGTACTATAAGCCTCATGAGTCATCTTCTAAAATTGTTCCTAAAGATAATTTATAAAAGAATCTACAAGCTGTGTAAAAGTCAAATTTCCACCAACCAGTTTAGGTTCACAAATGCTGTTGGTGCTAGAGAGGCTTTGTTCTTAGTACAAGTCTTATTCCAGAGTTGCAGAAACGTCAACTGTGACGTATACATATGTCTGGTTGATCACGAGAAAGCGTTTAATCGATTACAGCACGCCAAGATGATGCAAATACTAAAAGAAACAGGAATTAATAACCAAGATCTGAAAATAATTAGAAGTCTTTACTATAATCAGACAGCAAATCTCAGAGTTGAAGGTAAACACACTGACTATGTGAAAATCATACGTAGAGTGAAGCAAGGCTGTATTTTCTCTCCTCTTATTTTCAATCTATACTCTGAAAGAATATTTATTGAAGCTTTGTACGAAACTGAAAAAGGTATTCTACTAAATGGTTACCGGCTAAACAAATTCATATATGCAGATAACACCATAGTATTTGCGGACAACTTAGAAGACCTACAAGTTCTTATGAACAAAATATGAACAATTACAGTCAACAATATGGACTCAATATAAACGTTTAAAAGACAAAGCTTACGATAATTAGCAAAAAAAGAATAACAGCAGGTCAACTCATCGTCAACCAATACCCTGTAGAAAGAGTGACGCACTACAGCTATCTCGGCACTATAATAAATGAAGAATGGACCAACAACCAGGAGATTAGAGCATGCATCGGAAAAGCTAGATCCACCTTTAATAGAACGGGGGCCTTCTTCAAAAGTCACAACCTCTGTCTTGATATAAAAGTAAGAATGCTGCGATGCTACGTCTTCTCTGTTCTTTTTTTATAGTGTTGAATCGTGTACCTTGACCGAAGATATGTGCAGAAAACTAAAAGCGTTTGAGATGTGGTTATATCGGAGAATGCTTAAGATCCCGTGGACTGACCGAGTCCCAAATAAGAAGGCCTCAGAAGAATGAATAAGAACAAAGAGGTACTGACCATCATCAAATCTGAAAGTTACAGTTCTTTGGACATATTATGCTAAATGAATTAAGATACGCTCTCCTTCAAGCCATCCTGCAAAAAAAAATATTTGGAAAACGAGGTTCAGGAAGAAGAATAACATCTTGGTTAAACAACCTCAGAATCTGGTTCAATACAACATCTGTGCAGCTTTTCTGCGCTGCCGCAGTTAAGATAAAGATTGCCATGATGATCGCCAACATTTGTAACGAATATTCACATCAAGGTCAGATAGCTCAGCGGGCTGTGCGGCTGCCTCTCATTCGCTTCACTGTCGAATGGTTCAGTGGATGTGGGATCGAGCCCCAGCTCGGTGTACAGAAAACAAAAAGTCTAACGCAGCAGTTTAAAATTCTAGATGAATCTACGGCTTAGACTTGGATATGCTGGGATCTGATCAGCCTATGGTGGAGCAGTACGGCAAGAGATAAGGGCTTGCGGCTCGGTGATACTCCTCCATAGATCCCTACCGGACGGGCGTAACGCCTAAAAAACCGGATATATATATATATATATATGTATATATATAATATATATATATATATATATATATATATATATATATTCACATCAAGAAAAAGAAGACGTCTCAAATAAAATTGGAGAACTTGAAGCGGTCTACAAACATAAAACTGAACCTATTAGAGAAAAGAAATAAAGTTTCTGTTATCAATTTTAAATGCACTGAACTAGCAGAATGTTTTAAATAAAGCAATAGTTTAATAACAAAATTCTTGAATATCTTAAGAAAATTTAAGATGGAGGAAAACTTGGGAAAAGACGAAATACTAAACAAATTCTAGACGAATTTATTAGAATAATTAAAACCAAAAAAACAACAACAAAGAACTGCATAAACCGCAAATGAATCTGCAATTTATAAAATAAAATTAGAAATAAATGATTAAAAGGAAAATATTTTCTTGTTTGTGTAGCATCAATTTACAAATTTTGCATTAAATCTCGAAATTAATAGAAATAAACTGACGTAATTTAATACGTATGGAGGAAATTTATTTAATAATATTAATCTAAAACCACAATTTTTCGGTTAAATTAATTACACAGATTTCAGCTTCTGAATGTGGTTACGATAAATAATGTGTGGCTTGACCCTATTAAATCAACATATGTCATGAATGTTAATAGCGACAAGATATTCCGCCTCAGTTTCGATGACGTCATCATGATTATAGCGAGCCCATTTGAAAAAACTACAAACTATAAGGAAATTCACATGCAGCTCCCAATACGCCTAAAAATAAATGCTACAAATACAAAAACAGTGACAAACATAAACGACCTTAAACGTATAAGTATAAATGGCAATTAGATCGAACAAGTCCAGGAATAGAATTATCCATTAGGCCAGATTCTAAAACTTGACAAAGATACTAAAGTGAGGAAATTACTTGAAGAGCAAGACTGGTTAGAACTCTAGTAAGAGCTAGAGTAACGATAAATCTACAAAAATAAAGAGCAAAGATGATAAACAGTTGCAAACGCATAGTTTGGAATTCACTAAATCATCCAGAAGCATACATAAAAAATATAGCCGAAACTTTACATAGTAATAATGACAAACCTATAAGTATCGACGATCACAATAAATTAATAACAGACTCGGTTAAAAACACACAACTTAAATGTTGCAAGAAAAATGACACCAAAGGTGAAAAGATTAGCAAAGTTACAAAAGGTCTCATGCAAATACGACGAAACCTAAGCGAGAACAAAAAGGGAAACAAAGAAGAATATAAAAAACTAAATAAAAGAATTTCAGCGGAAATTAGAAAAGATGTAAGAAGATATAATACTAACGTAATTACTCAAACATTAGAAGAGAACAAAGGTTTAAAGATAATGAAAAGAAAACTCACACAAAGTAAAAAAGAAATATACAAGCTGAGAGATAAAGACGGAAAGGCAACAACAGATAAACAAAACATTCTGAAAATAACCAGTGAGTTTTATAAAGACCTCTATACCAGCCAAAGACCACATGACAATTTCCCGACACGAGTAAAGACTCATAAATTAGGGATTGGAAATACTTTTACCCATTACTGTGTTAGAAGTAAGAGCAGCTTTAAAGGAAATAAAAAACCATGGATCGCCTGGTGATGATGGACTCGTTATCGAGGCAATAACGGCAGGAGGAGAAATTTTATTAAAATCAGTAAGCGAACTGTTCAATAAATGCTTACATGCGGGTACGATTCCAAAAGACTGGAACAATGCAGTAATAGTCTTGTTACACAAGAAATGCGATATTACTAAATTAGAAAATTATAGACCCATCACCCTCTTGACGCATATGTATAAACTCTTTATGAAAGTCTTAACAAAGAGGCTAACACCTAAACTTGATTTCTATTAGCCCAAAGAACAGGCAGGCTTCAGGGCAGGATATGGCACAAATAACCATTCGCATACCATAAAGATCTTAATAGAAAAGTGTATCGAGTAAAACATACCACTGGTTCTTGCATTTGTCGATTGTGAGAAGGCTTTTGATTCTGCAGAGTTTAAAACAATATTGGAAGCCGTAAATCAAAGCCGAATAGATTACAGGTACACGACACTAGTCAAAAACATCTACGAGAACGCTACATCAAGTATACGACAACACGAAGACACAGAAAAATTCAGCTTAGGTCGAGGAGTTAGACAAGGAGACAGTATTTCACCAAAATTGTTCACGGCAGCTCTAGAGTCAATATTTAAGAGCACTCAATGGCAAGATATGGGCATCAATATAGATGGAGAAAGATTAAATCACCTAAGGTATGCAGATGATGTTGTATTAATCGCAGATAACTTACATGATAATACAGTTTCTATCATGCATTCGCTTAAAAGTCTGTCTGAAAGAGCAGGATTAAAGATGAACTTTGAGAAAACTAAACTTATAACAAATCTCGTAATGAGTGGAAATATAACTATTGACAATAATACCATACAACAAACAGTCACTTACAAATATCTGAGACACGAAATTAAAATAAGCAGAAACAATCAGTTAGATACTTAAGAACCGCAAAATACTTTAATACTTAAGGAGGAAAGTGTTATTATATAAAATCATGAATGTGTTGCTTGTGTGAGTCCATTTCAAATAGGTAAAGAAATAATAAATAAGACTTACAATCAATTTAATTTAACTATCAGACGACCGGTTTCGCTTTCTACAATATGCAAAGCATCCTCAGGTCTCGATACAAAGTTAAACAAATGATGCCGGTACTCTATTAATAGATGGATGGTAGAACATGGTTGAAACTACTTTATATTGTTGAATGGAGAACTCAATTCTATCACTGCAGTTGTTTGACAGTACACGGAAAGTTCTTGAGGAGATAGATTTGATCCAATGAATTAGAGATATGTGTGAGATTGTTTGTTAAATGTAAGTGATGTAATATACATTGTGTTATTAAAGGCTATTTATACTTATTCCAGAGATATATTTTTGAAATGTGTGTTATTTATTGAGTAATTGTTTTTTTGAAGGTGACAGTTTTATGACAATGAATAGGTGTAGATGTAAAGATTGTGTGGGTGTGCAATTATTTTCACAACTTGTAGTTATCAAATTACTTTGATAAAGTTCTATTGGCAATGAGTTAATTATTGGAATAGTCAAGTAAATAAAATGTTAAAATACAGACAATTAAGGATAATTTAAACACACTAAAACAGAACACACTTAGAAGGGACAAAACAAACATTGAATTTAAAAGGGGGAAGAAGGACTTTAATGTCCTTCCCCCCTTTTAAATTCAATGCTGAAACAACAGAGATGAAAATACTCCGACGAATATTCAGGGAGAAGTCTATTGGATCTATTGGAGAAGAGCATGCAATATAAAAGACATAAATGGATGGGTGACAAAACGAAAACAGGAGCGGAACGAACATATCAGTAGAATGGCAGAGGATAGAATAGTACGAATAGCACGAGATAAGTCACCAAATGAAAGTACATAGTAGAAGGAAGAAGAAGTAAAATTTCAGTTGTTTTTAATCCTTAATATGTTTGAATTTGTAAATTTTTTTGAATAAAAAAAAGTTAAAACATTTTATCTACTCTTGCTGTTAAAGTGTCACTTTATCTACCCTTTCGGTTAAAGTGATACTTTATCTACTCAAAGTTGTTATAGCAACACTTTAACATTAGCTATGGAAAAAAATTATTAAAAACTGATTTCCACTTTGTAATTTAAATACACCTGTAGAAATTATAAAGCCATATAGGAATAAGTTTTACACAATGAAAATAAGATGGCAACATATTACTATGTTGATAAATATGTTGTAATATTACTACAACCACACATATTTTACAATTTTTCTAATACATTAAATTAGTTAAAATAATCATAATTTAAGTTAAAATTTCCAAATAATAAAACCGATTAGCATACTAAGCGCCATATATTTCTCGTTACATAATTATCAAATTTGCACCTCATTATGCAATAATACGAAAACCCCAGAAAAGTTTGGAAATTTCAAACCACTCATATTTTACCTGAGTGGCGAATAATCCTAACATCTCTGCATATTAAATGGTATAAGACGGGAATTTTAAGAAACCGTTTTATACCAAAATGCATACATGGCACTAAATCGAATAAAATTGTATATCAGATACCAGACAAAATAAATATTATATAGTTATTCTTTAGAAAAAGTTGTCCTTAGTGTAAAACCTAAGATGCATCCAACATATATCAAATTTTGTTAATCTGATACGAGGTATGTCAAAAAATATAAAAAATTATTTGGTTTCAAATTCAAAACGATGTTTTAATATGCAATTACTTCTTTCTAATTGAAAAAATATTTTGTAAATTTTTCTCTTATGTTCCGACAGAAAAAACGTTACTAACTCTTTAATGTTCGTTAGATTCCGTGCGAAGTTGTCTGTCTCCCATAGAAAAAGATGCTTACTGATGAACTAGAATAACTCTAGAGAATTACCAGAAAAAGAGAAAAGAACAAAAAGGGATACATAAAAGAAAAACTAAATCATTGATGGATTCGACCGTTACTTGATGGAAATTCATTTTATGTAACAATAAAACACTTGAAAACTTTGTTTTCAAACTTCCACAAAGTTCACTTTAACCTCTTATCACTACAGCTATTTCGGCTGATTGCCTTTCTCAAGTGATCTATTTTTGGCATGCGTTTACACTTTATAGTCTCTAATGAAATAGGTTGGGGAGCGGAGAACTGTTTGTCTCAAGTTGGTCATTCAGAATTATATCTGTGTTTTTTAATTTGTTGATTTCCATAGATTCTAACAAGGATAGCTTAAGACCTTTATTTTAAATGTAAAGAATTTTAAATTCGTCACTAAAAGAATTATTGTGATCTAGAAGGTGAAGTGCGTATGTAGAATCTGTTTTTCTATTATTGAAAGCCCTTATATGTTCTGCTATTCGTTTATTAAAGTTTCTACCAGTTTGACGATGTAAGTTTTTGGGCAGTCGCCACATTTAAGTTTGTACACACCACTGTTTGTTTTTTTATTTTGGCTCTTGTTTTTGATAAATTTGCCTAGGTTGTTATTTGTTCGGAAAGCTGGTGTTATTCCTTTTTTTTATGTGTTTAGTTATTTTTGTTGAAATGTTGCCTGTATATGTAATCGAGCAGAAGCTACTGGGTTTTTTCTCTGGTGGTGGAAATACTAATTTCAGGACTTTCGTGTGTAATTTTTGATTTAACATTTTATTAATTGTTTGTTCGTTGTATCCGTTGTTTACTGCTATTTGCTTAATGATATTTAATTCTGTCTCAAAGTTGTATTTTGACATCGGAATTTCTGTTAATCTATGCAACATACTATGATAGGCTGCCAGTTTATGTTGTGTTAGATGGGATGATGAATTGTGTATAGTCGTGTCAATATGGGTAGGTTTGTGAAATATGGAGAAGTCATGTTTATTTTTAAGTTTGATAAATTTTTAAAATTTTTTAGATTTAAAAATTTAATTTAATTATTTAAAAAAATAGTCTTAGTGGCCACCTTCTACAATTACGAGCTACACTGTAACTTTCTGTCAGCTCATCCACCGTATCAACCCCTCCTTTTGTAAAGTTATAGAAACTTATTATTTCTGGTAAAGGTTAATCTCCGGTAGATTTATCTATTTCATCATCGTGATGAAGTGATAATAATAAAATCACGTTTTTCCCGTTTTTTGGAACAAAGGATACCATAGTTATATGTTCCTGAAATCCAAATACCGAGGACTGTAGTTGTCTGCTCTTAATCTGTATACATTCTGGGGGAATCCTCGCTTGTTTTTCCTCAGAGTTCCTACTGAAGTTAAACTGTCGTTCACGAAAAATTTTCACAAGTTCGTAAGAGGTATACCAAGTGATATTTCAATTTTTACCAGAAATTGGTGCCATCAGTCTTTGGACAATATCAATAGGTTTATTGCTTATTTGGTACGGCTCATCTGGCTGGGTCCGTGCATAAATTTCCATATTAAAAACATTAAAAGGAATTTACTAGGGTCTGAATTTTTACTAGATATTTTGCGGGCTTGTTCGGATATAGCAACGCTTATGAAAAGAGTCTAACTTCTCGTCAATAGTCAAGTACTGTCCTGGTAAGTAAGTTTGTTGACAATTTGCGACAATTTTTTTAAAAAATGCCCTAATAGGTGCCAACTTATCAGAGTGTTGCCTTTCTTTTTGATTGTTTACATTATCGAAACGTAAGCACTACAATATAAATTTAAATCTATTGATTGCCATTACTGAACGAAATAATATCGATTCCTAGATGAGGCCAAATATTGCCTTTATTTGAACAATATTGGTTCTGCTACAATATGCTTTATCTTTGTAGGTTAACGTTTTTTTTATCTATCAATACATTGGTGCAACAAGGTAAGAGTTAAAACCGGCAATAAATATTGCAACGAATTTAAGACCACAAAAGGCTTATTGCAGGTATGCTCTACAGCTCCGACACTGTTCAAGATATTCCTCGAACAAATATTAAAACCATGAAAAAGGAATAGTGAAGGAATGGGAATACCAATCCGGGACAATTTCTTGTACACATTAAGCTTTGCAGATGACCAAGTGGTAACGGCTCAAGATGAAGAAGATCTGTGCTATATGCTCTGAAAATTAGAAACGGAATACACTAAAAATTGACTGGAAATTAACCTAGAAAAGACCGAGTATTTAACAACAGAGCAAGAACCAGTGAGAAATTTGGAAATGGACGATAATAGGAAAATTAACGGCACTGAAAAATTAAAATATTTAGGATTCATCTTCTCAAAAAATGGAACCACCGAGCAAGAGATAACCAGCAGATTAGCACAGACAAGAACATGTATTAAACAAATGAACGGGGTACTGTAGGATAGACAGATTAGCAGAAATACAAAAGAAAGAATTTATAACACCTTGGTACGCAGTATAATGACCTATGAAGCAGAGTATTGGGTAATAAATAAACGAAACAGGTCCAAAATCACAGAAACTGAAATGGAGTTCATAAAAAAAAGCTGCAGAATGACAAAAATAGATCACATTAGAAATGACGAGATAAAACGAAGAATGGAAGTAGAACAAGACATACTCAGCTACACCGAAGAAAAACATTTAACTTGGTATGGACATATGGGAAAAACAGATCATACACGGTGGATAGCAAAGATTTCGGATTGGAGCCCAATAGGAAGGATACAGAGAAAGATTCAAGGAAGGAGATCTGTTGACCGAAGGCAGAACTCATGTTTAAAAAATCTACGTGATTGGTATCAATGCAGTTCGATTGATTTGTTCAGAGCAGCAAGTTCTAAAATAAAAATAGCCATTATTATTGTCAACCTCCGTAGGGTGACGGCACTCTAAGAAGAAAAAGGAAGGAGGAAGAAGATCATGGAGGGATGTAGTGGACGAGGCCATAGAAAGACGAATCCTTAGAGATGGAGAATGGGCAGAACAGAAAGGACTGGAGACGTTGGCTGAAAGAAGGAAGACGGTGACAGCTGTAAAAATCCTTATATAGATAGATAGACATTGGTGCAGACCGTGATACGTTCAAGCATTTCTTTATCAAAAAAAGAAGCCAGCAATCTAAAAGAGTCTTAGCGTTTTTAGCATATGGTTGTTGGTAGAGATTTTGTTCTCCGTCCTCGTTCTAACTGCTTTATTATTATAGTGTTTTCTCCATTTTGTTTTGAAATACCTACATAAATTAGAAGGATATTTTTATCTTATTTTTGCTTATTTTCAGATTCCAATACTTCTAGTCCCTTAATTTTTTTATTTTGTACACCGTCAGACTGCTTACTTATGTAATCAATTTTGTTTTCATCGTCGGAATCCATAATTTCGTACTCATCATCTTCGAGTTCCTGCCAAAGTGCTAATAGTTTGGCTGGTTCTTTTTCGTAATTCATTCTAGAGAAAAAAGTTTATATGTACAACAAATAACGCCACGAATTAATATTGTATTAGTTACCTTAATTAAAATTGTGTCTTTGTCACCCAGATGGGGTCTAACCGGATTGCAGAACACTGTCCTAACTTTGACGATCAACTTACAACTGAAATTTGTTCAGAATACCCAAGGCAACATCTTTCAGGAAGCCATAGGCAACCAATAAAACATCCTTGTCCAAACCATAGAATTATGCTAGTTCTAAGTGTGTTGGGGATACATTAGACCCCACCTGGGTGACTACGGGTTAATGTATTTTGTTTTGTGGAAATTTGCTTATAAATTTTTATCGGAACGGAAGAGTTGTCATATTTGTAATAAATAAAAATAATATTTGATTATCGATAATTTGAGAGAAATTCGCAATTTTCTTTTTGAGGATGTAGTTGCATATTAAAACAGTTTTTTTTTTGTTTTAACTGTTTTAACTGAGGATGTAGTTGCATATTAAAACAGTTTTTTTTTTGTCTTCTAAAGCTCTGGAGAGATTAGGAAATGCCGAAAGGTCTTAATCTCGATGAAGGAAAAATCCGAATCTGCACCTCCACGCGGTAGAGGACGGGCAACATCAATTTTGATGGCTAACGCAGATAGGGACCGAGTGATTGCCGGTATAAGCAGTCCCCCACTTACCGACCAACGGCTCCGGGCGGACGAGTTGGTAGGTGGCAGGGCACTCTTTTGTCCTAGGGCTGAGAAACCGGCCCCAAAGGCGGAAGAATCAATGGTTTGGTCAACGGCATAAGAATATAGAAGGCAACGAGAAACCACTATATTAAAGATCCCTATGGATATCTCTAGTACAATTATAATGGCTGTACAACTCAATAAAAATTCGCATACTGATCATGGACATCGGAGACCAAGATCCGGCAAGAGAGGTCATTCCCATGACCACAGGGCCTCTCAGGTCGTTAATATGCAAAATCCCTGTGAAATACCCAATAAAACACATTTAAGAAAAGTCCACACGAATTGTCTGAAGAGGATATCCACTTGGAACGTTAGGACGATGGCTCAATCAGGAAAAATCCAATGCGCAATTAAAGAAATGGAACGCATGAAAATAGAAATAATGGGCATAAGTGAAATGAGGTGGCCTGACTCAAGTTATTGTGATATAGAAGACTACAGAGTATACTATTCAGGATCAGAAAATGGTAAATATGAGAATGGGGTTGGAATTATCACGCATAAAAGTATAGCCAAACAAGTCAACAACTTCATACCAGTGAACGATAGAATCCTCCTGTTACAAATAAATACGTCACCGGTGAACACAAACATCATACAAGTCTATGCACCCACAGCAGACCATAGTGATGAAGAAATATCAGAATTCTACAAACAAATAAGCAACCTTATAAGAGATATACCGAGACACGAACTCCTTATAATCATGGGAGATTTCAATGCAAAAATAGGTAACGGAAAAGAAGGGCAACATATTGGTCCACATGGATTAGGAGAGAGAAATCAACGCGGAGAAACAATGAGTATCTTTGCAGCTGAGCATGACTTAATCGTGCTAAACACATTTTACAAACTACCGCCTAGACGCCTGTATACGTGGAAATCACCTAGAGACAACGGAGAAGACGTTATTATTAGAAATCAAATAGACTATATGCTTGTTAACAAAAGATATCGAAATAGTTTCAACAGTGTTAAAACCTACCCAGGCGCTGATATTCAATCTGACCACAATCCTTTAGTGGGCGTGTATAGAACTAAGCTAAAGAAAATACGCGGAAAAACTGTAAAAAAACATGACATGAGAAAACTGAAATGTAGCGAAGTAAAAGAAATAGTCAGCAAAACATTAAATAGAAAATTTAAAGAAATCGATAATACAACGGAAAGCACAGAAGATAAGATAGAATCCCTTAAGAAAACAATAGACGACATTAAAGACAATTTTATGAAGAACGAAGAAGGTAAGAATAAGACATGGATGACGACAGAGATTCTGCAACTAATGGAAGAAAGAAGGAAAAACAAGAACGATAACTCCATGTATAAAACATTACAGCGAGAGATACAGAGAAAGATCAGAGAAGCCAAACAGAAAGAACTGGAAAAAAAATGCCAAGAAATCGAAATTCTCCAAAGTAAATACGACGACTTCAACGTGCATAAGAAGGTAAGAGAAATTACAGGTAAATGTAAAAACAGAAGAATAAGTAAACTTGTTAATGACAATGGAGAGATAATCGTGGACAAAGAGAGTATCAATGATACCTGGAAAAATTACATAAGAAATTTATTTTTTGATGAGAGAGAGAACCAGCCCCCAATACCTACGGAAACAGGACCACCTATACTAGTGGCAGAAATAAGAGCAGCCATAATATCACTAAAAGAAGGTAGAGCTCCAGGACCAGACGGAGTACAATCTGAATTTCTTAAACTTCTTGATGATGAATCTTTAAGAGTACTATGTAAAATCTTCAATAATATCTATGACACAGGCAATATCCCAAAAGATTGGCTACTTTCAGAATTTATTACCTTACCAAAGAAACAGGGAGCAAAAAAGTGCGGAGAATATAGGCTAATAAGTCTAATGAGCCATACATTAAAACTTTTTCTTAAAATTATACATCGTAGAATATACAAGCTATGCGAAGAGAGAATACAAGACACACAGTTTGGATTCATGAAAGGCGTAGGTACAAGAGATGCACTGTTTAGTCTACAAGTATTATTTCAAAGATGCAGAGATATGACTTGCGATATTTACACCTGCTTTGTGGACTACCAAAAAGCATTTGATACAGTTCAACACCAAAAAATGATGGATATTCTAACAAAAGCCCAAATGGATGATAAAGATCGGCGTATAATACAAAATTTATACTGGAACCAATCAGCCACAATAAGAACGAATTTTGGAGGTGAACCAACGGAAATGATCCAGATTCTACGAGGCGTTAGACAAGGTTGTATACTTTCACCTATATTATTTAATCTATATTCAGAGGAAATATTTAGTGAAGCCTTGGAAAAATGCGAACATGGAATACTTCTAAATGGAGAACGCCTAAACAACATTCGTTATGCAGACGACACCGTTATTTTTGCAGACAGTTTGAACGGTTTACAGCAACTAATAAACAAAGTAAATGAAGTAAGTGAAAGATTTGGACTTCAAGTAAATATAACAAAAACTAAATTTATGATCATCAGCAAAAATAAAGTTAGAGACGCTCAACTACTTATCAATAATACACCAGTGGACCGAGTAAAACAGTATAACTATCTTGGAACAACAGTAAATGAACAATGGGATCACTCACAGGAAATAAAATGTAGAATAGAGAAGGCTAGGAGTGCATTCAATAACATGGCCAAACTCTTTAAAAGCCACAATCTTAATCTGGAGATAAAAGTAAGGCTCCTACGATGTTATATCTTCTCAATATTGTATTACGGAGTTGAATCCTGGACACTAACTGAAGCAATGGAGAAAAAACTTGAAGCCTTCGAGATGTGGCTATACAGGCGAATTCTAAGGATATCATGGACAGACAAGATAACCAACGAGACCGTATTACGAAGAGTGGGCAAAGAAAGAGAGGTGATGTATACCATTAAAAGGAGAAAGTTGGAATATCTCGGACATATAATGAGAAACAGCACTAAATACAGATTACTGAAGGTAATCCTACAGGGTAAAGTATTCGGAAAGCGAGGAATTGGGAGAAGGAGAATATCATGGTTGAAGAACCTGAGGAAATGGTTTTCCACAACAACAACGAATCTATTTAAAGCATCAGTCAATAAAATAATTATAGCCAGAATGATTGCCAATATTCGGAACGAATAGGCACTGAAAGAAGAAGAAAACAGTTTTTAATTCCAAACAACTTTTTATTCTAAAAATTTTCGATATTAGGAAAGATATAGATACTTTACTTTTGTATGAAATTCGTATTTTTTGACATGCCTCGTATAAAATTAATAAAATGTGATATCTGATGATTGCATAGGTTTTAAACTATGAAAAACTTTTTATAAAGAGTAACTTTTTTTCGTTAAATTAATAATAAAAAACTTTCCTATATGATGCCAACTTAATTGGACACAGTATAGAACGAGCCATCGATAAACGACACAATAATATTCTGAATCAATAATATGTTTTAATATTGTGATCTGGTTACACCGTAAGTTAATCTTCTCGATTTTATTCCATTAAATAGTAAAAAAAATTAACTGAATCTTCTAGGAAATCTCCCTCTACCTCTTCTACCTTGGGCCATTGCAAGTTTTTCGAGATTGTGTCTTCCAAAATCTAAGTCGAAATAAACCGAACTATAATATTTGTTTTATTACTTGCCTCCTTGGTCTTATATTTATGTTTGGTTGTCTTAATATTGACTCATTTGTTTCTCGAGAGTTTAGCATTTAGCAGGATATGGAAAACTGAGAAAAACAATTACCTACAACGTTTTTGCAATTGCTAATCTGCCATACAATAACACAAAGTGCTCCCACAAAATAAAACGTACACCAAATATTCTAATAGGTTTGTAATTATTATAATATACAATAACCAAAAAATTACAAATGTATCTCTATGTTATCCGGTCTGTAACTGGATTGGGCTGGAGAGAGTCTGGATGATAATCTTCTTTCTTTGGCATTTAAATAAATCGAATGAAACTGGTACTCTGGTGACTACTTCGTTCCGTCGGGTTTCGGATGGATTGAAAAAAGGCTTTGAAGATGATACTTGATGGAAATTCGATGCTTTGATCTTCGTTCTCGAATCTGTTTTAACTGATGCTTATTATTTTTCAAATGGGTAATAACTCCTTTATATGGTTCGTCTTCTTTGTGCTCTTTATTAGGATTAATAAGTAAAATTAGTTATTGGTGGCTTAAAATACATAAGTACCCTTAAACAAATGTTCACATAGCGGGAATTCACCTGCTAAAAAACTAATAATAAAAAATCGATACATTCTTTTTTATAATAGGTAATATATTTGTAGTGTGTTAATTTTCTATTAAAGAAGTGCAAGAAGTCAATTAAATCAAGTACGATATATGGAAAGAACTTTGTCTCATGCGATTAAAAAAAAGACACATTTTAAAATTAAAACAGAAAAAAAACTATAATATTTATTAACATAATTCTTTTGTAGATGATTAAGTAAGTCTTGAAGTACATAAAAAAATTTTAATAACGATTTTAACTTCATTGGTGTCCTGTAGATGGCGTGTAGTAAAAGACACTTTGTGGGTCACCTGTAACAGATATTCAAAAAATTCAAAATTCAGTATTCGTGAGACTCAAAACTAGATGATAAACTTTAAAATATGCAAATTGTATTGAAGAGTTTATACGATTTTTTTCAAAAAAGTCGAAAAATCGCTATATTTTTCGGTGGAATTTACCCATATATAATAAAAGGGGGGTGGTTTTTAAATATTTTAAAGGTTTATCATCTAGTATTTTATATGTACATTCGAAAAATTTTTGGTTTTTTAAAATCGGTTTAGAAGGTTCGGAGAAAAGTGTCTGACCAGTTTTAAAATGTTACTTTTGAGAAAAAGCATTTAAAGTTTTTTTTACATAATTTTCGTGAATAAAAGGCTGATAACTCTATACTCACGTTTAATCGGCCATTCCTGGTGAATATTGAGGACTCTCTTCATCCAACAGTTGTTGTAAATGGCTTTGTAAAGTTGTAAATTTCAATACAACGTCGCGATGTTTTATAATTAATTCATTTGTTCATGTTCGACTGGAGTCTCAATTCACGCCGCGATGCTGCCAGTGTAAGTGTAAAAACGGAACACACCTAGATCGCATGTTAATTCAACGAAAACGTACTTATTTATAAATGTAGATATGAAAATATTTTATAACTAAAAAAATGGTTATGTTTTATTGCCAAAAACGGCTTGAAAAAAAAGTTGATTTCTAAAATAAAAAATAAAAAGGAATTTTAAAAATAAAATAATTATATTACACTCTTTTTAATTTGAAATTATAAAACAATATTTGGAATAATAAATGTATTTAAGTATAAATTTTATAACTCAAATAATACCTAATGAACACAAACAAAATTGATGCTAATAAAACATTATTTATATCTGCACAAACCAGACTTTCAGGAAAAATCGGTAGACGGAAGCAACACCGTCGGCGTGCAATATACGCTACTATAAACCGCTAAGGAGAAGTAATCCAGTGGAACAAAATAAATTTACACTGGTTAATTGCAACGCAGAGAATCTTATTATTTGTAAAAAAATCCTATGTTCCGGATTTAAAATTCCAAATCTAAATGTGTATAGTAAACGCCAAACGTTATACAGATATACATACTATATGAAAATTAATCACTAATACATACCCAACTTATATACAACATATACAAAAGCAAGAACAGCTGGAGCCTCGCGCTCGCCCGCGCGGAGAGAAACCGGTTTTCATATGTGCGTAGATGACGTTAATAAAATAACTATAACTTATATTCTAGTGGGAATTTCTTTTTAAAATTTTAGGAGGGAGGTTTTGAATGTATATGGAAGCGATTTATAAAAAAAATAAAATTAATTTTTGAAAGTTTCGCATGAGACTGTCCCCTTATCATAAGTCATAATTTTATGAATATACTGTTATCTCATTGAATTTTATTTTTAGCATATTTCACGAACCAAAGATAATGATTCCTGCTGCGGAAATTGTCGAATGGTTTAATCATAACTTATTAAATGTGAATGTTATATCTGTTATAATTTCTTTGAGAATCAGTATTTTAGGTAAGAAACGAGCTACTTAGCTAAGTAGTGCTTCTTAGACTAATGAAATTCGATGTATCCGCTCTCTTTTCTATAAAGCTGAAAAATCCAGTTTTCTAAACAATTTCGAACGTTTTAGTCTATAAAACTGAAGTTTTCAGTTTCTTCGACTAGACCCATATAAATGACCAGCGTCTTTTCTATAAAGCTAAAACCGGAGCAGTGTTATAGAAGTTTTAAAAAACATTTGTCTGTCAATATTTTAGCTATAATGCGAAACTAATATTTTTTCTCCATGTGAATTTTATTATCCTTATAAATATATGTGTGAATATGGATTTAATATAGGATATATTAAACGTAAAATACGAATTATTTAACTTAGCAGTGTTAACTGGATTTTGGAGTGTAAACAAAGACGAAATTTTTTTTACATGGCCCAGGGGCGTACCAGATAAATTTTATACTTTAAATATTCGATGATAATTAGCAATGATTAGCGAATAGCCAGAATGATCGCCAACATTCGAAACGAATAAGCACCAAAAGAAGAAGACTCTGTTTCAAGTACCAGAAACTAAATTCACTACGAATTTTTACCGTGATGAATGTGGAATGCAAATTATAGATTTTATTGCCGACTGATTTATCAATCTGCCTGCGTTGCAAGTTGTAGAAAGCACAGTAGTAAATATTTGAATTTAGTTTCACCAAGTAGGAAATCTTAGGATTCCTAGTGTTTTTTATTAG
Organism: Diabrotica balteata; assembly: GCA_918026665.1. Classification (NCBI taxonomy): domain Eukaryota; kingdom Metazoa; phylum Arthropoda; class Insecta; order Coleoptera; family Chrysomelidae; genus Diabrotica; species Diabrotica balteata. The sequence goes on along the minus strand of OU898279.1, from coordinate 36,431,959 downwards.
AGGGCGTTGTAACATCTGTAAATAATTATTTTTATAATTATTGTCCTATGACGGGGGAGATTTTGTTTAGACTTAGAGGAACTGCATATATGTCGCTCTGATGACACCAAAAAAGATGTGAAATATGAAATACGTATAAGCGGCTTGCAGATGCCCTGAATCGAAATAAGACCTAATATCGTCTTTCTGACATAATATTTAACTTAAACATACCAAGAAGCCAGAAACACTTGAACAAGAAACACACTTGAAAAGGAAACATAAAACTTAAATAAAATACTTCTCATGGTTTTATTTATTTATTTATTTTTTTGTATAAAAATGGATAAATAGTCTTCCTCTAATGTGCGTGTTTGTTTCTGTTCGATATTTTGACTCCCTTGTTAGGATTCTTTGTATTTGCAAGGCTATTTTCAAAAATCTTCTCTTTAATCCACGGAAGAAAATATGAAATATTTGTATATATTCCGGGCCATCCTTCGGTTCCGCAGCCAAGACCTAAAATTGTAAAAATATGATTTTTAACAAAAAAATATATTAAATATATATTATATATATATATATATATATATATATAAATATATATATATATATATAATAAGGATCACTCAGACGAGTGGTGGGTTCAAATAACGGTCTACTAGGTGGAGAAATAAAAGACAAAGTTGATACTACTTCATCGATTTGAAGATGTTTCGCTATCGAATTCTGATAGCATCATCAGTTCATCTAAAAATTTTTACATTATGAGTACCACACATTCATGAAGAAGATGTTAAATGTTACCTTTAAAAAGATACTTATATTAAAGATAACATTTAACATCTTCTTCATGAATGTGTGGTACTCATAATGTAAAAATTTTTAGGTGAACTGATGATGCTATCAGAATTCGATAGCGAAACGTCTTCAAAATAGATAAAGTAGTATCAACTTTGTCTTTTATTTCTCCACCTAGTAGACCGATATTTGAACCCACCACTCGTCTGAGTGATCCTTATTATATATTGGATAGACGGTCGTACTCCTTTTTGCGATATATATATATATAATATATATATATATATATATATATAGCTCAAAAAGACTAGCTTTGCACAAGAGTGATGTGAGGAAGTGTAAGGAAGTGGAAGTAGTGAGGAAGCCTACCTGCACAGCCTTTAGCCAACATATTAAGAATACTGGACACATTGCTAACTATGAAAATGTGCAAGTACTAAAGAGGGTTGACAAATAATTTAAGAGAAACTTCATAGAATGTGCTACATCCATAACTGCAGTTCTTCTATGAACTGTAAGAAAGATGTTGAAAACTTAAGTTGTATTTATTCCTTTCAACTTCAACAGGACTTGACAAGATGTAACAAACTGGAGAATGTAGGGAACTTATCATAACATGCATAGATTGCCTACCTGTACTTGAGCAAAGACTTCATTTCCCTGCTGATTGTGTTTCCTGGGGTTCTTTCTTTCCATATCAGGAGGTTCTAACGTGAAAATTATAACCTCGTTGCATATGATACCCGGATATTGACAGAAGTCAGAATATGTCATCAAAAAAGAAGAATAATTCTTCTTTTCTACCTTTAACATGAAGTTGCAGTTTTTGTAGGTTGTAATTTTTAGATTTTTGTTGTGTTTGTATTTTAAATAATACCCTGTTGTGTTGTAATGTTTTTATTCAAAATTTTTAAATGTATTTTTTAATATTTTTAACATGTTTGTGACGTGTTCTTCACCTCTAGGACCAACTGAACATTTTCAATGTAGGTTTTGAATGTTAATTTCCACCACTTGTACTAAAATAGGTTTTCCATTTAGGTGCTGATGAAGGTGACAACATATCACCGAAAATTTCACATTTAGACTAAAGTTCTACACCAAACTGGCTTATACCATCTCTAGCTGATCCTTGTTTTGACGCTTTCCCGAAAGTTACCCTCCAAAGAATTGTATTCTTAGCGTCGTTATACAAACTCTATATACAAACTCTATATATATATATATATATATATATATATTATATATATATATATATATATATATATATATATATATATATATTTATATATAATTTTTTGATCGAAAGCCGCTTTTAGGATATTCTGCGTTTTAAATAAATATTCCGTTGATAAGTTTTGTTTATACCAAGTTAAGCGAATGATTTTTAAGAATTACCTCTTAACTTTTGTTAATTCACTTTTCAAAATTAACCGCCTCTTGCTGAGGCTGTTGTCGAAACAGTTGACTTCAGTGTTAGTCCAAATTTTACGTCAAATTTTAATTCTTTCGCGTCTTTCGTCCCTTTTTTATGAAAAATATGGTGTGAGCAGTTAATAGTTGCAATTAAAGTGAGGTTCTAAAGGATATCCACATGTTCTATTTTTCCTGTTATTTTAAGAAACCAACCCCAAGGTTTGTGTTCCAGTGCCCCAATTTCAACTTTAAATTTGTATGTCCTGAGAAGCCGTTTCAAAATATTTTTATAATATGGAGAATTTGTTCGTGTGGCAGAAAGTGTAAACCCAGTTCTACTCCGAGAAATTTCAGTAAAGTCTAGTTTCTACCCCCAGAAGTTTTAGTGCAATCCAGGTAACTTCTGCGATTAAATTCTAAAGGAAAAATAAGAATAAACATTTTATTAATAATTGCTTTCAAAAGAGTTTGTAAAGATAATTTTTTATTTGTAATAATTTGTTTCTGCTACAAATTATAGCCCAGTGACAATCTCCAGTAGTATCTCCAACTCCTAGAGTTTGTAAACTAATAGGACATACCTAGTAAGTGTTCCTCTTTGTTACTTTTGTGTTTACCTTTGTGACTAATAATATAGTATTTTTGTATTGTCTATTTTTGTAACTGTTTGTGGTGAGACAACAATAAATGCCTAATTTTTTTCCTAAACCATTTTGTTTATTTCTCTTAACTAACTTTCTAAGCCTTTTTTTGAGTTTCATTTAAAAAGATATATTTTTCATTTCTATTAATTATTTCAATAGTTTACAACTACTTTTTGTAATCGTTATAATTGGCACCTCGAAGCGGCGTCCCATTATAAATAGCTAGAAGTCCTTCTTGTTGTTTTTGTATGCCCATTTCTCCAGGAGACTCATGTAAGTACCCCTTTGTTTCATCTTTGTAGTTTCCCCAATCCAACCCCTTTGTCATTCACTTATCCACGGCTCAGCTCTCCAAATAACCCCTGAGTGCCCTTTGCAACAGTTTCGTTTATTTTGCTTGCCCTATCTCTAGCCCCATAACTTATGTCCCCAATTTTCAACCCCCCATAGTAATACCCTATGCGGTAGGCAAAATTTTTCGTTACAAGCATAGTCTTTAAATCCTATAGCATGAAATTTTGATTTTCAATTTTGGCAACAAATATGAGATTTAAATTTAATTTTACATTACAAAAGATGGAACGTCACTAGAAATGACTACACAAACTCATTATTATGTAGAATTTTTAGCTGAAGTTAAGAATTTTCGAAAAACTGCTTTGTGCAATAAAAAAAAGCAATATTAGACTTATAGATCGCTTGTATTTTGAAAGCTTTAAATTCAGTGTGTTTAAAGCATATTTCAAATGCGTCAGATTTTTGTTCCCAAAACTTAACCTTAAAATGTATCAGTTAAAAAGTGATATATTTTATTGATTTCATGAGGATCGCAAAAAATGGCAAAAATCGATCATTTATTTAACATATTTATAAAAAATTACTTTATTTGTACCAGTACACAAAAATTACGTACGAAAGTTGTACTCTTCACCTTTAAGGACGATTCAAACACATGAGTCACGTCTCGTCATAGTCCCGGCGCCGAACCGAATAATCCGTCATACAAAATATTCTTTAAGAGAAATATGCCGCCGGCATTCACATTCATCAGTTGACGAACAGTTTCCCAGCAGTCAGATAATGAATAGTTCTGTGACCAGACAAGACCGGTTCAGCGCCGGGACTGTGACGGGACTGATGTCTTTGAATCGACCTTAAAAATGCATTTTGATTTTTTTCGATGGGCCACTAATTAAAGGATATCGATACAACTTTGAGACAGAATTAAATATAATTAAGCAAATAGCAATAAACAACGGATACAATGAACAAACAATTAATAAAATGTTCAAAAACTACACAAGAAAGCCGGCAGAAATTAGTATTTCCACCACCAGAGAAAAAACCCAGTACCTTCTGTTCGATTACATATACAGACAAAATTACAACGAAAATAGCCAAACACAGAAAAAAGAAAGGAATAGCACCAGCTTTCCGAACAAATAACAACCTAGGCAAATATATCAAAAACAACAAGAGCCAAAATAAAAAGCACTTACACAGTGGTGTGTACAAACTTAAATGTGGCGACTGCCCAAAAACTTACATCGGTCAAACTGGTAAAAACTTTAACAAACATATAGCAGAACATAAAAGGGCTTTCCATAATAGAAAACCAGATTCTACATACGCACTTCACCTTCTAGATCACAATCATTCTTTTAACGACGAATTTAAAATTCTTCACATTCAAAATAAAGGCCTTAAGCTATCCTTGTTGGAATATATGGAAATCAACAAATTAAAAAACACAGATATAATTCTGAATGACCAGCTTGAGACAAACAGTTCTCCCCTCCTCAACGTATTTCATTAGAGACTATAAAGTGTAAACGCATGCCAAAAATAGATCACTTGAGAAAGGCAATCAGCCGAAACCGCTTTAGTGATAAAAGTTACAATAAATTTTTGTGGAAATTTAAAAACAAAGTTTTCAGTATTTTATTGTTAAATTTTTGTACAAAATTATTTCAGCTATATTTATTATTTAAAACATTTTCTTCTACAGCGTACAGATTTTTGGTACATCGATTTTTTCCGTGTTTCAGTGAGATGCAAGCTTGGACATTTAGTTGACTTTAATAAAAAATATCCGGAAATATTTAAATAGCTTTCAGTTTTAAAAGTTTATCAGCTATATGTCTTTGTAACTGATTTTAAAAGTACGCATGTCCTACTTACAAATTGTCCTAATACAAAAAATTTAAAATTAAATAGTATTAAAATATTATTCAATATCAAATTGAAATTAACTATTACCATAGCTTACTATTCCTGCAGCCATCCAGTGAGTACCATTTTCGAACATCAGAGGACCGCCAGAATCTCCAGTACAACTGTCTTTTTGGTCCTCACCACCAGCACAGATTTGAGATTCTGCAACTTCAATACTGACTACACTGTACTTTTCTACACATTGGGCTCGACCATATGGCGGTACTTCAAGTTTCATCTTGATTTTACTGAATGCCTCTATAAAAGTGAAAATCAAATAGAAAGGGTTTTAAATAATAATTTAATTACTATTAAACTGGGAATAAGCCACAATTAAAGATAAAAATACGTTTATTGACGTTTCAATTTCCACTTCGGAAATCGTTCTCAAAATACAAACAGTAAATTAAACAAATTTTGTTTTTTGTTACATAGTGAAAAATTCTTCTAATAATTTAATTTTATCTGACTCATTTATATTGACAATTCAGACATACATTATGCATTTTAAAGTAGACGACTTTAAAATGATATTGCCAATATTGTTGAGTTGCGCTCCTGAGACGACTTTACTTATAAGATAGTTCATTCGATTACATGAAATCAACTTTAACTTGAGAATATCCGTCAGAAAAAAGTCATAGCATGTAATTCGTCTTTAAAAAGACAAACACATGACATGATGACAGTAAAATTCTCCTGTTAGTGATTCCATAGTAAATTATGAGGGAAAACCAGGAAAAAACCTCATAATACTATCCCGACATTGTAAGTATTTGTTCGTGAATTTAGTTTACCTTCAACAAACATCAAAATTCTGATTTTATATGTTACGTTATTTAAAAAACATAAATGATGTATCCTCTATATGTTACTGACTTACTAATACTGGTATTTTCTTATTAATAACTTCCTCTTTCAATATTGGTAACCAGATCCTACTACATTCTGCCGAAGAATTTGCGACACAATTGGCCTCATTTAACATAATTAGAGCCGCTTCTTTGATTTTTCTTTTTTTACCATCCGTTTCTTTTAGGACTACATTTGAATTACTCCATTGAACCCTATGTTCATTATCCCATGCGTGTTTACAGATTTGAGATCTATCAAATTCTTTATTTTTAATATAAGATTGATGTTCACTTATTCTAACATTTAATGGCCTTGATGATTCACCTAAATAAAACTGATCGCATTCACAAGGTATTTTAATAATATAATAGATAATGAACATAGGGTTCAATGGAGTAATTCAAATGTAGTCCTAAAAGAAACGGATGGTAAAAAAAGAAAAATCAAAGAAGCGGCTCTAATTATGTTAAATGAGGCCAATTGTGTCGCAAATTCTTCGGCAGAATGTAGTAGGATCTGGTTACCAATATTGAAAGAGGAAGTTATTAATAAGAAAATACCAGTATTAGTAAGTCAGTAACATATAGAGGATACATCATTTATGTTTTTTAAATAACGTAACATATAAAATCAGAATTTTGATGTTTGTTGAAGGTAAACTAAATTCACGAACAAATACTTACAATGTCGGGATAGTATTATGAGGTTTTTTCCTGGTTTTTCCCTCATAATTTACTATGGAATCACTAACAGGAGAATTTTACTGTCATCATGTCATGTGTTTGTCTTTTTAAAGACGAATTACATGCTATGATTTTTTTCTGACGGATATTCTCAAGTTAAAGTTGATTTCATGTAATCGAATGAACTATCTTATAAGTAAAGTCGTCCCAGGAGCGCAACTCAACAATATTGGCAATATCATTTTAAAGTCGTCTACTTTAAAATGCATAATGTATGTCTGAATTGTCAATATAAATGAGTCAGATAAAATTAAATTATTAGAAGAATTTTTCACTATGTAACAAAAAACAAAATTTGTTTAATTTACTGTTTGTATTTTGAGAACGATTTCCGAAGTGGAAATTGAAACGTCAATAAACGTATTTTTATCTTTAATTGTGGCTTATTCCCAGTTAAATAGTAATTAATTTACAATGCCACAAGAAAATAGCTTTAAAATAATAATTTATTTTAAATATGTTTAATAAAAAGTTATAAATAAGTGTCCCGAATATAAAACAAACATTTTTTTTTCGGATTATCGCAATAGCTCTTAAGAAAATTAAAAACTCCATGCGTCAAAAAATGGCAACAAAAAAATAAATAATCTCTACAATTGTTGCATAGAATTGTTGTACAAAAATACATTTTTTTCAGTTACCACCACGTAAATTATTATACATGGAAATCACCTAAAGATAGCAAAGAAAAAATTATCAGAAACCAGATAGATTATATCATTATCAATAAGAGATACCGTAACTCCATCAAATCGGCAAATACATATCCAGGAACAGATGTGTCATCAGACTACAATCCAGTAATCGTAAAATTCGAAATCCACTTAAAGAAAAAAAAACAACAAAAGACACAACAAATAAGCACTCTGCTAAACAACCGAATACAAAAGGAGAACTAACGTTGAGAATTAACGAGGAGTTAAGCAAAACAATAATCAATGATAATAAAGATTCCAACGAAAAATGGGAAAAATTTAAGAACACATTAATGATGCCCATTAAAGATACGATGAGTAGTCACAAAATCGATGAAGCTAAGACTCCATGGATGACAGATGAGATCCGGCAACTAATGGACAAAAGAAGATCATACAAAAACAAAAATCAGATAAGATCAGGATAGAGATCAGGATAAAAATACGGGCAGCTAAAGAAAAGTGGTACAACGACCAATGTTTAGAGATAGAAGAACTCCAGAGAAATCATGATAGTTTTTAACTGCACAAAAAATTAAAGAATTAGCAGGTATAAGACGGTCCAACAATAGTAATACCCTGGTTGATAGGAATGGTAAAATAATATCTGATGTCATAGTCAAACTAAACAGATGGAGAGAATACGTCCAAGAATTGTTTGATGACGACAGGATACAACAAGATAGCATGAATGATTGCGAGGAACATGATATAGGTCCAAATATAACTAAGGATGAAATAATACATGGAATAAATCTGGCAAAATCTAATAAAACTGCGGGACCTGACACAATTCCAACTGAAATAATTAAATTAATATCAGAAGATCAGATCAATGTATTAGTAGACTTATATAATACTATATATAATACGGGTATTATTCCGAGAGATTGGCTCAAATCAACATTTATTACATTACAAAAAAACCTAATACAAGGGAATGTAATGACCACCGTATAATTAGTCTAATGAGTCACACACTAAAAATATTCTTCAAAATTATCCATTAAGAATTTCAGAAAAGTGGAACAAGACATCACTGAAACCCAATATGGATTTAGGAATGCCATGGGTACACGAGAGGCATTATTTGGATTTAACGTCATCATGCAAAGATGTATGGATGTAAACCAACCACTCTGTTTTATTTATTATTAAGAATATTACGTTCTTATGTGTTTTCGGTGCTGCCGTATGGGGTGGAGGCCTGGACCTTAAAGAAAGAGGTGAGCGATCACTTGAAGCATTCGAGATGTGGACCTACCGAAGAATATTAAAAATAAGTTGGGTAGACCGAATAACAAATGTTGAGGTCCTCAGAAAGATGACAAAGGAAATGGAAATCATCAATACGATTAAGATAAGAAAGTTACAGTATCTCGGCCACGTCATGAGAGGGGATAAATTTGTGTTGCTACAAACCATAATGCAGGGAAAAATACAGGGAAAACGAAGTATTGGAAGAAGACGCATCTCCTGGCTCAACAATCTGAGAAAGTGGTATAATTGCAGTTACGTCGACTTGTTCAGAGCTGCAATCTCAAAAGTGAAAATAGCTGTGATGATTACCAACCTCCTTACAGAAGGTGGTACCTAAAGAAGAAGACAATTGTTGCCCTACAATTCCCAAATGTGTAATCTTTAGGTTGTCACTATAGTGTATGACCTCCATGGTTGTTGATTACTGTCTTACATCTGTAAGGCAAACTCATGATCATATGGTCAATGTCTTGCTGTGGTATTCTGTTCTACTTCATTGAAAGGCCCTCAAACAGTTGCTGTCTTGTATTTTGCAAAATTTTGATGTAAAATACTTCTGCCCAATATGTCCCATACATACTTAATTGGGTTTCAATCCGGCAATTGTGCAGGCCATGGTAAACCCTCAATTTTGTCATATGTGTACAATTTCTTGGTAAATCGATTTGTTTCATTTTCTCCTCCTTCGTGGAAGGGTTTTAAGGAAAAACCGTGGTAAACTTTTTTGGCTCTTTTTTGGGTTTTGGGTTAATTGACATTCTTAGCAAAGTTCAACTTGTTTTATGATTTTTAAAAGTTCAGTGGCATTTTCAATTAGTGCCATGCTAAACAATTACATTTTTTTAAATTATTTAGATTACTAAATAAACCAGCAACAATAATGTTATTTAAATATATTGAGGAATGTTGGATTTTATTAGAATACTTTAGTTACTAGGATATTGTGTTTAATATTATTAATTCTAATTATGAGTTGTCAGTCCAGTTGGAGTCATGTAAACTCGATATAATATGGAGCGTGTCTGATCTGAGTAAGAGATTAGTAACATTCGCAGTGCAGTGCTATGATGGATGCACCAGAAGTATAGTTAACAGTGTAGTGAAGATATCTGGGAGCTCAGAAGACTGATACTAAGTGGTCTTGCGGCGTCTCGTACATAAAAGTCCTTGCATTGACTGAGTATTTTGTAGAAGCAGTTCTTCAGTGCTTCAGTACTCTTGTGTGTCGTTAGATTTGGTTTTCAATATAATATATTTCAGTTTATTCATCATCCTCATCAACCTGTATGCGTCCACTGCCGGATATATATCTTCCTCAGCTCTTTTCATCTGTCTCTGTCATGTGCGGTTTTGTGCGGATTTTAGTGCGTTAGTAGTTGTTTTGTATGTTGTTGTAATGTGTACTTATTTCCAATCTTTTTTAATTTTTCTGATAAGGCGTTTACATAAATATGGTATTGTCCTCATCTTTAAATTTCTCCTGGTTAGCGTTTCTTGATTCCTTAAAATGTTTTGTTGTTACCTTTCTTCAATCTTGTGAAATTTTTCGTTTTTAATGACAGCTTTAAATCGGTTTTTGTTAAAACCTTTGTTAGCATGTTTTTTCTTTTTAAAATGCATTTACATTAAAGTAGGGTTTTTAACTTTATCATAATTTAGGGATTTTTTATTCCCTCTTTAATATTTATGTTGTGATTTGAGTAGTAACTTAAATATCTGTTGCTGTGGGCTGATTTTTGTAATCTTTGGTTGCATATCCTATATTCTCATTTGTGATTAACACATCCAGAAAACGATGTTAGTTGTTTTATTTATATGGTGAATTTGATTGATTTTCATCTACTATTGTTGTCCATCAGAAATTTATTTAACGCTTCTGGCCTGTATCTATAAATAGAGAACACATCGTCTACATATATGAATTATACTACGGGTCATGTTTATGCACAATGTTTTGGTCAAATTCCTTTATAAATATCGCACTGAAAACTTTATTTTTAAACTTCCACAAAATTTATTTTAACTCTTATCACTACAGCTGTTTCGGCTGATTACCTTTCTCAAGTGATCTATTTTTGACTTGCGTTTACACTTTATAGTCTCTGTCAATAATGAAATTGAGAACTGTTTGTCTCAAGTAGGTCATTCAGAATTATATCTGTGTTTTTTAATTTGTTGATTTCCATAGAATCTAACAAAGATAGCTTAAGGCCTTTATTTTGAATGTGAAGAATTTTAAATTTGTCATTAAAAGAATGATTATGATCTAGAAGGTGAAGTGCGTATGTATAATCTGTTTTTCTATTATGGAAAGCCCTTTTATGCTCTGCTATTCGTTTATTAAATTTTCTACCAGTTTGACCGATGTAAGTTTTTGGGCAGTCGTCACATTTAAGTTTGTACACACCACTATGTAAGTGTTTTTTTATTTTGGCGCTTGTTCTTTTTAATGTATTTGCTTAGGTTGTTATTTGTTCGGAAAGCTGGTGTTATTCCTTTCTTTTTTATGTGTTTGGCTATGTTTGTTGATATTTTGCCTGTATATGTAATCGAGCAGAAGGTACTGGATTTTTACTCTGTGGTGGAAATAGTAATTTCAGGCTTTCTTGTGTAGTTTTTAATTTAACATTTTATTAATTGTTTGTTCGTTTTATTCGTTGTTTACTGGTATTTGCTTAATTATACTTAATTCTGTCTCAAAGTTTTATTTTGACATTGGAATTTCTGTTAATCTATGTAACATACTACGATATGCTGCCAGTTTATGTTGTGTTGGATGAGATGATGAATTGTGTATAATTGTGTCAGTATGAGTAGGTTTGTGAAATACGGAAAAGTCATGTTTGTTTTTAAGTCTGATAATTTTTAAATCTAAAAAATTTATGAATTGTTTTTGTTCTGTTTCTATTGTAAATTCAATACGACTTCTTCTTCTTAACGTGCCCTATTAAGTCCCCTTGACGTTGGCGATTAACATGGCGAAACTGTCTCTGTCTCGAGCTATTCTAAAGAGTTGCTCAGCTTTCCTTATTCCTGTGACTATGAAGACAATATGACTATGAAGTGAATTAATATATTAATATTATATATTAATATTAATATACGGGATGTTTTGAAATCTTTGTCTCTAGATGATCCATAAAATATCTCATAGCAATGGCTTAGAGGATTGCCCATTATAAGTCATGCACTGTTATTTGTACATATTTGATTATTAAATTCAAAGTAGTCCTGGTTTATGCAAACTTTAAGAAGATGTAAAAAGATGAAATAAAATTAATCTGGAGTTGTTAGGTAATTGAAAATGTTGTATTTTATTAACTAGTTCTATTATATTTTTTATGGTAAATTTTAAGTAACAATTTAGTGTGTTCTAAAATAATCTGTAACAGTTTTTTTGAAAGTTTATATGACGGAACTGTATAAAAAGAAACTACAGGTCTTATTGGGTGATCCGGTTAAGAGTTAAAACAAATTTTGTGGAAGTTTGAAGACAAAGTTTTCATTGTTTTATTGTTACATAAAATGAATGTCCATCAAGTAACGGTCGAATCCATCAATTATTTAAAAAAATATCGACTAATAATTGAGACAAAGATGAGGCAATACCGAATCCAGAATCTTGTTTGAAAAGATTATTATCTAGTTGAAAATAAGTTATTCTATTATTTAGTTTTTGTTGATAAGGTAATCAACCTTTTTTAGTATAACTCTTATTATTTTTAATGTTTTCTCCAATAATATATTGGTCAAAAATGGTGATAACAAAACTGACTAGCATATTGTTGGAATTATAACCTATTTTTGCTAGCTTTTTCCGGAGTCCTGAGGGGCAGATTTTTTCAGTGATACAACTGTTTTACTGGATATACTAAAGTTGATCTATTCCTAAGAAAAAATGAATGAAACCGTAGCCATAGCTGAGTAAGTGAAAGATCAAAGTAAAATTAAACTCGGTATACAGTACAAGGTTCTTACATATGAAGAAACCAAATTTGTGTTAATTATATAAGGATAATCACATAAATTAAGGAACTTTATTCTGACTACTGCTTAAAAATGTGGTCTTTGGGAGTTTAAAATTCAATTAAAAGAAAAGATCTTAAAATTTTTCTGGTTTTGTTATATTACCTGTCTCAGTTTTTCCCCATCCACTTATAGAATACCGTTTTGGAGTGATATTGTCCATTTGTAAACAAATTGGTTGAACAAATTCTGTAAAAAAATTAAATGTAATTAAAATGAAGTTTCATTAATAATTAACCTAGGTACATAGAAACAAAACTAGGTCAGATATGAATAATGTTTTAGAACAATTTGCAATATATTAAGAAATATATCAAAGGTATTATTATAAAATACAATATAATCTGATGAGCAATATAAAGATATTCATAGAGCAGGAACTCCTGCTTTATACTATACATACGATCAGATATTAACTTCTATTAGTTGTATATGAAGTGTTTTAAAAAATGTGATTTTTATTTGAGAGTAAAATATTTTATTTTTTGACAGAATTATGTATGATTAGAATTAAAATTATTTTCAAATATTCAACATTGTTAATTTACATTAAAAAAAACGGTTCATTTTCTCTGCAATAAGGTTCAAAATATAAGTTTGTGCATTACGCAATTCAATACATTTTAATAATTATAAATTTACTAAAATAATTCAAAATAAAGTTAAATTTTAGTATCTACTGAGAATGGTAAAATCTAATGAAGTATACATAAAATTTTCCATATTATTTTTTATCGTATTTGATATATATTTTAAATGTATTTTATGATAATTTACAGTCGTTCAGTTGCGCCAAATGTAGGCAACTTACAGTTGTGATTCAGAAAATTGTTAGATGGTGGGCGAACAGCACATTTAGTGCTGAAGTTGCCATTAGACGTTCATAGCAAACCAGATGCATTATGTAACATAAAAAAAGTGTAATGTCTGCAATGATGCTAATGAGTTTAGTTATTATCTGGGATAAATGTTCTATGGCTCATAAAGATTCACTCGAAGTGTTATATAGAAGTATGCCAGATGTAAACGGTAACCACAAACTATTCGGTGTTGCTGAATTACTACAGTCTGATGATTGATGATTGGATAGTCCTCATCCTCAACACGGCGCGTCCCAATGGCTGATAGGGAACGCCATACAGATATGTGGGACAGGTGTGAATAAAGCTTTGCCAAGTAAACACCCGCGGATCAACTGAGAGCATAGCATAGGGCAGCAGCTATGTCATTACAGGATCAGAGCGGTAGAGAAAAATCTCTTTAGCGGTCTGATACTGAATAATCCCAGGAGGTAATTATGATTTAACCGGTTGTGATACTGCGAAGTAACGATTACCGGTAAAAGTAATCCCCATTTGTTGGTCAACAGCTCCGGGTGGAAAAATTGATATATGGTAGGGCACTTCATTGCCATGGAGCTAAGAAATTAACTTCAAAGGCGGAAGAGCTAAATTAGCCAACGACTTTGAGATGTGGAAGCTACGGGATGACTGTCACAAACGGCCCTCAGTCCAGGGCATCCCTTAAGTGGGGAGAGTCTGCTAAGAATCCCCCGGTCAGCCAATAATGTAACAAAAGTCAAAAGGATTGGTACGTGGAACATTCGATGCATGTACCAAGCACCAAAGCAGCAAATACTATTTAAGAAATGACTCGCCTGAACATAGATATTTTAGGATGCAGTGAAGTTAGATGGCCAAATTCTGGAATAAGAATTATAGATGAACATCATATCTAGTAGTACGGAGATGACACAACAAGTAACAAAAATGCCCATATCAGACAGAGTTGTGCTATTAAAAGTTAACTCAAGTCCCTCTAATATAAACATCATTCAGGTCTATGCAACGACATCAGAATTCACTGAAAAAGAAATAGAAAATTTCTTCAAAAAATCAGACTCTAGAGGACTCTCTGAAAATTACCAAAAAACATGAACTTAATATTATTATTGGCAATTTCAATGCCAACATAGGACAAGGTACAGTCGAGAATGTCGTGGGTTCATATGGTCTTGGCATAAGAAACGAAAGAGGAGAAAGACTAATCCAATTCTGCTGAGAGACGGATATGGTTGTAACGAATACACTTTTTAAATTACATCTAAGAAGTCTTTATACATGGACAGCACCCGGTGACCCCAGGGAAAATCATAAGAAACCAAATTGATTTTATCAACATAAACAAAAGGTTTAGAAATTCTATCATCATCATTATTTAATCTTCGATTATCCACTGCTGGACATAGATCTCCCTCACAATTTTCCATCTGCTAACAACGTTTTAGATCGTCAGTCCAACGTGTTGGTGGACGACCTCTGCTTCGGTAGGCATCATCTCTTGGTCTCCATTCCAGTATCCGCTTTGTCCATCTATTATCTGTCATTCGAACCACGTGACCTGCCCAGTTCCATTTTAGTGTTGCTACTCTCTCTTTACTGCGTCAGCCACTCCTGTTCTTTCTCGTAGCTGGCGATGTGGGATCTTGTCTCGTCTAGGACAAATATCAACATACGACATCAAAATAATTCATAAAAAAATAAGACCCAAGATAGACATAACACTACTAAAAGAAAATGACACCCAGAAAAAAGTCATCATCATCATCAGCCTCTCTTAATCCACTGCTGGACATAGGCCTCCCCTGTTTGTCTTCAAACTGTTGTGCTTATCTATCTTGTGCTTGCTGTATCCAGTTTTTTTGTTGTCTTGTTAAGTCGTCTTGCCATCGTGTTCGTGGTCTTCCTCTGCTACGTTTATCGGCTCTTGGTCTCCATTCAACTGGTTTGCGAGTGCATCCTCCAACCTTGATTCTGACAAGATATCCAGAAAAAAGTAAAAACAAAAATTAATAAGAATTTTTCGAAAATAGTTGAAGACACTACTAGAGGCATAGAAGAACAGTGGAACGAAATGAAGACATCTCTTACTACAATTTCGCATGAATACCTAAAATTAAAAGAGAAAACAAGCATAAATGGATGACAAATAAAATACTGCAGTTGATGAAAGAGCGAAGAAAATTAAAAGGTAGAAATAACAACGAATACAAAAAGTTACATAAGACTATACTAAAGGAGATAAAAGGAGCAAAAGAAGCATGGCTGATGGAAAAATGTATGGAAAATAAAATACTATAACGCAAATATGACAATTTCCATATGCACAAAAAAATGAAAGAGGTACAGAACACCAGAAAACAAGGCAATAAGGCATAGTTGTAGACATTAAAGGTCAAATTTTGACTACCATTGAAGATAAATTGCGAAGATGAAAAGAATATATGCAAGAATTATTCAAAGATACGAAGATAGATATGGGCGATGGGCGATGGACAAAGAGGTTATTGGAATGGAGGCCAAGGGAAGACAAGAGAAGCGTCGGTCGACCACCTACAAGATGGACTGACGATTTAAGAAGACTCAATAAAAACTGGATAAGAGCGGCGCAAGATAGACGGGGTTGGAAACATGAGGAAGAGGCCTATGTTCAGCAGTGGACTCTTTAGGCTGGATGATGATACACCGTGAGAAAGGGTGAAAAAAACATGCTATTTGGGCTGTAATATATGCAATTTATCTTTAAATATTAATATACGCATAAGAATTCTTAGATGTTACGTCTTTAGTGTCCTACTCTATGGAGTAGAAAGCTGGAGCCTTACAGAAGATGCCATAAAACGATTGGAGGCATTTGAAATGTGGTGCTACCAACTTATGTTGAGGGTCTCGTATATACACCACACAAGTAACAGAACTATTCTCCGGAGGCTAAGGAATTACAAAGAAATTATTAACACCATAAAAACAGAAAATTGGCTCACTTTAGCTACATCATACGTATTGATAAATACCGACTTCTAGAGTTGATTCTACAAGGCAAGATTGAGGCCAAGAGAGGCCCTTGACCTAGACGTATATAATGTCTGGCCAATCTTAGGAAATAGACTGGTCTAACGTCAACTGATATATTTCGAGCTGCTGTGAATAGAATAAGATGGGTCAATGTGGTCGCCAATATCTCTAGAAGATAGGTACATTTAGAAGAAGATGATTGCCAACAGACATAACCGGTTATTGCTCTCTTTACATATGCGAATGAGAACAATGCGTTTAACACAATCGTTTTATCACGTTTTTAAATTGTTATATAAATTTGTACATCTTAGGTTATTGGTTATATGCACTTACCCTTTAATATGTGATTTAGCCCTGTGTTCTTTATAACCTCAATAAACGTGCAACTTCTGAATGGAACACCCTGTCTAATATCCACGCGTCACTTAATATAATATAAAAACGTTTGTAATAAAAATAAAAAATAACATAAAGCTACCGATGTTAATCAACATTTACAAAAAGTATTTCTACAGCATAAAAGCTAATCCCATTGATGTTTGTCTGGTACCTTTAATTAACCGAACTCAACACCTTCTCTAAAAGGTTTTTATCAATAAAATTCCTTTTTTTTTGTAGTAATTTGCTTACCTGTAATTCTAGCTGCCTTTTTTAAATGAATAAGGGCTATATCATTATAGTGGCCGGCAGAGTAGACGTCGTATCCATGGTGTACGATTACTTGGCCAACTCGGCTAATTTGAAGGGGATCCGCACAATAAGTCCCCGTGGGATTACAATCAACTGTGGTTTCGGTGTTGTGTTCTCCCATTTGGATAAGAAATCTAAAATGGAAATTACTGTTTATAGAAACTATCGAATTTCAGCATATTGGTTGGTTAAATGTAATTCTCTAAATTTAAACAAGGATTGTATAATAAAAACAAGTAAAGTTTCGAACGCTAGAAACTTTTGCAATAAAACAGGGTAATTGGTTTATTATCTAATAATAGTTAAAAAAATATAACTATTTAATATGTTATACTTATTCGCTCCGTGCATGACCATGGTAGGGGTACATTGAAACGATGCCAGCGTGCGTAGCGGCGAAATATGACAAAATTGGAATATTGGAAAAAATATTTTTACGCATAAATTTTATGAAAAATGTGTGCAAATACATGTTGCCTATTTAATTGCACTAATGTGCAATAATAGCAAAAACAGTGAGTGTAGTTTTTATAGGTTCCCAAAGATTACATATAAATTAGAGAAAAGAAAAAGATGAATTCGTACTATTAATATGAAAAAGTAAATATCACATAATTTCATTTTTATGCAATTGAAATAGGAAAAACTTAAATAATTTACCTTGAATGATATTTCGTAAGGCTTCAAGCTAACTGCAGATGAGTTTAACTTTTATATCACAACTTTTACTATTATTGTTTTTAATTATATGCTCTTTTGCGTGAAAAACTTGATTTGCCAGTACTAGATTTTTCCGTTTCTTTTCCGTTTGGAGTTGAAAAGATATATTATGATGAATTTTGAGAAACCCAGTTTTTATTACTACATTTATTTTGCACATAAACTGAAACAATATAGTTAAAAAACTAATTTATTAATAATTGTCAATTTTGAATGTATTTAACAATGTCAAACTTATGTCATATGTTTAACCTGAAAATTGGGAGGTCCAAAATTGTCAGATGAAGGCAGTAGGTGTCGCGTCAGTCACGCACGGAGCGAATATTTGATGAGACATACAGATCAATTTTTTATTTGATAGTTTTTAGTAAAATCCAAAAAAAATTGCTTTCGCCAAAAAATTAATACATACACTGGTCCTCTGAATTTGATAAATTTTCCATGAACACAATGAGCTGCCGTTAATACATATTTGGTATGAATTAGGAACCCTGTACATCCAAACGTTTTATACCCATGGTCGTTTTGATGAATAAGTCGCACCATCCAGGGAATTCTCCAATAGATGCTGTCGTACCACCAAGGATTCTTGATTTCATAATAAGTCTTTGGTGTCCACATCGTTTGGGAAAAACATTAATATCGTCTAAAAATAATTTTTTGAATTACTATAAAACGAAGACTACTAGTATAATTATTTCGAAGTAAGTTTCGAAGTTATGTAAGTTAATAATTTTTTTGAGGAATTTTCCATTATTTTGTTGTGAAAGAGTAAGCTAGAGCTGTACTACATACACCAGTATAAATTTTAATAAATCTAAATTTAAATTTTTATAAAATTTAAAAGTTCTTATTTTCAACTGGGGACCTGTTTGCGGAAATTTTCTATTTTTAGATTGTCCTTTGAACTTTGGCATTCCTGACCATTTGAAAAACGAAATGACGGAAAATGAAAGAATGAACTGTTATTCTTTAAACTATTTTCTCTGAAGATGTTATAAATATGATTTTCCTCGGAACAAATATGTATGCAGAGCAACAAATTCTTACTGGAATAGTTAATGAAACAATTACTAGAGAGTCACATTTTAATTATTAGAAAGAGACTAACTACACTGAAAAGCGTACATTCATAGCGCTCCTTCTTTAGATGGAACTAGACTCAAAGCCATCATTAGCTGATTACTGGCCCAAAATTTTAGTATATAAAGGCTATATTATATTGCTAAATATATGCCTCGAAATCGGTTTGAATTACTCCTGCGCATGTTTGATCTAGCAAACAATGACGAGGGTTCTGAAAATGACAGATTCATAAAATTCAATGTCTGGTCAACGAAATGAACGGTAATTTTCATAGATGTGTGATTATAGCCTCAACTGTTTGCATTGATTAAACTATGATCCCATTTAGAGGCAAGTTATCTTTTCAACAGTACGTGAAAGGAAAACATCATAAGTTTGGAATAAAGCTGTGTAAAATTTGTTTGTTAGAAGGCTCTCTCTCTCTTCAATCCTGACCCCCCAGGGGAAGTATAGTGGTCGACGTGATGTCGTGTATTGTCCGTCTCCAGAGATCTCTGTCTCTGGTCATTCCTTTTAATTCATGCATAGGTCTTTGGCATATTCTTGTAATTTGATCTATCCATCTTGTTGGGGATCTTCCTCGTGATCTTCGGCCTTCTACCTTTCCTTGTATTATGAGTCTTTCCATGTTTTCTGTGTTTGCTCTCATAACATGACCAAAATATTTTAATTGTTGAAAATGGACTTTACTAGAGAATCGTTGGCTAACTTTTAGCTCTCTTAAAATTGAATTATTTGTTCTACGGTCGGTCCAAGGAATTCGTAACATTCGTCTCCAACAGAACATTTCAGTGGCGTCTATCTTTCTTCTCTCCGATTGTCTCCGAGTCCAAGATTCACATCCGTAGGTCAGTATTGGGAATATTAGCAGTTGATCAACCTCATCTTTATCGCTCTTGAAAATTGACAGTCCTTCCATATTTTGGTCATTTTTGTTGTGGTAACTTTTGCTAGATCACATCTACGTTTAATCTCTTCTTGTAATGACCCTGTGTTTGTGATTAATGATCCCAGATATAAGTATGTGCTCACAACCTCGAACCGGTCAATTGTGGTTATGTGTGGATGATTGTTGTGTAGTCTATCCACTATCATGATCTTTGTCTTTGATATGTTTAATTGCAGACCAAATATTTGACTTTCGTTTTCGATCAGTCGTATAAGTTCCATCAGCTCTGCTTGACTATTTGCAAGAAGGGCTGTGTCATCTGGGAAACGTAGGTTGTTTAGTTTATGACCATTTATTGAGATGTCCTTTTCTCATCCTTCAAGTGCTCTTCGCACAATATACTCCCCATATATATGTTGAATAATTGTGGAGATAGTATACATCCTTGTCTGACACCCCGTTCTGGATAAAACTCGTTCGAAAGTGTGTCAAGTACTTTAAATGATCCAGTAGTGTGTTCATATAGTTCAGTTATAAGCGTAATTAGATGTTGTGGTACGCCTACTTCTTTTAGTATTCGCCATAAGTGTCTCCACTTGACCCTGTCGAACGCTTTACGGTAATCTATAAAACAGATGTATAATGGGATGTTGAATTCCCTAGATTTCTCGATTATCTGTCTTATATTCAGCAGGTGTTCTCGAGTGCCTCTACCTTTGGTAAATCCAGTTAGAAGGCTATAAACATACAATTAAAATATATTGCGCTAAAGAAAAAATTAATAGACTACCGGTAGCTGAAAGGGTAGTAAGGGAAATGTATAACCTTTATTTATTCAGGGTAGGACTCTTATTACGGACAACTGATATACATCGGTTAACCCTGCTACAATTTTAAAAATTAGATGAACTTATTGGAACGTTGAGTACAAACCGAAAAAATCTTTCCAAATATGTTGTAGAAGCGAAACTCAAGAAAGGAGAGATCATTGTCAAACAAAACAAAAATGATATTGTAGTTGTGAAATGGCATGACCAGAGAGACGTACTTTTTGTGACTACAAAACATAAAGACGATATGATATAGGTAACGCATAGGGAAGGTCCTAAAAGAAAACCTACAGCCATTGTCAAGTGCAATAATGCAAAAGTGTTTGTGGACATGTCAGATCAAAAGACAGCATACTCAAACTGCTTACGGAAATCTGTCAAAAGGTACAAAAAAGTGGCATTTGAGATGATTACTGGTACTTCACTGGTGAATGCTCTAATTATTTCAATAGCATCAACCAAACCAAAATGTAAGTTTTAAAATTCAAAGAAAATATGTGCATGCAAATTCCTCAATGTAGTAATCTACAACTTCCTGTATAAGTTCAAACTAAACATGAATTTACTCAAAATGCTTCAAACAAAAGAGGCGGATGCACGAGTTGATATAAAAAAACTCTGAACTACATGGTCTAATGGGGGGTAAAGGGATAGAATGCAAAAACATTGAGTTGCTTCCAGTTTACCACTTAGTCTCTCCTACTAAAATCCGTCTCTTACTTTCACGCTGCTGCCTCCTGTTAAACCGAGCAACCCAACTGGAGATCCGGTATCCAACCCGGGTGGAAAGTTGGGTCGGAAACTGACGAGAACGGGTGAACTGGTCCTCCAGGTTGGGAATTGGGCGTAGGGTTAACACCTCGACACCGTAAAAAAACAGCATGTTACGAGAATTCAAGGTAAAGTTTCCGGACTGAAATCTAGATGACAACTCGGCGCGAGAAAGGAAAATGATTAAGGATTATTCTCGTGGAATGTAAGATTTCTATACAGGCCAGGAGCCTTGCAGTTTCTCATTAACAGTGTAGAAGTATATAAGAGCGATATAATTGTACTTCAGGAAATGGTTGCAAAATAAAATATTAGAGAAAAATAATTATAAGATATATTATAGCTGCCATCCAACAGAACACAAACTATGAACGAGATTCATGGTCAATAAGAGAGTAAAGCACTTTATAATAGACTTCCAACCTCTCAACGAAAGATTATGCACACTAAGAATCAGAGATGAATTCTTTAAATGTACTTTAAATGTTCTCTCCCTATAGAGGAGTACAGGAGGGCAGATTATGGCGCAGACGCTATAATTCCGAACTTTACCGCCTGTATGACAAACCTGATATTATTAGGTCCATCAAAATAAACCGGCTACGGTGGTTAGGTTACATAAAGAGAATGAATGAGATGGAGCAGCCAGAACATATTTATAACCAAAGAATATATGGACTGAAAAGTAGAGGCAGACCCAGGGAACGTATTTTCGAAACCGTTCGAACGGAAGTCGTATGCGAAAAATTATGAATTTCGAACGAAAATCGATGATTCGTATTTTGAGTTTGGTTTTTAATTGTTTACATAAGTGAGATGGCCGGCCTAAATTTTTTAATTGAAAGAAATGTTTTAAATGCCTTAGAAGATGCAGAAATGTTAGCGAATGTGGAGAATAGAGTATACCATACATTTTTAAACCCTCTTGAAGCCTTATCAGACAAACAATTTGGGCTTGGACAAACATTACAAGGGGCTATTTTTTACTTTTTATGCATGTTACAATAGGTATCAAGTTATACTTATCTACATTTTGCTTTCGTTACTTACCTTACCCCATTGTTTCCACTCTTTATTTGCTTCTGGCAAAGCATTTAATATTTGGCCTAATTTCTGCCACATTGTTTGGGCAGTTTTATATGTAAAATTGTTTATAAATTTCCCACTTTTTAAATCGGGATTTTCTTCCATATGATCTATCAGTTCTTTTTTTTGTTCGGAAGATACAAATCCTCTGAACATGGAATTTTTATTTTCTTTGTCCATATTGGAAACAGAGAAAACAGATAAGTACGAAAACACAAGCCAAAACACGTTAACACTGTGTAGAAAATTAAGCAAATCACAAAAAACTAAAAAACTTCAAGTCTGCTGCAACAAGTAAAATAAACTTGTCAGTCAAATAAATACCGCCTGTCACCTCTACCTCTTTTTTAATTAATTTCGTGCGAATTTGCGGCGTTGCCGGTGAATTTGGATTAACGGATTCTCGTATGCGAATTAAACTTTCGAATTGCGTTCGAAAATACGCTTTTACGTTCGTGCATGATTTTTTTTTCGTTCGAACTAATCGCATGCGAGTAAATTCGAACACATTCAAAAATACGACCCTGAGCAAGATTTAAGGATCATGTGGAGGAAAACTTGAGAATGTTGGGAGCACACAATTGGAAAACCACAGAGAAGAATAGGAGAGAATGAAGACTTATCTTTGAGCAGGCCAAGACCCACCATGGATTATCGAGCCAATGATGATGATGACATGGTCGAATTTATGCTGTAAAAACACAATATTATGTAAGATAATTTCATTTTATTAATTTATTTGCACTGGCAGTTAACAAATTATAGTTCTGTAAATAATAGAAAGTATGGTCTTAGCAAACTGTTCCAAAACGTATAAAGCGATCGGTTTAGTATTGCCACCCGCCGCAAAGATAATTGAGGGATTAGTAACAGCAACAGGTGTAAATTTTTTATGTTGGCGGAATCTTTATCTCTAAACTAAACAAAAAAAAACAGTTTTACCTAATGACGGATCCTGGTACTTGTCATACTTTCCACAGCATACTTTAGGTCTATGTA
Organism: Diabrotica balteata; assembly: GCA_918026665.1. NCBI lineage: Eukaryota > Metazoa > Arthropoda > Insecta > Coleoptera > Chrysomelidae > Diabrotica > Diabrotica balteata. Next base: position 36,408,398 of record OU898279.1, on the reverse strand, counting down.
AATCTTCATTTGGCGGTCCACATCTTGAAGCAAGCAAAAATGGTCTTGCATCTACATTCGATATCTGTTTAAGCAATATTGGACAGTCTTGAATCTCTATACACCAGCCAGGATCTCCGTTGGGTGTCCCACATTCTGTTGGTAGTCCTAAGGCAATGCATTATTTAAGCTAATTAAGTTATTACTATAATTTAGAAAAATGTGTTTATCTTAATAAATAAAAACTAAATAAAAGCTAAATACAAGATTCTTATTTACATTGTAACTAATATAGGGTTAGGATAAAATATGGAACCAACTGAATATCTTTGAAACAAAAAATACACCATTCATGAAACTTTGCATACAAATACAATGACACATAACGAATATGACGCCATACCTTTCCTTACTACTCTACTTCCGGTTTCACCGGAAATACCCCCAACCTATTTTATTTAAATGGGACACGCTGTATATTTTTTAAACATATTTAAAGAATTTGTTATTTATACTTCACATAGACCAAGTTTGATAGAAAAATTTGCTTAAACGAGAAATAAATTACTAAATTTATTTAGTAAGACCAATGAGAATAATAATTAAAAAAATCACTATAAATGTTTAAAATGTTCGCAAAAGTTAACAGCTTCGCAATCTGTAAGCCTATTCATTTATTTGCTAGCAGCCTATTCATTTATTTGCTAGGAGTAAAAACACAGACTCCTGTCTAAACTAAATAGACAACAGGTACCGTAGTGCAGTGTTTCGAAATTGTGACATCAATTACATGTAAAGGATAGATGCTGACGTTACAATTTCAGTAAACTTTTTTCTACCAAACTTGGTATGTGTTAATTAGGAATGACAAGTTCTTTTAAAATCTGCTAAAATATATAGTGTGTCCCAATTAGATTAAATAAGTTGATGGTTTTAGAGTAAGTAGAGTAATAACAAAAAATATGGCGTCACATATATGTATTTACATTTACAAGTTTCAGAAATAATCTCTTTTTCATAGATATTTGGTTAGTTCTATACTTTATCCTAACCCTGTATACAAGTATTGACATGTATTAAATTCGTGTTAGGATTCAAAAACTAGCTGTGCCTTCCGCACTCGTTTTTAAAACTTGTTCCCATCTGATCTATGTATATATTATTGGCTGATCTTAGAAAAATAGTACCATAGAAAAATAGTAAAAAGTTGAATAGTTACTTTCGTAGTAAGGAAAGTTTTGCGCTTGATATTCTACAAATTTAGTGAACCTTGGGAGCAACTATACTGAAAAATTTTAATAGTTCTTAAACTAAAGTATTAGATATACAATAATTGTTAGTTCTTTGTTTAAGGTTCCAGTAAAGACGGATATAAATAAACAAAAGGAATTTGTTAGTAGTGATTAGGTCGATAAGTACTAAGAACAAATTGTAAGCAAAAATTATAATTTCCTTTTATTTTAGAAGGATCAAAGTGTTGAGTACAAATAGTTTATACCTAAAAGTTATGTGTGTGTTAATTGCTATGTTTAAGTCGTATGAAAAATATTAAATATCATTCAGGAGACTTCAAAAAAACTAAGAAATATATTGCCTTTTTCAAGGCAAGACACCAAAGACAAACATTTTCCAAGTCCATACCCCGTAAATGGACTTGGGTAAAGGAGTATTCGATGGCATTATTTGAAGCCCTCTACAGAGCGTCCGAGGATTCTGAAGGTGATAAGACCCTTACAACTCATCCCAGACAAAACGACTTGGCGCCCAATTCGGTTTTTGAACCCACGCTCACCTGCACAGAAAGCACACAGAAGAATTCACCGTGTGTCGGAATCAAAAAGACAGCGGAGAGAACCATCCGATATAAGCACACCCATGGTAACATACTGACAGCGAGACCTTCTGCAAACCAGATGCCTTCATTGTGCAGACAGGCAGACCATTGACGAGCCAGGCTTAGGCACAGTAGCCTATGAAACCCCATTGGATATGGCAAAAGGGATCCAGGGATGCTGTCACCACCACCGACCTCCCCCTGTAAGTAGTTATTCTATGCAGTGTTGTGAATTTTGATAAACATTTTTATGAATATTACTTGTATTTTTATACATTTATGTATTTTCTTGTGTATTTCCACTTGTATTTTTTTGTCAATAAATATTACTAGTACGCACTTCGATGCGCATTGCCCCGCCTTGAATTTTCCCATTGGCTATTGACCCGAAAATCCCTATTTATCGCTCGAATAGCATATAGAAATATTATAAATTTTCAGGTCAGCCAGGTCGGTTCCTCACGGGTTCTCGTAGAGCTTAATGCTGTAGGGGCCCTGCTTCCTGTTATTTTCCATACCCTGGGGCTGAGAAGTGTTCAACTATAATTTCTTCTTCTTCTTCTTTTTTATAAGCAAAATGCTTGTTCAATGTCGATTAATGCTATTGGAGGTTATCACTCCATCTTTTGCGTGGTCGCCCGATACTTCTTCTACCTTTTGGTGATTTGTCCCTCGCTATTCTGACTAATCGGGTCTCCTCCATTCTGTTTATGTGTTCGTTCCATTCCTTTTTTCTGTTCAGTGTCCACTCATTTATTTCTGGTATATTGCATTTTCTTCTGATCTCTTCACTCCTCATTCGATCCCTCAGTGTGTTTCCTGTAATTCTCCTCAGTAAACGCATCTCCGCTGTTTCTAGTAGTTGCTGAGTTTTGGAGGTATCCGGTCTTGTCTCTGAAGTGTATGTCATTATTGGTCTTATTGTTGCTTTGTAGATTCTTCATTTCACGTCGGTATTAATGTGGGGATTGCGCCATATCGTGTTATTAAGACAACCTGCTATTTTATTAGCCTTTTGTACTTGATTTTTCACTTCCTTCTCCACATCTCCGTAGCTAGACAGTGTAATTCCTAGGTAATTTGTCTCCATTACTTGCTCAATGCTGATACCATCGATTTCCAGTTTACATCTAATTGGTTCTTTACTGATTACAATTGTTTTAGTTTTCTGTGTAGAGATCACCATATTAAAGTCCTTTGCCCTTGTGTTGAATCTATGGGTTAGTCTTTGTAGATCGTCTTCATTGGATGCAATTAGGGCCGCATCATCTGCATAGCAGAGTATTCTGATTTCTTTGTTCCCCATTTTGTATCCTCTTCCTTTATTATTAGTATTGATGATTTCATCCATGATTAGATTGAATAGCGTTGGACTAAGCGAGTCTCCTTGTCTTATTCCATTGCCCATATCTGTTGGATCTATAAGCTGGTCATCTATTCTGACTTCCATATTGTTGTTCTGGTAAATGTTCTTATTGTTTTTATAACATTTAGTGGAATTTCTCTATCGTAAAGAAGGTGAATTACATCTTTAAGCTTCACTTTATCGAACGCTTTCTTCAGGTCTATTAGACATATAAATGCTGGTCTGTTATACTCTAGTGCTTTCTTAATAATCTGTTTTATGATGAATACTGCATCTGTGCACGATCTTCCTGTGCGAAAACCCTGCTGTTCATCCGCTAACTATAATTTGGTGTTTTTAATTCGACGAAGAATTGTCATGTAAGAAATATCTTGTTTTTTTCAAGGCAAGACACCGAATATAAATAGATTACAAGTCCATACCCCAAAAATGGACTTGGTAGAGGAGTATTCGACTGTTATATCCGAAGCCCTCTACAGAGCGTCCGAGGATCTGAAGGTGTTTAAGACCCTACAATTCATTCCGAGACGACAGTATTTCCTTTTTTTTCTTTAGCACTAATAAATTTATTATTAATAAAACATTTACTAACAAATTTTGGCTAATATGTGCAAAATGAAATAATTACGAAAAACTGTATAGTTTGGTAACATATTATTTTTTTTTATCTTCAAAATTAATTCGTTCTTAGGATCGATGTAACAATGTGTTAGCATATCATCATCAGTAGCTTGAGAACCCTTTCTGGGTCCTGGCTTGTTCTAGGATTTGCCGCCATTCTGTTCTGTTCTTTGCTTTGTTTTTCCAGTTGGTAATCTTAAGTGTTTTCAGATTTTGTTGCACTTGTTCCATGTATCTAAGTTTGGGTCTTCCCTTTGACCTTCTCCCTACTGGTGTTTGCCTCGTTATATGTTTTGGCGTTTCAGCCTCCAACATCCGTTCAAATGGCCATCCAGCGCAGAAGTCCGATCTTTATGGATGTTACGATCTCGGGTTCATTGTATGCTGTGTATAGTTCAAAGTTATATCTTCTGCGCCATATGTCATTTTCCTTTACCCCCTTATATATAAGTATAAGTATTTTTCGTTCAAATGTACCTAATAGGTTCTCATCGTTTTTCGACAGTGTCCACGTCTCTGATCCATATACAAGGACAGGTTTTATCAGGGTCTTGTCTATTTTGCATTTGGTTATTCTTGTGATGTTGTTAGATCTTAGATGTTTAATTAGTCCATTATATGTTTTATTAGCGATATGTATTCTTCTCTTAACTTCTTCACTGATATTGTTATCTGCGGTAACTAGTGAACCTAGATATGTAAAACTTTTCATGCTTTCGATGTTATAGTCTCGTATTGTCAGATTCTGTAGGTTTCTTTGGCCTGTCGATTTACTGGCCTTCATGTATTTGGTTTTTATTTCGTTAATGTTTAGGCCACTGTTTTGTGTCGCTCTTTCTATCGCATTAAATGCTTATATCATCTTTCTTTCGCTTCTAGCTATGATATCAACATCATCTGCAAATGTCAATATTTGTACACTTTTTGTTATTATTGTTCCTCTGGTGTTGACTTTTGACTCCCTAATTATTTTCTCTAATGTGATGTTAAATAGAATACAGGATAGGGCATCTCCCTGTCGTAGGCCCGTTCTCACATGGATTGTATCTGTTAGTTCGTTGTGAATTCGAATTTTGCTTTGTACTTTAAGTGTTTCTTTTACTATATCAATGAGTTGAGTTGGTATATTAAACTCTTTCAGTGCATGGATCAGAAACTCTCGATGGATGCTATCATAGGCACTCTGAAAGTCAATGAAAGATGATGTGTGTCTATATTAAATTCACTAATCTTTTCCAAGATTTGCCTCAAGACGAAGATCTGATCTATTGTGGACTTCTGCCTGCGGAAACCACATTGATATCCCAAACTATTTGTTTCCGCATATGGTCTCAATCGGTCATACACAATATTTGACAGTATTTTATATGCCACAGTCATTAGCGTTACTGCCCGGTAGTTTTTGCATGGAAGCTGATCTCTCTTTTTATGTAGTGGGATAATTACTCCGGTATTTCAGTCTTGTGGCAGTTGTTTATTATTCCATATGTTCACTATTAGTTCGTGTATCGCATTCAATAGAAGAGTCTCCACCTTCCTTTATTAATTCTGCGCTAATGTTGTCTAATCCAGGTGACTTGTTGTTTTTTAGTCTGGTAGCTGTTTCTAGCATTTCAGCTAGTGAAGGGTGGGGGGGTTGTTTCTCTGGAATCTGTTTGATCCAGTATAATTCCATCATATAGTGGATTTTCGATTTTTTTCAAACTTTCTTTAAAGACTTCTGTCCATCTTTGTAGTATTTCACTCTGTTGAGTTACTATATCTGCTTCTCTGTCTCTACACATCATTGTTCTTGATTTAAATTATTTTCTACTTTTGTTAAGTTTTTGGTAGGATTTTCTGTTTTCTGATGGTTGTCTTTTTCTTTCTGCGATATATTTTCTTCTCTTCCCTCCTTAGCATTCTTTATTCCTCATCTGCCTTTCATGTTCTATGTCGTTGTTGTAGTCGTTGATATGCATTATTTTTCCTCTCTGTTATATTACGATATATTTTATATACTTACTTTAATATAAATTTAAATATTTCAAATATTTTACACCAATTTAGTTATATCTAATATCACTAAAAGATAATATTTAGTGAAAAACTTTAAGAAATGTATTTATCATTTAACTGAATGAATGTTGAACGAGACCCAATGAAGATAAATAAGAACCTATTAGTAATGTTCGACAGTTATCACTATTTTAAATAGATACTTAAATATTTAATTACACCTTATTTTAAATCTGTGTGTAATAAGAATTTATTAATTCCAAGAAATGTTTACATCGAAAATACCGGTTCTCTTAACTATGAAAATGGGTTACTGTGACAATAATTTATTCTATATTTGTTAACCAAATATATGCATACATTTTGTAAATAATATAAAACGTATAAAATAGTATTGTCTTACAAAATCTTTAAAATTAACATTTATTCATAGATTTTCTAGAAGTAGAAGTTAACCCCACAATGCATGATTTTTTTAATTTATTTGAAAAAAATATTTTTGGTTGGGTATTAGTACTGTGAATTGGTAAAAAATATTTTTACTTTTTTTAAATGTATCACATATGCTACAATAAGCACTTATGATACAAAAAAAGGAAAAAGGATCTTAACCCTACAATGCATCATGTAGCATATCTCCTACATTATAAAATATTGAAGAGTTCCATTTTCATTAACAGTTTATTGATGGAAGTTACCAAAACAATTTTTATTTTTATTCAAACCTCCTATTATTCCAGTTCGAAATGTGACCAAAGTTGTCCATTCTTAAATCTTTTGGAGGAATTGCGGTTGAAGATGATTTTTTCTTTTTCTGTTCTAAATTTTGGTCAATGTAAGAAGATGTCCTTCCCTCTTGTTTGAAACATTCTGCCCAACGTTGCACAGACAATTGGCCATTTCAGCACGAAATTTTTCCATTAACATTGTGGCTGTGTTTTCTATTTGCCTCTCTAACCTCCAATAGAGTAGCCATGCGTTGATGATGGTAACGTCAACTAAATGATAAAAAATTCTGCAATACCATTTTCTGGTTCTCATTGAGATTTTGTGACGCCCTAAAATTACTATCTAAAAGATCCACTACGCCCATATTTCTTTTTATTCTAACACTAAGTTTGGACATGGCACTTCTACTCGTTTTTCTCTTTTTTATCAAACCTTTTCACTTCTTGAACTGAAGAAGAACCCTTGTATGTAGAAAGTAATGTAACTGCTTTATTATCCAGCCATAAAACTGTGCCGAACTCAAGGCCATCACTGCCGCCACCCACACGCAATACGACGCCAACATAACACCCAACCAACTTACTCGGTCACACCTTCTTTTAAGGTGCAAATATGTGAATTTTACCATCTTGCGCTGCTACAAATTAAAATATATCTCTGTTTCAAATTTCTATTTCTTATTTTTTAAACTATTAACTAAACAATTTGCACAATAACACGTTCAAATATTATTGGCTAAAGATAGTAAAAATAATTGAAAAACGTCTTGATTTCTGCAAAAAATCTAAGTTTTAAGTATGAAGAGCTAGCTGGGGGTTTAATATATAACTTTATTTTACTTTGCATTTTACTTATACCCCAAAGGCAATTTTTCCGCGGTATAGCGATTAAAAATGAAAAATTATTGTTTTTCGACATACCGGATTCAGTGTCACATTTTCATCAATTGTTTACAACATTTTATTAGCCACGTTAAACCAAGTGAAGCTAATCCAGTTGTATTAATATTGGATGTTCACTTCTATCACGCGCGGAACATTGAATCGATAAATTTGGCGCGCCAAAACATGTGGTTATTCTTAGTCTTCCGCCACATTCTACTCACAAAATGCAGCCGGAGGACCTTGCTTTCATGAGGCCTCTTAAAACGTGACGTTGTTCATGAGGCTTTCAAAAGTGTGGTATATGCCTATTAAATAAAACCATTTTTCGAGAACATGACTTTGCCATTCACCATCAAGCGGAAGGTGACCGAGTTCCAGTCCAAATCTACCAGAGGCTGAACAAGAAAGCCAAGTAATTCCTCCGAAGCATATAACTCCTCCAAGAAGTATTGATGCGACCAAATGTGTGGAAGATTTATCATGTAAGAACATTTCTAATAATAAAGATGCAACAGTGCGGCCACAAGATATTAGCCCTATACCCACCACTGTACCACCTTTAACCCACCACTGTACCACCCTTTACCCACCATAAATAAAGGAAAATCTATTGCTAAGAAGACAATGGCAACCAAGGTTAACAAGAAAAGTGATGAAAGAGGAAGCTTTTAGTTCATCTTAAGAAGATGAAGAATTCATTTTAGATGATGATTTTGACATGGAATGTGACAATAAGGAAGATGAAGCAGAATGTATGTTTCGTACTGGACTTTTCTCTGAAGATACCTCGGGCGAAAAATTGATTCAGTGCTCAAAGTAGTTTAAGTGGGTCACCAACGACATGTAGACAAAAAAGACACATATATTTGTGCTTTTTGTCTCGATGGCTAATGTTATCGCGTTATCTTAATATCCGGTATTAGAAACATTTTTTGTCAGTCTAAATTTACCGTTTTTTATAAAAATTTAAATTTTATTTTTTACTTCCTAGAAATGATTTATTTTCGTTCTATAAATGATTCTATATAGTGTGTTACTTGTTTCGCTCTAAAATATTCATAAATTAATTGACGTATTAAAACTAATATTAGGTTTAAAAAAAAAAGTATCCGATATTAGGGCACTTTATTCTAAATGTACCTATGCTATGCAAAAAATATCACCTGTCACGTGCGCTGTAAAAAGGTATACGAGGTCAACAACCTCCAATCAAAAATCCATAAATATCGTCATCCTGGAAACATATCTTAAAAATACTAAATTCTTCTTCTTTTTCTTCTATTTATGTAGACATGACTCTGTCTTAGTTAGTGTCGTGCCATCGTTTTCGTGGTCTTCCTACTGATCGTCTTCCTATTGAAGAACCGTTTCTTGCCGTCTTTATTTGTTGGTATTGGGCTTATCTGATTGTTTGATTGTTCCATTCGACTCTTTATTTCTTACTTAGTTCTTGATATTCTCCACCTTGCATCTAATTTGCATATATGTACTAGTTTTGTTTTACAATCAATGTTTGTAAGTGTATTTCATATCTCATTCTGACAGGGGAGCTGAAAGGTAGAACAGGAAACGAGACAAAAAAGTCAAATAGTAGGAACATATGGAGCAGAAGCAACAGACGCAGATGAAGAAAAAATAATAGAAACATGTGAAATAAACAGACTGAAAATTACGAACGGATTCTACCGCCACAAGGATATCCACAAGTTTACCTGAACCCAAGAAACAAGAAACCTCCGAGCTATAATTGACTACTTCATAATGAAAATCGAAACATCGATTAGAGTTACAGATGTCAAAGTTAAAAGGGGAGCGGAATATGGTTCTGGCCACAAATTACTGATAGCAAACATGCGATTCCTTTGGAAAACGAAAAATCAATCAAAACGAACAGTGTAATGAAACTCAAACGCAGGCCGAAACGAAGTACAAACTACACTTGCTAAGGGAAGAATTAAGACTGTCGGCAAAGTTAACAAAATGGAGTTAGTTGAGAACATAGACGAAACATAACATATAAAAACATGCATAAAGGAAGCAGCAGCGGAAGCCTTAGGTTGCGAAGAGAGAAGAACAAATAGATATCGACAACGCCTATCAGAAATCACGCAATATATATAGCAGAAGAAACAGTTATATAATAGATGGTTAAGCTCAAAAGAACAAGTGGATCTAAAAAGATACAGAGAGAAGAACAAAGAAGTAAAAAGATTAATAACAAAAGATAAAAATAATAACGGAATCAACATGTATGAACATCAAACAATACATAGGAGGTACAAAAAACTCAGAATCCTGGAAAGTGATGAATAGTCTGAAAGAAAACACACAGTAAAAAACACATTTTACTTTCATAAGCAAAAAACAATGGAATGATTACTACTAAGAACTCCTGACAGAAGACCGAACAAAATTCATGGAAAATAATAACAAACAACAAATATAAATAAACAACTAACATTGGAAGAAGTAGAAAAAGAGCATAAAACAAATAAAAAATAATGAGTCTGCAGGCCCCAGAGGGATAGCACCCAAGCTAATTAAAAGGTCTGAAAAATTGTTCCGTATGATACATACCATGTTTCAGAGAGCCTTGGACACCGAACAACAACCTGAAGAATGGTCGACAGCCCATATTATCTATTATTTCATGAAAAGGGGATAGAATGAAATGTGAAAAATACAGAGGCTTAAGCATTTTATCATCTATAGGAAGATTATATGGAAAAATAATAAAGGAAAAAATAGAAAAACAAATCCAAGAAGAAATAGAGGACAGACCAGGCAGGTTTTACTGCTGGGAAATCATGTGTTGACCACATCTACACTATACAACAGCTAATAGAGAAGAAGATGGCAAAGCACAGACAGTCCATCTAGCTTTTATTGACCTAAAAAAGGTATAGGACTCTGTGCCCAGACAACGACTGTGGAAAGCCATGCAACAAATAGTAGTAGAAGATAAGCTGATCCATGTAGCGAAGTCCATGTACACACATAATATTGTTACAGTCAAGGTAGGTAACAAGTTTGAAAAACCATTTAAAACCACGAAAGGTCTTCTACAGGGCTGCTCGACTTCACATACATTCTTTAAAATATTTCTTCAATACGCCCTAAAGTCATGAAAACGGAAATGTGAGGGAATGGGAGTACCCATAAGGAACGACCATCTGTATACCCTCAGTTTCGCCGACGATCAGGTCATAATAGTACAAGACGAGGAAAATCTAAGTTATATGGTTCGAAAACTAGAAGAAGAGTATAATATAAATGGTCCGGAAATAAACATTAACAAAACAGAATATCTGAACACAACACAAGAACCGACAAGAAACCTGGAAGTGGATGACGGGCATGAAATAAAGGGGACCGATAAATTTAAATGCCTGGTGTTCATTATATCAAATAAAAGTACTACAGAAGAAGAAAATAAAAATCGAGTAGGTCAAACCAGAAATTCTATAAGACAACTGAATCCAATTCCATGGGACAGACACATAACAAAAAATAACAAAAAAAGAATTTATAACACGATGATTCGCAGCATTCTAACATATGGAGCAGAGAATTGGGTCTTAAACTAAAAGCCGCAGAAACAAAATAAACGCCACAGAAATGGACTACTGGAGAAGAAGCTGCAGAGGTTCCAGAATGGACAAAATAACTAACGACGAAATCAAAAGACGAATGGAGATAAAGAAAGACACCTTAAATTACATTGAAGAAAAAAGATTAACGTGGTACGGACATGTCAGACGAACAGACCCAAACCGATGGATAGCAAAAATAACAGAGTGGAGCCCCATAGGAAAACGCAAAAGAGGCAGACCAAGATTTCAAAGATGAGGTAGATGAAGCAATGGAAAGAAGAGGATTGGAAGACGGAGAATGGGAGGACAAAGAGGAATGGAGAAAATGGTTGAGAGAAGGGAGACAGCGACAGCTGTAGGAACACCTTTTATATATATATTTATTTCATATCTGATAAAGACTGACTTGACCTTGAATAATCAAAACTTCAAACAACACAAAATTTCTTTTACAATATATTTTTTTTCGAGAAACTATTAAAAAGGGTAAACTTTAGTGTTATTATCAAGTACTGTCAAACAAGAAATATAAACACGTCCTAGATATAAAAACAGTACTAAAAAATAGTAACTTTAAGCTAAATACTAATTTTAAATTATACCTATATCACCAAATTAAACAATTACTTACTCAAACTTACTGATAAATTGGTAACAGCATTACTTGATATCACTGTTCGCGTAGATTCATTAAAAATTGCGGAAATTGCACTATTCATAGTTGCATTGTTAACTAATGTAAAATTAGAACCACCAAACACGTTAACATTACACAAGAAAAACAAACACAAAAACTTCAGTCTTACACTCATTTTGGATGTACAACGTCTGAGTTCGAGAGCTAGTCTGTGTTTTCGTGATCTTTGAACTATTTTAATATATTCAATGATAAAAATCCATACTTGGGATTTCTGTTTTAAGTTAAGAGATTATTTCATTCTTTCACTTATTCCAAGTATAAATAAAATAAGCAGGAAATATATTTTAATTGTTTACCGCAAATAAACCTGTTCAGAAAAACCACTAGGTTATGGTTGTGTATATGTGTGTTCTCATATGTTATTTATCGTCATAAAAATTCAAAAAATATAAATAATGGTAAAACTTTAACTGAACTAAAATTATTAATAATCACCACTCATTTATAATAATATGTAATTTAGCAAATAGTAATTATATAGAAAAAGTGATATTATGAACGACTTACGTCACTTCTTTCAAAGGGAATATCAACAAAGAATTTTTAGTAATATCGCAACACAAATATATACATACGAAAAATCAGTGGCGCGCTTAGAATTAGTCTAAGGGGGGGGGTTTGAAATATTTTATGCTACCTCCATTTTGAGCCCTAAAATTTGGGTTTTAGTTTAATTTATAGATAGCACTGCCAAAGATTCAGGTATATATTATCCTGCCTACCCAACTAAAACAACCCTCTCTTACTTGTCCGCAGTTAACTGTCGCACGTACCGTACTCCGAAAGTGGGTGGCCGCTGTAAGGCTGACGACATTTTTGGAACACTTCCTTCTCTTATCTAGATCTTATCTATTGTTCTGAAGCTATTTTCTTGTGGCATTTTAAAGTAATTACTATTTTATTTCACTTTCACATATTTATAAACTATTTACAAAAATAATTACGAAACCACTAGAAAATAAATTGGAATTTTATCAGCCCATAGAACAGGCAGGTTTTAGAAAAGGCTATGGAACAAACTATCACCTACTGGTAATAAAAAATCTTATAGAAAAATGCACTGAATATAATAAACCACTAGCTTTAATATTTGTCGACTATGAAAAGGCATTCGACACCGTAAATCAACACAAAATGTTGGGAAGCCTTGACAGAATGCCGGATTGACTATCGGTATATAAATATAATTAAACACATATACCAAAGCGCAACAGCCAGTGTTAGAGTAGGTGATCGTCAAACCCAGAAATTCCCGATACACCGTGGAGTACGTCAGGGGGACACCATATCGCCGAAACTGTTCACTACGCTTTTGGAATACATATGTAAAAGGGCAAAACTGACCGACAAGGGCATAAACATAAACGGAGAAAAGCTTAGCCATCTAAGGTTTGCAGATGATATTGTACTAATAGCTGATAGGATAGATGAGACCGAACGAACTTTTAAATCAGCTCTACCTTCCCTCGCTAGAAGTGGAATTGAAAATAAATATATCTAAAACCCAAATGATGACGAATCTTGTAGTCAGCGAAGATATATGTGTAGGAACAAGATGCATAGACCAGGTAATGGCCTATAAATACCTAGGTCATGAGATCCGCATAGGAAAAGATAACCAAACCGTTGAGCTTCTCCGTCGTATAAGACTGACTTGGGCAGCCTTCGGCAAGCTGAACCATATTTTCAAATCGTTTGATATACCAATATGCCTTAAAAGAAAAACCTTTAATCAGTGTGTTTTGCCAGTGTTGACTTACGTGCGGAAACGTTGACCATGACAAGGAGAAATGTTCGAAAGATCCGTGTGTGTCAAAGGGCGATGGAGCGTGCTATGTTGGGCGTTTCACTACGAGACAAGATCCCAAATCGCCAGCTACGACAAAGAACAGGAGTGGCTGATGTAGTAGAGAGAGTAGCAACACTGAAATGGAACTGGGCAGGTCACGTGGCTCGAATGACAGATAACAGATGGACAAAGCGGATACTGGAATGGAGACCAAGAGATGATGCCTACCGAAGCAGAGGTCGTCCACCAACACGTTGGACTGACGATCTAAAACGTTGTCATAGGAATTGGATGCAAGAGGCACAAGATCGGAATAGATGGAAAATTATGAGGGAGATCTATGTCCAGCAGTGGATAAGCGAAGATTGAATGATGATGATGACTATTTTATTGGGAATAAGCCACACTTATTGAAGGTTAAGAATAAGTTTATTGACGCTTGACATTAATCCAACTTGTAAATATAACACATTTTGGAGATGGCTATTGCCGTATTTCCGTTCTCGTCCGCCGATCCTCCCTGTACAAGGCATGCTTCTCCTCCAAACCTCTCGAGTTCATCGCTCTACTAATTCCTTCATGCCATGAGCGTCGAGGTCACCCCTTTTTCTTTTTCCATGGAGCTTCCATATAGATGCTTTATCATCAATTCTAGATCATAAGAATCTTGAGCTAGGACGACTTGGTTATCCGAAGTTCAGAGAACAGTAATCATTTCCTATGGGAATTCCCGTTCCCTGGCACAGGTTTTTCCAATTTTGGAGGAGCTGCCTCAATAAATAAATTAAACAGTAAGTTTTCTAGATCGATGAAGGCTAGAATGTACTTCGTAACCAACGCTTTTCTTTTTTTATTAATTGTTGGAGTATAAACAAGTTATCAGTGCAAGATCAAAGATCAAAGATTCAAACGTCAATAAACTTATATTTAACCTTCAATTGCGGCTTATTCCATTAAAATAGTAATTAGATCTTATCTCTGCGTTGGCCCGGTTGGTGTTTCACTTCTTCTTCTTTCTTTTTAATGACTGCTCGGATGTAATTGTGAGCACTATGCCATCCCTCTGTACTTCCCGTCATCTTCACGATCATCTCTCTTACAGTCACAGGGTTCATACCTATTCCTTTATACATTCTGTTTCTCTCCACTGTACATCTATTACACTCCAGCATTGTGTGAGTAACAATGTCAGAATATTCGCAGTATAGGCATTTATCTGTATCTGTCTTTCTAAACCTATGAATATACGCCCTAAAACAGACAATCTACCCAGTCCCTTAGGCTCGGGATCAGCATCTTTGGGCAACATCTTCCTTGTTTTTCCACTCTTCTTGTCATCTTTACTTTGATCTTTCCCTTTCTTGATTTTTTATAGCTGTTGTCAAATGCTCTCTTCTCTCATAGAGATGTCTCTTTTCTACTGCTAACACATGCAGACGAACACAACCCATGATAGTCCACAAGGCCGCCGCAGATACAGTTCTGCAGGCGCATGCTACTCGCAACAGACTCGTTCTGTCTACTTTTCTCATAAGCCTAATATTAGGCTACCAAACGATTAATAGGCCAATCTTACAGAATCCACGAATTAGAAATACTAGTGGTAGATGCCGTGGCGGTCTCAGCTTGCGTAGAGGAGGGACTTTGAATTGGGTAGGAGCCTCTCAATACTTTACGTAAGATAGACTGGGCGGGGGATGTCCTCAACCCGCGTCCCAATGGCTGATAGGGAATCTTTCTGCAGATATGCAGGGCAGGTACGAATAAGGCTTAGCCAAATAAGTACCCGCGGATAAACTGAGGGAATGGCATTAGGCAGCAGTGATGCCATTACTGAATCAAGGCTGTTAGAACGACATCTAGCAGGTTGACGAGAGACACCCACAGGCGGCAATCCCATAATGATTTAACTGGCTGTGATACTGCTGTGCAGAAAGCAATGGGAAACTACTGCACTAAATCTCCTAAGAAAAGCTACATGACAAATACGAATCATACTACGGCCCGAGTCTTCGACGTCCCTTTAATGGGACAGGGGTGCTAAGAATCTCCGGAGGGAAAAATAAAATAAAATAGATCATTAATAAAACATATTGCTAAGTGGAATGTTAGAACTTTATATCAATCAGGAAAGCTAAAAAATGTACAACTCGAAATTAAACGTCTGGGCCTGCAAGTCCTTGGAATTAGCGAAGCTAGATGGACCGGATCGGGAAACTGTAAAAAGTGGAGGTTATATTACTTATTACTCTGGAAAAACGGATGATGTTCATGAAAATGGTGTTGCTATAATTCTTGAGGAGCGACTTGAAAACCTGGTTGACAAATTTGTTCCTCTTTCAGAGCGAATAATGATAATAACTATTAAAAGTAAGATTAATATAAACTTAATACAAGTATACGCTCCTAAAAGTACAGTACAGAAAACTAAATTAATGAATTTTACCATGTATTAAAGATAGCACTAAATAACACAAAAAAACACGAAATTTGTGTAATAATGGGAGACTTCAACGCTAAAATAGAAGAAGACATAACACATGTATTAAACAACCAAAAAGACGTCTCTATACATGGATATCACCAAGAGATGGCCATGGTAGTGTAATGCGTAACCAAATAGATTATATCATGATTAACAATAGATTTCGAAACTCATGTAAATGTACTAAGACATATCCAAGTGTCGACGCAGCCACCGATCACAATTTACTGGCATCTAGAATCAACCTAAAATTAAAGACAATCAAAAAGCCTTCCATTACAAAGAAATACGATAGACAAAAACTAAAAGAAGAAGAATTTAAACATCACTTTGAACAGACAATGAACGAAAAAATTCGACACAACATCACACAAGTATACAATCTATCACAGTCGAAGAAGATGGGATAACATAAAGAATGGTATCATCGATACAGCAACGCAAAGTGGAGCTGTCACCCATTATAAAAAGCAAGCGTGGATGAAAGATGAAAAAATCGAAATGATGGACGAAAGAAGACAGCTTAAAAATAGAAATAACTCAGAGTATAAACGAAAGCATAATCTGATTCGAAGAAAAATCAGGGAAGCCAAAGAGTTATGGATGCGAGCAAAATGTGAGGAACTAGAAGAATTGCAACGAAAACATGACGAATTTACCACATATAAGAAAATAAAGAAGTTACAGTACACAAAAAAAATACACCCATAACATTAACGAATAATGAAGGTCATGCACTATCCCAAGAAGACGAAGTAATGGAGGAATGGGAAAACTACATTAAAGCATTATTTAAGGATGATCGAGGATCAATATCCTAAGTTAATTGCAAATACAGGACCATCAATATTAAAAGCTGAAGTGGAAAAAGCCATACACCAAGCCAAAAACAACAAAGCCAGTGGAACAGATCAAATATACAGCAAATGGCTAAAATTACTCTCAAATGACAATATAAAAGAACTCACTGTACTTTTCAATCAAATATATGATACCAGTGAAATTCCATCGGACTGGTTAAAATCGATCTTTATTCATCTACCTAAAAAACCAAACGTTAAGAAATGTAGCGATTGTAGACTCATAGTTTAATGAGCCATTCCGTTAAAATACTGTTGCAAACCGAATTAACAACAAGTGCGAAGAAATAATTAGTCAAGAGCAGTTCGGTTTCGGAGATGGCTTAAGAACTAGAGAAGCACTATTTTCTATGCAAACACTCCTTCAACGATGTTGGGAGGTAAGAAAACCCGTATATATGTGCTTCATTGATTTTGAAAAGGCATTTGATCGCGTTTAGCATACCAGACTAATTACCGCCTTGCAGAGCATCCAACTAGATGAGAAAGACATCAACTTTATTGCCACACTTTACTGGAACCAAACAGCCATTATTAATACCAACAACAGAGAATCAAAGCCAATCAGTATTGAACGAGGCGTAAGACAAGGCTGTATGCTATCTTCCACCCTCTTTAACGTGTATTCTGAGAATATATTTAGGGAAGCTTTAAAAGATCAAAAAGGAATTATCATAGGAGGAGAAATAATTAACAATAAACGGTACGCCGACGATACTGTGATTCTAGCTGAAAACATCGACGATGTGCAGGAGCTAATCAATAGAGTTGACATGGAATGCACAAATTGGGGACCGTCGATAAATATCGATAAAACTAAATACATGGTGACCAGTAAAGTGGATATCGGCGCAACCCAACTGATATTAAACCAACAACCGCTGCAGAGAGTTCAGAGATTCAAATACCTTGGATGTTGGATTACCCAAAATCTAGATCCATCCTTCGAAATTCGATGTAAAATTGAAACAGGCAACAAACTCAAAAATTCAAGCCTCTATTATCCAATAACTCATTAAATTTGGAAATCTGTGAAAAGTTTACAAGATGCTACGTGGTGATCTGTACTTTTGTATGGATGTGAAACTTGGACTTTAAACACCGATATCATGAATAAAATCGAGGCGTTTGAGATGTAATTGTATCGAAGGATACTAAAAATTCCATGGACTAGCAGAACCAGAAACGAAGAAGTTCTTCGAAGAATGGGACATCAACGAACTCTATTAAATATTAAAGATGCGTAAACTAGAATATCTTGGACATATAATCAGAGGATAAAGATATGAGTTCCTTCGGCTAATTCTCAACGGTAAAATCGAAGGAAAGAAATGGATAGGACGGAAGAAACTGTCTTGGTTGAGAAATTTGCGGCAGTGGACAGGTTTGACAGCGGACCAATTGCTACACGTAGCGCAAGACCGAGATCAGTATAACAATATTATAAGCATGGTAGTCGCCGACGTTCCGTAGGGATATGGCACTCTAAGAAAAGAAGAATGGTAGCTGGGCAAGAAGCAATGTACAAAAGGTCAACAGGTTTGCTGACTACCTAGAAAATACTTTTCAACCAAATGAAGAACAAGAAATAATTAACTGGGAGCTCCCTGATCAAGATGAAATGAAGATTAGCCCTGTAACTCTATAGGAAGTATATTTGGAAATAAAAGAAAATATACATCCAAAGAAAGCTCCTGGATTAGAGATAATTACTGGGGAAGTTAAAGCAACTTTCAAGAAGAGCTATAATAAAATTAACACATCTTATAAACGGACTATAAACTTTAGTCTGGTGTACGTACCAAAGGTATGGAAGGTGGCAGAAACTTATAATGACACTGAAACCAGGAAAACGTCCACAAGAAGCTTCTTCATATAGGCCTATTTCACTGTTACCTGTCATGTCTAAATTATGCGAAAAAAGTACTTTGAAGAGGACTAAAACCGATTATAGAGGAAAAAATCTAATTCCTAATCATCAGATTAGGTTTAGAGCAAGCCACTCAACGATAGATCAGGTGCATAAAATAAGAGATATAGTAGAAAAAGCTCTAGAAGAAGGAAAAGTCTGTTCCGTAATTTTGCTCGTGTTTGGACTAGCAAGTGCAGGCTTTTGACAAAGTGTGTGTTTAGGATTAAACTTAAGAGGTCGCTGGTTAAATGATATTGGATAAATAATAATTATAAAGAAAAAATGCAATATTTGTTTGTACATAAAATTAGCGAAAATAGCAACTATCAATTGTGAATAAATTATGAAATTAATTGGTTTTACTCATTATCAATGTTTTGTACAAAGAACATGGACTTACCCTCTGAAGATATTGATGTCGTCTTAACAGGAATGAAGAGCTGATCGTGATACCGACGCTAGCGTCGCCGAGGCTACAGCACGAGACCGGTCAATGATGCATTTCTTTCACTGTCTTACGAAGAAGTGCCTGTCTTGAGAATAATGAGATCGCTACCAGGGCAAAACCGCCCTCTGATCGTTAGGTGGTCAACAGCTTGTATGCAAGTGCCATAAATCAACCACTTGTTTCAATCTTTGTGACAGAATACAAAGAGAGCCAAATTCTCCGTACTTACAATATCATAAATGAGATAGCCAGTTTAAGTTTTACGAAAGAACAGGAAATAATATATTTTAAAAAGGTCTTTAGAATACAGCACTAAATAAGATCACATTACAGTACCGTAACAGAAAAATATTAAATGTAAAAATACATACTTTCCCAAACAGTGTGGCATGACGGATTATATCATAAAACGAGATGCTACTTACCAAAACAATATTCTGAACTACTAGAATCATATAATATCCGACAGATACTATCGAGTTAAATATGAGGAAACATATTCAGAATAAAGAGGAGTTAAAGCTGGAGTTCTACATGGAAGTGTCCTAGGGCCGGTGCTATACCTGCTCTATACCAGCGATATTCCATTATTTAGAACCTAAAACAATTGCGACATTTGCAGACGACGCATGCATTCTAGCAGTCGGACAAAAACAAACGAGGATGCAGCAACCATGCTACAGAACTCTGTTGAACAAATTAACATCTGGACCAGGCGATGACGTATCAAATTGAATAAAACAAAATCTGTTCATGTCGATTTTACCAACAAAAGAGAACAACATATCCCAGCTAGTATAAATAGAAACCAAATACCTTATGCAAATACGGCAAAATATTTGGGTATGACATTAGATTCCAAACTACGTTGGAAAGCACATATTAAGAAAAAAGGAGAAATTAGAAATTAAGTTCAGAAAGATGTACTGGTTGATGGAAAAAATCCACTCTGTCTACTTACAACAAATTGTTATTGTATAAGCAAGTCCTTAAACCGATATGGACATATGGGATACAGCTATGGAACTGTACAAAAGAAAGTAACATCCAAATTATACAGCGATATCAGAATAAATTATTAAGGAACATCGTTAACGCTCCATGGTCCTTCAGAAACTGTGATCTTCATCGAGACCTCCAGATGGATACGGTTATCCAGACAATAAGTAAGTTTGCCGAGAGTCATGAACAAAGGCTTTCCAACCACGTAAATGTTGAGGCCATCAAACTCCTAGACAACGCCAACCAGATAAGAAGACTTAAGAGAACGAAGCCGTTTGAGTTTGAGTGCTATAAGTGAGTGAAGTGAAAAAGCAGAGTGAAGTGCGGCTAAAGTGAACACGTTAGCTAGTAGTACTATAATGTATTAGAGCCTAAGAAATATTGCTGAATGTAACCGTAGATAAGTTTTTTGTAATTTTTGTATATAGAACTAACTAGCTTATTGATCATAGTGAGATAATCATAAGATTATTGTTGGAGTTTTATTATATAAAAAAAAATGTTTATTTTGAAATATTAGTTGAGCGAAATTTTGACGATTTTAGTACATAATTATGCCAAAAGTTAGTTACTGATTATATGTGATTAAGGGTGTAAAATAAATAATAAAAAGTATTTCTTAGTGCAAAGTTATCTACAAATGTTTTTAAAGGCTTTTTCAGTACTTCTATACACAAACAAATTGTTCTTAGAAACGAATTAATTAAAAAATGTATATGGAAGTAAAAGATAAAAGATCCACTTTCTCCAGAATGACAATAAATGTTTACATTTTGTTCGGCACAAATGTTTCGAGTTCGAGTTACATGACCGGTCTTCGGTCGTCAATAGAGTGGCTGCATCGGACAGCCAGGAAATACGCTCCTGCTACCCGTCATTCCATCCTGCTGCTGCTGATACCGCTGTTGATATTCCTGTTATTGCTGTTCCTGGCGCTGATTGTGACAGCCAGTGGTAGGACCGATAAAATATAGATATATTTATAGTGTATAAGCGAACAATGTGACATAGTTCAATGGATTTCTCTTCGGAGTACATGTCTGGATGAATAGATAGATTTTCATGCGCGGCGTGTTGCATTAGTTTGATGGATATTTAGGGTGCAAATTTGTCAGTAAATTTTATTCAACCACATTAATTTTAGAGATCGAAGACGCACTGATCATTAACAACTTTAAACTAAAGTATAATAAAGGCTGCATTTGTGGTAATATATTACATTATAATATATATTCAACTAAATAAAGGTTATAGCTTAAAATATTATCAACGTTGGTTTGTCTACTGACACGTTAGTTATTTCAAAAATAATGTTCTTCTTCTTATGCCGTCCCTATCAACGAAGGTTAGCGACCACATTTCTAAAAATATTTCTGTCTTTTGCAACGTGGAATAATTCGTCTAATTCGTGGAATAATCATGTTTGTCCAGTCTTGAATATTTCGCATAAATGACTGTCTCTTTCTACCTATTCCCTTTTTTCCATCGACTCTACCCTGCATGATAACCTAAAGAAAACTATATTTATCATTCCTCAATATGTGTCCAAGGTGTGCAGTCTTGCGTACTTTTATTGCTCTCCACAATTTTTTGTCTCGACCCATAGTTGTTCATTATGTATTGGACTCCTTGATATATATATATAATTGATCTGCCCTAAGGTATGAGGTAAATACAATACAATAATACAATTAGAGGTTACAGATATACATTACATCTCAAATCCAATGAAAATATTTATTCTATTAAATTTATTCTATTCTGTGCACGAATTTGTCCATTCTTTCTTGTTTTTTGCCTTATTTTGAGCTTCTGACCATTCCAATCCCCTACTTTCAAAAATCTGCCCTACTTCGTCATCCCAGGTTTTCCGTG
Source organism: Diabrotica balteata (assembly GCA_918026665.1). Taxonomy (NCBI): domain Eukaryota; kingdom Metazoa; phylum Arthropoda; class Insecta; order Coleoptera; family Chrysomelidae; genus Diabrotica; species Diabrotica balteata. The sequence goes on along the minus strand of OU898279.1, from coordinate 36,386,323 downwards.
GTCTGCTCTTCTTTTAAACATTTTCACTTTAGACTTCCAGACTTGCTTAACGGGTCGGTTGTCGCTCATTCGGCACAAATGACCAAACCATTTTATGTGTTGTGTTTCAATAGCATATAGTACAGATTCTGTGCCCAGTTCTTCGCTAACATCTTCATTTCTTATTTTGTCTCGTCGTGTTATTCCTTTGACTCGTCTTAGATATTTCATATCAATGGCTTGTATCTTGCTTTTTAATTGCTTTGTAAAACCAGCTCTCGCCATCCATATATCAAGATTGGTCGGAATACTGTCTATATAAACTGTCATTTTGGTTCTTCCGCTGATTTCCGATTTACTTGTGAATGCTCTACTAAGATTATGGTACACTTTTGAAGCACTACTTATTCTTTCTGTTATTTCATTCTGCATGGTACCTTCTCTGTCTATTATAACCCCTAGGTATTTGAATGCATCTACTTGTTCTATGAGTTGTTGGTTAATTTCTATGCTAACATTTCGGTTAGTTTTTGCTATTAGCATCACCTTGATTTTCTTAACATAATCTTCATGTTTCTGATTGCCAGCTCATTATTCCAGCTATCTATATTTTTCTGAAGAACCCTTTCGTTGGAAGCGCATAACATGAGATCATCTGCGAATGCACACTCAGCTTTACCAACCGGTCGTAGTTTACTATATCCGATATGTACTTTGTGTATACTTGCTTGTGTTTCCTTAATTATGTCGTCAATAATCAATATGAATAGTGTGGGGCTCATAACACCTCCTTGTCTCAGACCCTCGTTTATTGCAAACATCTCTGATTCCAAGTTATCCTTACGTACATAACTCTTGTTATTTTGATACAGACTTTTGATAGCACCTGTTAGTTGATGGTCAATATTTCTATTTTGCAGACTTTTCCAGACTGCTTCCTGGGACACTCTGTCAAAAGCTTTCTCAATATCTAGAAAAGCCATATGTATTTCTGTGTTCTTTATTCTAGCTTTCTCAATTATTTGTTTCAACGTAAATATATGGTCTTGCGTACTGTGTCCCTTCCTAAACCCGCTTTGTACTTCATCCAGATGTGGTTCAACGATATGTCTTAATTTCTTTTCTAGGATGCTTTCATATATTTTGGAGACGATACTAAAGTAGATTAATTCCTCTATAATTTTTACAAGAACTTGGGTCTCCTTTCTTAAAGATTGGTAGTATTATGCCAATTCTCCAATCTTCGGGGACTGTACATCGGTTCCAAGCCATGTTCATAATTTTGGTTAAAAATTTAACTCCTTTCGATCCCTATGACTTTAACAATTGTAAATCCCTATGTAAAACAATTTTTGGTTACCCTGGTTATTTGCCTCCATCTTCATTCCAAACTCATCCCAGGTTTCCTTCTTTTTCTTCAGCACCATTTCTTTCACCACCTTTCTTTGTCGTTTATATTCTTCGTAACTATTTTCTGTTTTCTTGTTTAAATATATTTTTCATTTCTGTTTTTTATATTTTATTTGGGCTTTTAATTCATCGTCCCATATCTAAAAATCTAATAACTTTAGGCAAAGCTTTTTACAAAAATTGTATGATAGTACTTTTGATAGTGGCATAAAGTACAGTATGATCCATTTTGACTTTTCTTGCTTTTGATTCAACAAATATTATTAAAATTAATCATTTTCATAATTTTCGACTACTGTTTTCCTTTTTAATTATAAAGAGAGTTAAACTTGAGACGATTTTTTTGTAATATTGGTTGTAACTTGCCTATGCCCTAATGCCCTTTATAATAAACGTGAACGTACGCCATTGAAAATGTAAACATAAATAAAATCAAAAGTACGTTTAGTTACAAAAATCATTCGCAAAAACAGCTGACAGTAAAACAAATACGCAGGAAATTTCTAGGAAATTAGAAAATGTACGAGATATATCGTAGAGTCACGCAGCATTAAATCATCAGGTGTCTTAGTGAGGAAACGTGAATGTTTTCAGGATATTGTGGCTGCAGTAGATGTCGAATAAGCAAATATTTTTTGTTATTAAAAGCTATTGTTGTTGTTAACGGAGGGTTCTTTTATAAATTTCTGTAATAATATATTATATATATATATATATATATATATAGTATATATATATATATATATATTATATATATATATTTATATATATAATCAATTAACCCTTTTATCGTAATACATATTTACTATTAAAACGCTTTATATAAAAAATACAAATCCTTGTCTGCAAACAGACAATACATGTCTACAAACTTACATATTGTTACCTCAAATTTCAAAATAAATCATTTAAAAACTACTAAAGCTAAATTTCCTTTAAATTTTTCGTTGATGAACTAATAAAAAAAGTTAAAAAAATTATTAATTTATCTGAAAACCTCATCGAAACATTTAATGTACCGGGTGGTCCAATAAGCGATCTCTCGGCTATATATCAGAAACTATTCATGTTATACCTTTAGGAGAAAAAAATTCCTTAGTAAAAGTGCTAAGAGAAATCGCTGGAAATAACTTTCAAGTTTCTGGGTTAACCGCTAGAGGGCGTAAACTGTGAAGAAAACTTTAAAACCCAGTTTATTGGGAAATATGCCGAATTAGACCAAGTGTTAAATAAGTAAATTAGAAAGATGCCTAAATTCTGCACAAAGTTGTTCAAGTACTTTTTTTTATTTTTTCAAATAATGGGTGGGGGAGAGTAGGAAAGTATTTGTGGATAAATACCTATAACTTTGGTTTGGATCAAACGATTTTAACGAAATTAGTGTCATTAGAAAGAGTGTTGATGAATTAATTCACATCTACTATAAATTGTATTTAGTTTTAATTGTCGTAGGTAGAGCATACTTTCAAATAGAAAAAATTAAAATTTGTTTATCTTTAAAATGTTTAATGGAAATTAAAAATGGAAATGGAAAGTAAGTATAATATTGACACACCCTGTATTATAAATTAAATTAAAAAATAAGTCAGTAGGTACTTTCAATTTTTTTTATTACAGAAGAATCTTAATGTTGATACCTATTTTGTCCATTGGTTTTTCATATGATTAATAATAGTTTTTTTCGAAACTAAGTAGGCTAAGACAATGAATTTGACGGGGAGTTCATATTGTTTATTTATTGACAACAGTCAAAACATTGGTTAAGAAGTGTTATATTATAAGTCGACTTAAAGATTGCACTTTTTTCAATTGATATTAATATTGGTTAATATTAGTAATTAATTATCAGTACGAATAATTCGTGATGAGTATATCAAAATTGTATGATATGATTGGAGTTTATTTCGAATGTTACCAAATGACGCTGTTGCCTCACGTATATATTTTGGTAAGATATCCTGACAGGTAGACAGTATTGCAAAGAAGTCTTTGAAAGAAAGGCAAGAAGATTAAGAGAACTGGTAGTTTTCTCGTCCTTGTTTTAAACCACGTCGTAGAGGTATGACGAAGATAATTCAATCAATGTTCTTGCTTTAATTCAACAGAATCCACATATAAGTAGTCAGCAAATCTCTACTTCTTTGCATTATATCTCCTGTCAGGATATCTTACAGAATATATACGTGAGGCAATAGCGCCATTTTGGTGATATTCGAAATAAACTCGAATCATATCATACAATTTGATATACTCATCACGAATTATTAGTACTAATAATTAATTTACTAATATTACCAATATTAATATCTATTATTATTACTAATATTACCAATATTAATATTATTTAAATGCAATTTTCAATTCAAATTATAATACATATACACACTTCTTAACCATGTTTTGACTGCTGTCAATAAAATAAACAATAAGAACTATCAAATTCATTGTCGTAGCCTACTTAGTTTCGAAAAAACTATTTTTAATCATATGAAATAAACAATGGTCAAAATAGGTATCAACATTAAGATTCTTGTGCTATAAAAAAATTTGAAAGTACCCTACTGACTTATTTTTTAATTTAATTTATAATACAGGGTGTGTCAATACTATACTTACTTATGTTTATGCGTTTATATTTCATATCTCGAGTTAAACAAAAGCTAATTAACATGCGGTTTGCGCCATTTTGTTACGAATTTAATCCAACTCCATTATAATTTACAATAAATAGGTGTTTATATTAAACATTTTGAAGAAAACAAATTTTAATTTTTTCTATTCGACAGTACCCTCTACCTACAACAATTAAAACTAAATTCAATTATTTTATAGTTGATGGTTAATTTATTCATCCACGCTCTTTTGAATTACATGAATTTTGTTAAAATCGGTTTTATCCAAACCAAAGTTATAGGTATTTATCCACAAATACTTTCCCACTCTCCCCCAGCCTTTATTTGAAGAAATAAAAAAAAAATATTTGAACAACTTTGTGCAGAATTTATACCTCTTTCTAGTTTACTTATTTAACACTTGGTATAATTGGACATATTTCCCACAAAACTGGTTTTCAAAGTTTTTCTTCACAGGTTACGCCCCTAGCGGTTAATCCAGAAACTTGAAAGTTATTTCTCAGCGATTTCTCTTGACCACTTTTACTAAGGAATTTTTTTCTCCTAAAGGTATAACATAAATAGTTTCTGATATATAGCCGAGAGATCGGCTTATTGGACCACCCGGTACAATATAAAAAGTTTTAATTCAAATGTTTTTCTAAAAATCGGTATTTTTTTATTACTAATAATAACAGCTGGGTTAGATCGCAGTATACACTTCTCAACAATTGAAGTGGATATTACGAAAATATGAATTTTATTTTTTGTTCATAAGGTTAAATAGAAAAATGATAGTGATATAAATAAAGATTTAGCTTTACTTCGTATTTTCATACAGATGAACGAAATAAAGAAATTTAGCAAAAAATAGAAAATAATCAAAAATTGTATAAATTACACAACCTAAAATTTCTATTCCTGCTCAATTTTTAATATCCCGAAAAAAAAATAATAGTGTGTGGGTCTACCTCTGTGTCGCCTTAGTTTTCTAATTCTATTTGCAAGACCTTATTAAATTATTGATGAACTGCTGCAGTATACGTTCCCAAATTGCGCGTAATGTATTGGCCAACTGATCTAAAATTGGGGCGGTTGAAGGAGCCTGTTTTGTTCCCCAGACATTTCGGCCCAAAACATGTTCAATGCAATTCATATCAGGTGAACATGGTGGTCACTCCAGTCTTGTCATGCCATAAGTCAATTGTTTAATGCCATGAGCTTTATACACTCGTTGAAAATTTCAATATCGTGTTAGCAGTCATTGTCTCATTAATTAAGACGACTAAGTCCGTGCGACTGTCAAAACATATGCCTCCCACACGCAAACGGATCCATCTTCAAAAAGAGTGGTTGGGACTCTCAAACTTTCATTTTAACGCTATCCTCTTTCACTCCACACCAATATTTGGCCTCATTCGTATACAAACGAAATCTGGACTCGTCAGTAAAGGGACAATTCCTCAAATTTTCGAAATTCCACTGATAGTGTTCCATCGCCCCAGCGTTATCTGCATGCACGCTGCTCCTAGTTAGTCGTGGATAGGTAGCGCGCCATCTAGCCCTTAATTGGATGCATATAACCGTCTTCTGATAGTTTGACTGGAAATCCGCTCGTCCAGTAGCATGCCTGAAGATATTGTTAATTCTGGAAGCTGTGAATCTTGGGTTTCTTCTTGCGTCAGAACTACAAAACGGTCTTACCTACGAGTTGAAGATCGGTCTCTTCCTCCTCTATGCCTGTATGTTGCAGATCCAGTTGCTACATACCCATTTCATGCACGACTTATCACACTTTGCGACATATTTAGCCTCATAGCAACCTCTTGTTGAGTTATGCCTTGTTGGATCCAATGAACTAATTGCTCGAGCTACACTAGTTCTAAACGTCTTTGGGGCATAATGTTTTTGTGATAAATAGATTTCTTGACTTATTGACAACTGGTAAAGAGAAATACAAGCACTTTTATACGAATGATATATTCATGTTTGGAACAACATTTCTCTCTTTGTACGAGATAAGGAGCCAATAAGAATAGGAGAGAAAAAAACCAATGCAAAAAATATTGGCAATAAAGATACCATATAGCGTATAGTACAGACAATTATTTTAATAAATAGTTTTTATATGTTAATTTTAGGAATTTTAAAAATTATCCACTTCAATTGTTGAGTAGTCTATTTAAAGTTAATATTATCAACTTAATTTTAAGTTAATGGAAGTCACTCTATGTTTAGCATCTTTTTAAGGGCTTTTGGATACATAAACAAAGTACTTAATACTACATTGGTCGTCCAGAAAGCAGGGGAACGTTATGGCATGAAAAATATTTAAAAAACAAACGATATCAACACAAAAATTTTATTAACAAAATCACAGTACCTTAGGCTATTTTTCAATAAACTGTCTTGATTTTCTAAATCGTTTTTTATATCATTTTGCCCTTCTTCTATTATTATCTATTTACTAGTCTTTCGACTTAACTCTAACTGACAATTTTCGTGATTTTTAAATAAACATTCATGAGTTCTACCTTTACTTTTCCCTCTCATTCTTGTCTACGCTCCCTACTTCTCCTCCTTACACATCTCTTTTTCTATGATTCTCTTCCTTTTCTTGTCATACGCTTTTCCATCAGTCCTTTTCTTCTTGTTTTCTGCAGGGGGATAAGGACATTTCAATTTCTTTGTCAAAATGAGTAGATCTTATATTGACCATTATTATTTATTTAAATATTTTTTTGATCCACAGCTGTCACCAATGTTCCTGATCTTAAAAATAACTTTATTGAACACCAAATATAGTACATATATTTAATACACTAACAAACTATAAAACTTCAAAACTCAAAATACTACTGCTACGAACTGTCAAAGGACAATCTGCGTATTATTATATTTTCTGACATTCCAAACTTCACTTTTATGAATTTCGATGTCATTCTGAACTTGTTCTAAATATTACTTCCTCTTTTTCGTTAGGGGATTTTTTATATGTCGGTTAAATCTTCTGAAAATTTTTCGTAACATACTTTTAAAAACTAGGAGTAGCTTGATTATTAATCCTTTTCTTTTCATACCTTTTCTATTTCTCCTGTGACACTAAGTCAAGGTATTTTTCCTTATTGTAGTTTATATATTATTTATAATATTTTATATATTTATATATATAGATATTATATATATATATATTATGATATAGTATTCCTCTGTTCCTCAAAATTTCGATTCAGAAGAAGATTAAATTTCTGAGAATTTCGTAATAGCCTTCTTCTTTATGTACCATACGTAGGGTACCATCCTTAATTTTATTCACTGCACCCTAAGTAGCATGCTTGTATCAACACCTTACCAATCTCGCAAGTTCTTCATATCATGAGGTTCTTATTCGTCCTGGACTGCGTTTGCCTTTTATTATTTTTCCTTGCATGATATTCTGTAGCAACCTATATTTGGGACCTCTCATTACATGTTCGAAATACTCCAGCTTTCTCTGTTTGATGCTTTTTATAATCTCCACAATACTGAGACGTTCTAGTATTGTGGAGTTTCGAATCTTCTCCACCTAGGAAACTTTTAAAAATTCTTCTATAGCACCGCATTTCGAAAGCCTTAAGGCGACTTAGATCAATTTTATTCACAGTCCAGGACTCGACACCATAAGTAAGACCGAGAACACAGTAAGCAGCCAGTAGGCGGATCCTCTATGCCAATTTTAGGTCTCTGAGAGATGATCATGGCTATCTGATCTAAGATCAGAATAGCGAGCACGTGAAGAAGAAGAAGAAACATATTACCTTGGACAACCATCTAAAGCAGCTCTAGCCTGCTCTTTCCTAGGAAATAATTTCGCCGTGACTTTCTGCGTTACAATTTAATTGCTGTCTCAAGATAAACGTTTTATCAACTTGCTCAAGTTTATTAATATTTACATATAGACGGTTTTATATGCTGTTGTTTACTTATTACGAGTATTTTGGTTTTCGTATGTTCAGATCTAGACCTGCTCCCTACAACTCTCAACGACACTATCAAGTAGTGTTTGCAAATACTTCTTGACTAGAAGGTTAGAGTACTGTATCGTCCGCATATCGCAAATTATTGATGATTTTACCGTTCACAAGTATTTCTTCTTGTTTTTCAGAAAGTACTTTTCTGAAAATTCTTTCGGAGGTAAACTTTAAAATACAGGGGTGGACAAGAGGCTTTTCCATGCCGTACTCCTCTTTTATTATTGAGAGCCTTTGATTCCACATCACCTACTAAAACTGATGTTGTTTGATTCCAATCCAATGTCCAATTTCAATTGAAACGTCAATAACGTATTTTTATCTTTAATTGTGGCTTATTCCAGTTTAACAGTAATTAATTTACAATGCCACAAGAAAAATAGCTTCAGAAACAATACAAACACTAAAGGTTATTGACAATATAAAAATAACAACAAAGAACATCAAAAACCATTTTCATCTTTATATTCAAAAACCAAATATTCCTATAGACAAATTAGATCAAACAAATGTAGTATACAGCATTGGTTGTACTCAGTGTGAAGCTGAGTATGTTGGTGAGACTGGAAGAAATCTCTCAAATCGCATTTATTTCTCACAAAGTGATTGCAGAATTAAGAAACCATCTTGTGCTTTGGCAGAGCATGTAATAGACAAAGAGCTATTATGGATTTTGATAAATATTAAAATTTTATGTAGTGAAAGTAATAAATTAAAAGAACTTTTTTGGACATGGTTTGTATTAGCAAAAGTGATATATAATTTAAACAAAGGGTCAGAAATTCAAAATCTTAAGCAAAATTTATAATTATATTATTTCTTTGTAGTTTATATATGCAATCATTAAAATATCACATTTTGAATTTTCCATGTATTTGTTGCATTTTTTCAGGCATCTATCAATGGTGAATAAATCTTCTTCTTTTTATGTTACTAAACAAAAATAATTTTTTAAACAAAAATTTTATTTTTGAAATATGTCAAAAATAAAAATTTTTAAGTTGGCATTTCTGACATTGAGGCTGATTT